>CANSZD010004110.1:0-107556 GCA_947648045.1 Beta corolliflora
CGAATTTCCCCGAAGCTATGAGTGGGCGATTGAGTGAGGTTACATCCTTTTCATTGTACTTGATTTCACGAGGCACTCCTAGTGTGATTATATCTAGCCGAGCCTCCCCATATCCACTAACACCCAGTTTGACTGCGGCATTAGCCACTTTGAGTTCGATGACGAGGGGTCATCGTGGGGCGTGGTGTAGTGGTCGGCTTGGACTCCTCGAATGTCATGATGGGACGATCGGGTCGGGGAGATGATGGACGTCGAGCACTTGGTGCTTTAGACTGCGGAGGTGGGCTTTGCGTGAGCCCGGTTAAATGCTTTGACGAAAACCACCGTATGACCTGATGAAGCCCTGCGTATCCCATTGTTGGTTGTGACCATATGTTTGCCCCTTTTCCTCACTAGAGTGCTTGAGAGTATCGGTTCGGCTTTCCACAGTCGGCTAGGTTGTGGAGGGATTTCTTAGGATTCCTGATCCTTGGTGAATTGTCATTTGCCCATTTCTTTGTGGTATTCGCACCGTGGCTCTTATCCCCTCCCGAGGCGGGCGACGTTCGATGGGAGATTGGGTGGGGCATTATGGACTTGTCCTTGATGTACAAGTAGATTTCTCTTCTGTTCTTGTTGAATCGGGGTCGATGCCATGGTCGTTAACTATCTGACCAGGCCACATTTTATTATTGCTTGAAGTGGTCCCTTATGATTTCCTTCTTCTTTCCTCTTCTTGCTCCCATCGTGCGAGTGACGACATATGTACAGCTCAAGCTTGGATGAATCTTTAGGCAGGAGTCATTGCTTCGGGAGAAGGGTTTGACTTCGTTTTCCACTTGAGGACCATCTAAGCAGGCCGGTGGAAGTCCGAACATAAGGCGCGAACGCCACTTGCATCTTGTAGATCGAGAGATTTTTCGTTCTTCTCTGCTTTGACTCCCATCAAATGGAGACTTGTTTTCTTTAGTCTTTTGGCGATAAAGCGGTGAAGGAATAGGTCACCAGTGCGAGAAATGCATTATGATCCTCTTGGAAGCTCTTGGAACCGGTTCGAGGCGGTGGCTGAGTCGTGGGAAAGAAACGGCACGAGTGGCCTCGCGGCCGGTTTGAACGCTCATTTGTGCTTTGTATGTAGCCGTATGATCATGTCCCAGTGCGGTGGGCCGCGAATGATTCGATGGTAGGCGTTTTTAATTACTCATTTGACAGCCTCCCGAAGTATGTCTGGTGAATGGGGCTAGTAAACTTAAGCGCCACTGTTGTTCCAAGATGGGTTTCGATTGGGGTGATCGCCGCGCTGTGCTGGCGAGCGGCTTTTTATCGGGAATGTGCAGAGCATCTAAGCCCTTTACGAGTAAACTATCGTTTAGGAAATCCTTACTAGAAATTGTGGGGTTTTTTAAACGTTACCCACGGGCGACTTGGACCAGCGTGCGTCTAGATCCCCGCAGTGGATCTCCCTTTAGACCGTGTTGCTCTTCTCCCCCTGTGCGGATCGTTGCCGTTCGTGCGACTGCTCCCTCGGGCCGGCCATTGCCAGGCTAAGAAGTGACGCAGTTCTCTGCCGAAGGAAAGGGACCCGGTTTAGTCTTTGGGGAATTGAAGAAAGCGTCCTTTCTTTGTGGGTTAATTTAACATATCCATCGGGTTTCTTTGCAAGGTCTTTGGAATTTGGCGGCTATCAAATTTATGTCTGCCGTGGATATGGGATGGGGGTCAGTGTGTTGTCGCTCTTTGTGAGGGTCTGTCTATTTTTCGATTAATGCCGCTCCTCTTCGTAGTCGGGGTTTGAACGGTCGGCGTACTGGCCGTTTAGACTCGCGTTGGTGAGGCAATGACCGGCCCCAAATTTTTACATTAGAAATTAAGGATTTTGTGTATATGTTGTGAGATTTGATGTGGAGCCCCCCGAGAGTGTTCGCGACTCAGAATTTCCGTGTCTGTGCAATCCTGCAAAAACGATGTTAGACTACTCGAGGGGATCTTAGGGATCGCCCCCTCAACCGCTCGGAAATTCAGTTGAGATTGAGGTAGAGAGATAAAGTCTGAGAGAGATCTACATGTTTTGTTAGGTGAGAATTAAATACGCCTTGGGTTGATGAGCGGTTGGTTTTATAGTGTTGGGGATTTCCCGAACGGGAAACATTATTCGAGATGGGGCGCTTTTGAATGCCGTGGGCGTGTTCACCTTTTGAAGCTGATGATTATTTCACCCCTCTTAGAGATTTTTTCCAGAAATGCGGTGATTAGGTCGACTTACGGTGGAACCCAGCTGGCGCCACTTTGTCCACTCTCTAGGGAGGCTTTTAGGCTCCCTGATCCCAGCTGGCGATTATTGAGCCCCGAAGCAACATCCAATTACAAATCCGAAAACAACCCCGAGAAAATGTTGTTGGTTGTTCTGCACATACGCACCTTCCCTCTCTTTTTTCTCTTGTCGCCATCCTTCTCTGCACCCTTTGCTCCAACAATGTCGGTTTCCTTGGGTGGAGGAAATTGAGGTTTAAGAGTAGGGAAATTGAACAATTCTCCAACTCTATCAAATGAAGATGCTAGATTCTTGAAGATTCGTACCCAAAATGAGAAATCTAGAGGGTTTTTGGCGTGAATATTCGGTGTTGTTGTTTTTGCTTAGCTTTTGAGCTTGCTAATTTAGTAATTTTCTTTGGTAAATATTACAGCGTGCGGGCCCAAGGGATTCTCAGATTTCTCAAGAGCCAGAGGCCTACACTGAATTTTTTTGGTTGGTGCAGTGCGACAGGAAAAAATATGTTTGGTCCAAGTTCGGACCTTGTTGGACTCTTTTAGAAAAACCAATTTTTAGGCATCTTAAAAATCATTTTCGAGGATACTTTTTTTCGATTTTAATCTTCTCGAATTTGTTTGTACTTCTTAGAAGAATGAGAAGGAGGTAGAAAGATAGAGAAATAACTTAACATTTCATTTGAAATAACTTAACAACGAATATTGAGTTTTTGGTCCTGAGCGAGGGCCAGGACCCCCTAAGTCTCAGTTTGGTCCAAAATCCGATCTCGTCCGATCTAAATTCAAGTTCGTCCCGGTCCTTGCATCCCCCTACTTCAATTGTTCTCATTCTTAATGTTCGCCTTTTGTAACAAGCCTCGGGTCCGACATCTTGTGCCGATAGGCTTTGAGTAAGGTACTACATAATATTGTCGGACCGACTACTCCCTCTAGAAAGGAAGTCCACTTGAGTATCATACCCCCTCTGGTTTGTCACCCGGCACCACATCTTTCATTTGATTTTGTTCTTTGAAAGACAAATTAAAATTCATTTTTCTAATAAAATTGTACATGTAAGGGTACTAAACTAGTAAATAAATAAAACATAAATAAAATATGTTAATCGTAAATAAATATCCAACAATAAATTAATAAAATGTAAAAATTAACAACAAAAAAAGTGTTTGTAATACATCGATGTATGGCAAAAGAGTCGTTAATCGATGTCTTTATAATCCAACTTTCACATAAAAAGCTATCTATGGAGGAGGGGTCAAACAAGTTGACAACGGCAGCTCATCAAATCCTTGTCAAAATAAATAAACAAATTTATCATTTAAAAAAACATGTCTATAACACAAAAATAAAATGATTATTATTAAGCAAACCCCCAAGCAGTCAAGATAGCTTTCGGTGTCATTGCTTGGATAGGGAATAGAACTAAATATATAAATATTAGTAATTATTAATCTGACAATTATGTCAAAATATATGATCTATATTTAGTTTAACTTATAGTTTCAACAGTCTAGTTTTGGTCCAAGTCCGGACCTTGTTGGACCTGTTTTGTGAAGAAACAATTTTTTAGGCACTGCAAAAATCATTTTCGGACATGTTTTTCTATTTTAATCTTTTTGAATTTGTTTGGACCTCTTAAAAGAATGAAATGAGGTAGAGAAATAACTTAACATTTCATTGAAATAACATAACAAAAAATATCGAGTTTTCGTTGGATGAGGCTAGGATCTCTGAGTCTATTTCGGTCCAAAATTCTATCTCGTCCAATCTAAATTCGAGTTCGTTCGACGGTCTTTACACACCCCTTACTACAATTGTTCTCATTCTTAATGCTTCCCTTCAGTAACAAGCCTCGAGGTCAACATCTTATGCCAATAGGATTATGAACAGGTACTACATAAATATTATCTGGACGACTCCCTCTAGAAAGGAAGTCCACCAGAGTATCATACTCCTCCTAGTTTGTCACCACGACCACATCCTTCATTTGATTGTGTTACAAACATAAAAACAATATCAATATTGAAATACAAAATTCTCAAATTCATTTTTTTCTAATAATATTGTACATATAAGAGTACTAAACTAGTAAATAAATAGAACATAAATAAAATATGTTAATTGTTAATAAATATCCAATAATAAAGAAAAAAATGTAAAAGTTCTTAACAAAAATACGTTGTTAAAGTCATGATCAACCAGTCAAGGGCCATCGTGTTCGAATATCATTAACGAAAAGTTGATGACAACGACATAAAATGCCCTTGCCAACAAATAAATAAACAAATTTATCATATAAAAAACATGTATATAGCACAAAATAAAATGATTATTATTAACCAAACCCCAAGTTAATGTATGCAGGTCACGCTTAAGAATATACTTTTATCTTGTGTTGTTTATAAATCGAGTTGGTCGGCATGTCACGCATTGTGTCCTTGCTGAATTTAAAATTAGATGTCTATACAAGATCTATAATCGCGCCTCTTATCCCATGTTAGGCGAAACTCGAGTTGATTCATGCTAGTCCTTGCATTGATTCATGCCCAACTAACGCTACTGGAGATGAGTTCCCTCGAATATATATCTCAATTAATTATTCACACTTTATACGATTCACGCATATATTGGGATGAAAGCAAGAGTAATGGTAACTAAAATCAAGTCAAATCCTGACTAAGATTAATTTGAGAAGGAATGACCATTATTACGACCTATACGGGATTATTTTAAGTGAATCAAAAATTGAACTTATTCTAAGGTGATTAATAAAAATATATGATATAGGTTTAGTTTAGCTTATACTTTGAAGAGTCTTGTATTTTTGGGTAATGAAATAGCTCAAGTTGATTAAAACGACCAAAATGAAACCTAAACTTAAACCTTCGATCTATTTGGCCTTTTAGATTGAGTTTAGATACTTCTAATATATATGCACAAATTATATGATATATGTTTAGTTTCTTTTTAGTTTAAAGAGTCTTATATTTTTGGGTATGAAATAGCTCTAAGTTAGAGTCGATCAACTCAGCCCCGCTCGGCCGGTTTTGAGGCGGGCCAGGCGGTTTTTGGCCCGCGGCCGACCCGGTTTTTTTTTTTTTTTTTTACGGGCTTTGGACAAGCCAAAAAAGACGTTTTAGTCTAAATTTTTGGCCTGAGGCCCGTTTTTGGCCCGGAAAAAGCCCGCTCGGCCCGGCCCGGAATAACGGGCTTTGGGCACAATTTTTTGGCCCGGATTTTTTGCCCGGCCCGGCCCATGATCACCTCTACTCTAAGTTGATAAAAAATGGACTAAAATGAACCCTAAACTTGAACCTTTGATCGATTTGACCTTAAATTGACCTAAAATACTTATAATAACCATAAAGTATGTGATATATGTGTAGTTGAGCTTATAGTTTCAACGGTCTTGTGTTTTGGATAATGAAAATAACTCTAATAAGTTGATTAAAAAAACGACTAAATGAACTTTAAACTTGAACCTTTGATCTATTTGACCTAACATTGACTCCGTAATACTTTTTAATAATCATAAAGTATATGATATATGTTTAGTTTAGCTTAAAGTTTCAAGAGTCTTGTATTTTAGGTAATTAGATAGCATAAGTTGCCGAAACTTAAACCTTTGATCTATCTGACCATAGATTGACCCCAAATACTTATGTACAGTGTTTTGAAGGTACAATATTTCTATTAATATGTTAGTAATATATTTTAGTAGTATTTTTACAATATATTAGTAATATATTTTTACAATTACAATTAATGTGTTAGTAATATATTACTAATATATCTTTGCATACTTACATATTAGTAATATATTAGTAATATGTTATTAATATATTAGTAATATAGTTTAGCTCATAGTAATTGTTAGTAATAAAGTTTTATTTTAGCAATATTTTATTAACAATTACTAAATATATAAATATTTTTAATAAAAAAGATTACAAAATTTTGACTGTACAATATTTTGAAGAGCCCCTTTTTTAAGTCATTTAGAGTCTATATAAGAAATCTTAAATGCACGTGCTGTTCACTACAAAAATCTCTTACCCTTATTGCTACTCCTTTACCTACAACCCCACTCCCATTAACACCAAGACAAACCATACGTCCGTACCTCCATTACATTCTTTCTTATCCTTTATCATCAACAACATGCTTACGACATTTCTTCTTTCCATTGTTTGTATATTTCTTGCGTTGACCTTCAATGAAACAGTTTTCATCAACCTTCGGTTTATAAAATTTACCACCCAAAAAACCTTGAAATCGCTCCCTTGCGTAACCAACCCAATTTCGATGTTGATGGAGAGGGATTTGTCAATGTAATTGATCGATATGGTCTACATAGTCGGGATCCTGCTTGGGGGGTAGAACCTACTGTAGAGGTTTTCCTGGTTTTTGATACTAGATCTCATTTCGTATGGGTACAATCAGCAACTTGTACGTTATGTGAAGTACTAGCAAGAATACTGAATACGCGATCAACTCTACGAAATGAAACATAAATGGACTTGAACACTTCATCGGACAAGAAAGCGTCGAGCGTTGGGGGGTTAGTTTGCAACTTTTCATCTTTTCCTGTCGACAAGTACTCAAGAGTCAAGATTACCACGTCAAAATAAATATACTCAGATTTCGTCAATGTTAACAATGTACCAATCATACAGTAACACTTTGTGGGGTGATAAAAGTTTATATGCACCCCTTATCTCATGCATGAATATTTAATTATGCATCAATATTTAATTCAGAGCTTAGTAGAATTTCTAGCTAAAATTCATTAGCTTCTAGAATTATGAGCAAACCATATACTAACACTGCCACATTGGTGGTGACACGTGTACCTTACTGATTTATGGCATTTACCCATTAGAAATTTAAATCACAACTCTGTTACCATGATTTCCAATTTAATTGCCTGATTATAGCATTTACAACATTTTCCACCATCCTTCTTTTATGGAGAAAAAAAGTAAACATCTTCACAACCTTGTAACCACGCTCACGTTGTTAGAACTGGCGTGGAAGAATAGTACTAAGAAAACATTATACATAAATCTTTTGAGCAAAAAATTAAGTAATGACAAATGCACATTAAACTTGGAAAATTTCTCTCTTAACAAGTACAGGAAAAATTATCAAACGTTTCACTAATTTTTCAATTAATATTAGCAAAACTCCAAACTCACAAATACCGTGAATTACAATCTCTCCAAGAACTCTATCAGAACTTATGAGTAGTCTTTGTAATCTCTCCCGAACATTAGGGAGTTTTGCTACACATATTCCATACATTAATTGCCTCTTTATTTACTACACAGATTCCAAACATTAATTGCCTCTCTGATTTTACTCAAACAATAGGGAGTTTTGCTCAATTAAATTCCGAAATAACGGGAAGGCTCGATCTAAAAATACAACTTAAACCTCATTTCTATTTCACCTCGTCGAAATTACTAAAATGCCCCAAGTATGGACAACTACATCGCTCTATGGGTATGTGCGAATCGGCGCTCGTTTTGTCACTTCTCCTCATTTAACCTCCTTCCTCGTCATTCCCCTGTTCAACTCTATTATTGAACCACCGCCAAACCAAACCAAAATGTAGAAACTCAGAAATGGTGCCTGACATGATGACTGGTAAAGTATTAATTCAGAACCCGATAGGTAACACGGTTAATGATTACCCCTTCTACGACATTGAACACGATCATGTATCTCTTCTAGTTCTTGTTAGGTAGTATGTAGATGGAACAATATGGCGTAACTCTTCCGTGAAACCACTTAATTTCACGAGGCATACCATTAACGCTCTATGTCATCTTTATGCTATTAGAGTAAATATATATATATATATATATATATACTATTAAATAAAAATAATGTAAATTTTTTTTATTTATGATAATAAATTCGTAAATTAACATTGTTGTATAGTAATGATTATTAAGGGTAAAATAAGGTATAAGTTTGCAGGTAAAATATTACACCTGCGGACCGAAAATCTCGAATTTATCGAACCAGGGGACTATACCGATTTTTCGGAGTCCGGTTTGAGTTCGAACCGGAAAAAACAGGTCCGGTCCACGTCTGGACCTTGTTGGACCTGTTTTGTTAAAAAAAAAAATTTAGGCATGTAAAAATCATTCTCGGGTCTATTTTTTTATTTTAATCTTCTCGAATTTGTTTGGACATCTTAGAAGAATGAGAAGGGAGGTAGAGAGGTAGAGAAATAACTTAACGTTTCATTTGAAATAACATAACAAAAAATATCGAGTTTTTGGTCTAGACTGAGGACAGGACCTACAGGTCTATTTCGGTCCAAAAAATCTGGTCGCTTCCAATCTAAATTCGGGTTTGACCTGGGTCTTTGCACACCTCTAACTACAATTGTTCTCATTCTAAATGCTTCCCTTCAGTAACAAGCCTCAGGTACAATATCTTGTGCCAATAGGCTTTTGAAGCATGGTACTACATGATGTTGTTGGATCGACTCCCTCTATAAAGGAAGTCCACCGGAGTACCATAGTCCTCTTGGTTTGTCACCACCAAACCTAAAAACAAATATTAATACTGAAAGCCAAAATTCCGAAATTCATTTTTTTCTAATTAAACCGTACATATAAGGGTACTAAACTAGTAAATAAATAAAACATAAATAAAATATGTTAATCATAAATAAATATCCAACAATAAATAAATAAAATGTAAAAATTATTACTAACAAAAAATACCTTGACTGTCACGTCAATCATGACAGGGCCAATCGTGTCCATATCATCAACCGACACATAAAAGCTATCTAAGGAGGAAGGGTCAAACAAGTTGATGACGACAACATCAAATGCCCCTACCAAAAAATAAATAAACAAATTTATCAATTAAAAAAACATGTCTATAACACAAAAATAAAATGATTATTATTAACCAAACTCCAAATTGTCAAGATAGCTTTTCAGGGTTGCTTGGATAGGAATAGAGCTACATATATAAATATTAGTAATTATTAATGCGACATGTCTGCAGCCTGCAGGTCAGCCTTAAGAATTTACTTTTATCTTGTGTTGGTTATAAATCGAGTTGGCCGACATGCCACCCGTTGTGTCCTTGCTGAATTTAAAATTAGATGTCTATACAAGATCTATAATCGACATTTACCCATTGAAAATTTAAATCACAACTTTGTTACCATGATTTCCAATTTGCTGATTATAGCCTTACAACATTTTCCACCATCCTTCTTTTAAGGAGAAAAAAAAGTAAACATCTTCACAAACTTGAAGAATTTCGTATATGCATAGTTTTAAATTTTATCCCACCCATTAAGATGATGGGTTAACATGACAAATCTTTCTCGTTATTGGTGGTATATTTTATTACCTCCAATTCTGAATTACTTCCTCCTTTAGTCCTTTTCTTTTTACACACTTTCTTTTTTACTCTATTTCTTTTTCATTCACACAATGTTACTGTCCCATACTCCCATTTATTTTCTCCTATTTTTCTATTCATATTGTCCACTTTTATTAATATAACAACCCACTTTAATTAATATTTTCCTTTCCACCTTTTAGTTTCTATCTCACTTCTCAGTTTTTCTCTCCATCTTTTAAGTTTCTCTCTTTCACTTTTAGACTTTTTTCTTGATTCTCCCTCTAAGTAAAGTAATTAAGTAAATTAAAAGAAATGGAGGGATTATGTGTTAGTAGTAAATAGTTTTTTCATACCTTCTATCATTCAAAACATATATTTTATTCGTTTATTGTGCTAAAGTTAAAATTCAACAAATCTGACAATATCTTCTCAACTAATACTTACTCCGTTTTATTTTACTTGCAATATTTTTACTTTCACGTTAATGCATAACTTTAACCCTTCATATATATCTCAATTATAGATATGTAAAATTATAAAAATAAGATATTGTGAAAATATATATTGAGACAGATCTAAAAAGATCTTACATGACTATATTTTGCCTTACATATAAATCACTAAAGGTAGTAAAAAATACAAGCAACCGAATAGTGCAAAATCTCAAAAATTGCAAGTAAAAGAAAATAGAGGAAGTATAACATAATAAATAAAAAAATTATATCATCGTTCATGTGTTATCATGTTGCATTGGTTTTAATGTTGTTTCAAAACTAGAGCTTAACCCTTTATAATTTTTTTATAAATTCTCATAGAAGTCAGAAGACCGTCTAGGATGGAGGTAATTAAAATTTTTCCCCTGAAGAACTCATAGTAAAAGTGATTGATTTAAGGTAAAAAATTAAAATTTTGTCTATGAGTACTGGCCCCTTTAACTTAAATTGACCCGTTCAACTTAAAAGTTGACCCCTTAAACTTAAAATTGACTAGTTCAACTTAGTGACCTGTTTAGCTTATAATAGTAATTAATTTGCGGCAAAAAAATGAGATGGTATTACAATAAGTTTATTATCTCGATTATTTAGTTAAGTACATTTTTCATATAAAAAGTTATATAGGATGGGGCCGAGGAGCACTTTGAGTCTGTTTATTGTTGTGTTGGTTCAATAGTAATCTTATAGTTTTAATACTTCAGAAATTACATAAGTGTGAATAAAAATTTGCCAACGTAATACTTTATTTTTCAAGTTCTCTACTACATAACATCAGGATAATAATGGAGAAAGAATAATCCATTGAAAAACAAACGGGATCGGATGTTGACTAAGCTATTACAATGATTAGGTGGGGAAAAAAAGGACTCAATCAATATTACTATTTATTCGTGCTGATTCACAAGTAAGTAAAACATTCATGCTGTAATATAGACTAGATTACGACGACCATGGTCTGTATTTCTATCAACACATAATATTTGGAGAATTTTCTAGTAATTGACTTTGACGATGTCGATAGGCCTTTGTCCTGAAGGAATAGATTGTGAGTAAACTGCTTCGCCATAATTCTTGAGCCTCTTATATAATTGCGGCCTCTCATTAGTGATTAGTTCATCTAGTGGCCCGATTTCTGTGTCCAAGCTTGGAATAAAAAGCATAGCTAGGGAGATCCTATCATATTGTGGGTTTACTACCGCCTTGTGCGTAGGACTTTTGAAGATGCCATTACTCGTTACCTGCAATATCACATATATATAAAACATAGAGAGCAATTATTTCCAGAAAATCTAATTAATAATATCTTTAACTAATTATTAATAAAATTCATAGATATTTTAATAATACACATCGAATAATATATCCAATAATTTATTACGTAACAAAATTTGTTTCTAAATTATTCTAAAAATCATGGTCAATATTTTTTTTTTGGTGCGAATGAGCCACAAGGGCGGGGATGAGAATCGATCCCAGGGATCACCTTTGAGGAAGGGGGAAAGTTTCCACCAACGAAGTTTATCCCTCATCTCTCAAAAAATCATGGTCAATATATAGTCTTCAAATACTGCAAAATTCATAATGTTGAAATGTTTAAATAAGGAAAAAAGTAATAGAAGTGGTAAATATTTGTGGTTTATGTTTATTAAAATTGAATTTTGACAAGATATAAGAATTAGGGTGACATCTTTTGTGTCATGCTAGCATTACCTCCATTTGATCGCCAACCAAAATGGTGAGTGCTTCAGGAATGACAGGAACTCGAAACCATTGATTATCTTTGAGGACTTGAAGGCCTTCAACTTCTTTGTCTTGCAAGAGAAGGGTGAGGACAGTTCCATCCCCATGAGGTTTAAGCCCAACAACTTGATCTGACATTGGGCATCGAGGATAAAAATTGAATCTTGCATATGTTGAATCTTTTTCTTCATCTCCCCAAATTTCAAAAAAACTCTCCTCTTCCAAATTTAATGAACGTGCCATGGTTTTAAGGAGCGTCCCAAATACCATCTTGTTCTTCTTTGAATACTCGTGTAAGGTTGTCCTGCAAATTAGAATTTGTCAAGTTTGATTATTCGATTTCCTTTATTACTTGTGTAAAATGAAATAAGTACTACTTTTATTTCTTCTTAATCTAAGCAATTAAAATTTTAGCTTGTCAACTAATATTCTTTACCACATTATAAAAAATTATATATAGTTGATTTTTCGAAAACTGATGAACAGACAAATCGAGACAAGATTAGAAATGAAAACTTATGAACCACCAATATTAATAAAGTGTATATATATATTTCAAAAGACAAAGTGAGTAAAGTAATAGAACAAAAAAAGCCTCAAAATGGGCTTGGGCAACTGAATAAGTAGGAGGAGAGTTCGGTCACATATATGCGGAAATGAGGTTAAATCTTAAAATCGATTGGTGATAAGTGGAGTAACCCGCCAATCTATATGTTAGTTGTTCTATCTTTAATTTTTTAATATAGGACAACTATTTTCCTAACTCACTTGTGGGTTAAACTCTTAAAAATAACTTATTAAAAAAAGAAATGTCGATTCTTATATCCATTATATTTTTTTTTTGTGACAGTATATCCATTTTGTCTCATTAGTGGTGTATAATCGACCTCAGAATAGTCAATATATTCCAATAATTAGTTACCTAAAATGGTGTGGATTTTGTGGCCAAAAATCAAGCTGCCGTTTTCCCACAGGATAAACTTGGAGATGCAACTTATCGTTCCAGTTAAGACTTCCTTGTTGAACTGCATTAGTATTTCCATAACCTTCAAGATCATCACCTTTCGAAGAGTATTTTTCCTTTTCCTCTAGAGGCAGTTTGAAGAACTGCTTGCTCATTTCTCGTACCTCGTCAAGTAATGCAAGTGACATACCGTGATTCACTATCTGCAACTCACGAAAATTATAACGTTAGATTCATACACCTCCTTGGTATGTGATAGAAACCACATGCATGCAGTACGATTGGATCTTAGAAACTCAAAATGCTGATCAAACATACTTTAGTAATTAGTACTTAAATTTACGGGTATAATATATTTACAATGTATGATCTACATATATACTCTTAAGTTTCCACTATAAATAACAATTATTTTCTAATGAAGCGATCACAATTTTTCCAAGAATATAAACTTACTGATAATGTCATGTTTGTAACTTATTATTTAAGGCTCTTTTCTTCTCAACTTACAAAAAGGTTATAACAAAGAATAATTGATAAGTTGATAGCAAAAATAATTGTTCGACTATATATAGTGGGCTTAGTTTTTTTTTTTTTTTGAAAAGTAGGCTTAAATTACAGCAAAAGATAAGCAAATTTAGCAATAATAAGTTAATTTTAGTATAATGAATGTAGCATAAATAAGTTAACTTAAGTTCAACAACCTGGGCACATCCCCATGAAGTGAGGGCAGAGTGTAGCTTTGCAAGCTCTTCAAGGGATGATGAAGAGAGGAGAGCGAAATCGATTGTCGGATCCTTCATCAAAGCAGGAGGGGTATCACCAACTTGGTAGTCATCCTTGGTTTGAATGTAGCCTTTGGGCAGAACACCCCCTTGGAGAATTTCTTGCACAGGCATAAGAGTAGGAGCCATTGCAACAATGTTTGATTGAATGTTATGCTTATAATTGAGATAGGAGTAAATAATAGGGTAGGACTTAGAAAGCTAAGGATGTGGTATGTAAATTGGACTTATAGAGGTTGAGTTTATATAATATGGCTCATCATCTTCTGTAGCAAGTTCGTAGCCGGTGTTGGAATACAAGTCTTTGATTATGGTCAAAGTTCGACTGAAATAATCTGGAAGTGTTAGTTGTGCCAGAGGAAGATTCAACATGTAGGAAATCTTGGGAAATCTATAATTTTCAAAAACAAAGATTATTGTTTCTAGAATTTGTGTACAGGAAAAAAAAAAAGGAGGAAATCTAGCGCCTCCTATTCTATAGATACGATCATACCAACATGTAGAACATGTGGGAAGCTACTTCCTCCTATACCGGCCCTCATTGTTTGCCTCGATCAATTCCTTATTTCGAGTCAAAATTCACCTAAATATCTAACATATAAAAATCCTATTTCCTCTTGTATATTACAAAAGCATTTTGGGGATCTACTTATAATATAATTACAATGAAAGGAAAAGATGATTTCTGTCTTTGATGATAGTTAGAGACTAGTCACATCATTAAGGTATTCAATCTCGCAATCATTAAACCACGAATTTTTGAGTGTAATTGTTCTAACATAATTTATGGTGTAATAGCACTTATAAACGTGAGCTTCTTTTGTAAAAAAAACTCAAATGATATGAAATAAATGATAAAATGACATGAGATTCATGTCATATTTGTATATAACGTGTAATTCTTTGTTGAAGTGTATGTCATTACGCATGTTCACAATTAGTTATGGTATAACGTATTTACACCCAAGTCCTCATTTATTAAATTAATCCTTCTCATTATAGGTAGAAAATTTTTAATTTTCATAAATTAACTTATAACCAAGATAAGCTCTAATAAGTTAAGTTTAAAGTCAATAAAATTTACCGGACTTCAATTGAAAACTACAATAAATTTGGTTATGTTGGATAAGTTAAGTTCAAGTTTGTCCATAAGTTGAGATAAGTTAAGTTCAAAACTAAGATTTTCAAATAAGTTTGGATAAGTGAAATTCATCTGGAAATATTCACACTCTAATTTTATCATTTGGCCCCAAAAAAGATACATCACTGATATATCGACAATATTTGTATGACATAAATACAAGGTAACCTCTTGTATTGATAATATCTTATCTAAATAATTACAGCTTATTGCTTAATTAATCTAAATATATCTAAACTTATTAGAGTTTATTGTTATTGTAAATAGAACTTAGGTAAGCCTTCTTGGCTTTAAGAGAACCTATTATTCCTAAACTAAACTTGTTTCAACTTATTAGCCTTGACAAGAATCTATAGTTAATTATTAATATAATCTTGCGATATACTCTGTAGTTCAGATTAAATCTCGTGTATATCATTATGTACTCTTTGCAAAGAAACAGTGTCCAATTTATTGAGCTAAATTTATATACCATTGTTGCATATAAATTATAAAAAGGGAGTAAGAGACGGTATGTACTTGTAAATTCGTGCAAGCTAAGGAGACTACATGTGTCTTATAAATCTTAACCTTGTGTTTTAAATAAGTGCAACGGTTTGAACTTTCACGGCCAATTGACGCACAACTTTGGCCAATTAATATCTCCAATTATGTATTTGTAAAAGTTATAAAAAGTTGATATTATGAAAATATTCATTGAAACAAATCCATCAACATTTAATATGATCATTTTTTTTATTATTAGTGAAAAAAATATGGTCAAAGTGGTGTGTGTGAATAGTATAAAAGTCAAAATGTTGCACTTAAAAAGAAATCGATGAAGTATAATTTTTAGTAAACCAAAGTGTGGGAAAGAAGCGCTACAATACTATAATTAAATATCAATACTTTTCAAGTCATGCATGGCGTTAGCAAGCTATAGACTATACTCCTATTACGTGGATGTGTCAAAATCTTTGACACCGCTAAATTCATAATTGGTGGGCTTAGCTTAATATAGTTTAGTTCCTAATTCTTAGAAAACAATATTAGTTATTTCTTCAACCCCCATGCATGAGGTTGACTAATTAAATTGTAGGAAAGTAGCCCTTAATTTGGAAGTGAGAGGGGGGGGTGTGGGCCAGTATGTAAATGTATCAATACCTTATTACCTTATACCATTGGAATATCTCCTGAGTTGTAAAACAAGGACTATTCACACTCTGTTGCATAAAAAATGCTAAAAGAGAACACCTAATATGTTGGACCAAGCTGATCAACAGAGGTTGTTACAGCCTTACAGGATTGAATTGATCGAATTCTTTCTTACTTCTTATAAATTTTATATATGGAATTAATTAAAAATTTATTATCAATGAAGAAAAAAGTAATTCTCTTTTGTATATAGATTTTAGATACTCCCTTTTTCTGTTTCTTTTCCTTTTTTGGGGTTATGCAAGGATTTAATTGACGTACATTATAACTAACTAGTAATTTTTTTCTTGTGCTACTTTTAGATTATGGCTCTGTTTGGGAACCTATTTCAGGTAGTTTAAATAACACTAGTACAGAATTGTCAATTTGCGTCGGACCTGGGACCCCCATTTGCGTCGGACATAGGTCCGATGGCACAGGCCTCGTCGCAGATGATGGATACAACATCTGCGTCGGATAAGATACTGGCGCTTGAGTTCATTTACTATTTGCGTCGGGCCGAGGCCCATAGTACGACGCACATGACCCATCACCCCCACTGCTACGCGTCTACCATATGCGTCGAGATGTAGAGCTACATGCGACGCGGATGATCAACCATTTGCGTCGCATATAGCTCTACACGCGACGCAGTGTGGCTTCTTTGAGTCCTTCGCTAGGGTTCTTGCATCTACCATCTTGAATGAGTGATTTGCGTTGCACATGGCTAAGGGTGCGACGCAAATTGCTTTTTATCAAAACAAAAAAAAAGGTCCACCATTCCAAAAGTTGAAACAGATCAAAAAAAAATCCACCACAATCGTTCTATACAATCGTTCTGTTAATTGAAACCATGAAACGAAATTCTAAACTGATAAAAAATCTAAATTTATAAAAAAGAAATTAACCAAAGTAGAATTGTATTACCCAAATGAAAAACTTGTACAAATTATACAAAATTCGCACAAATTACGTGTCTCAAAAAGAAAAGTTCACCATCAAACAACCATAAAAGACCCGGTAGAATCGGGAAAAGTTCGCACGAATTCTGAACAATATCTAGATCTGACAAGAAGTTTACGTTGAGTGGGAAGACGGTGGAATTTCGGCGGAGAGAAAGACCCACAGATTGAAGATGTACGCCACGTGTCCTTCGGAGAGAAGTCGGGGCTGCATCGGAGAGACGGCAGTGGTGCGTGCTGCACTCTAAGGCGGTGCCAAAACGCTTCTCCCCTCCTCCTCCTGAGACTGAGAGCACCAAACTCTCACTTCAATGACTTGAATTTTCAACTGAAACATTGAAATTCTTCCACAGGTAAATTCGCCATTAAAAAAAGCTTTACAAAAAGAGAGAAAAGAGGAGAGAGAAAGTAACCTGTGTCCGCCATTGAAGAAGAAGCTTACCGCCGGTGGCCTGAGGTAGTGCGCAGCATCGGAGAAACAAACAAAAAGAAGGGAGAAACTTCCATGGAATTCCACCAAAAAAAAGGAGATAAAAAGATTGATGATGATTTGGGGGAGCAATTTTAATTAGGGTTTTCAGAAAAAATTGGGGAGATGAGAGAGGCGCTGGAGAGATAGAGGGGTTTGAGAGGCGCTGGAGAGATAGAGGGGTTTGAGAGGGATTAAAACGCGTCTAATTGAATGGGCTTTTAGAAATGGGCCGTGAGGATCTGCGTCGCACCATTCGAACATGCGACGCAGATAGCTACATCATTGGCGTCACACAGGAGAAACATGCGACGCATATAGTAGGCTAAAAAGCACGCCTACAGCACTGGAGCTGGGAGCCCTTCTTGCTCATGTGCGTCGCACCCACAAAGCACGCGACACAAATCATCATCTACGTCGAAGGTCTGTGATATCCGACGCAAATAGTGGGGTTATTTACGTCGCGTCCTCAAAGCCATGCAACGCAAATGGTTCCGCAATTCATATCATGTGCTTATTTAATTTGCGTCACACCTTCTATGATATCCGACGCACATCATTTATTTGCGTCAGGTCTTCGTGCATACGACGCAAATAGACCGACGCAAAACGTGAATTATGTACTAGTGTAACTAGGTGCTGAAATAAAAAGTTACTTGAAATGAATAGAAGTGTTTGGGATGGAACTGAAACTACATTTCAGTCCCTAAAAGTGACTGAAATTGAAACGCTACTCAAAGTAGCGTCTGAATTTCAGGCACCGAAATTCCACTTTTTTATTTTCCTTTTCTATTTTTTAATCCAACAAATTAGATCGACTTTTAAGAGCCATGAACATGAACAAGGAGCAAGCATGCGTCAATGGCGCCACTAGCACCCACTAGCCACAACTTCAATGTTGCATTGAATTCGATGCCAAGTAGTCGGAACAGGGAAGAGAGAATTTGGGATTTGTGTTGCTAACTTAATGAAAGTTAATTGGGGGATTTAGTTTTGCATTGGGTTTGATTTTTCCATGATTGCAATGCCAACCTTCAAGAACTGTTAATGGAGGTTTTTTGAATTTTGATTGTATCGAAAAATTTTAAAGTATTAATACCTAACTTTCATGTGATGAAGAAGATACTCCGTAGCAGTAGTAGTGAATTAGGATGGACCTTAATGGCTTCTCATGGATGGTGACAAAGAGTTAAATAATCTGCACTTGTATAACCTGTTATATGTTTAACAAGGATGAGTATTTTGTGGGAAACCGGATGGTACTTCCAAGCACGTAACTATACGCTTTCCTACAAGAATTTTACCGACCCACTATGATCAATGAGGTTCACGGCAAACTCCTGTGAGATACGAAGAAGATTCAATGAAGTTTGTTTGATGACAAACTACATTCACTACAATGTGTTTGAAGGATGTGATTTAGTTTGAACAAGGAGAGAAATCTAGAAATAATCTCCTAAGGCAAGTTTGTGAATGAATCTAATCCATTCCAATATGTGACATCTCCCTATATATACCTTGGAAGATTTACAGAAGAAAAGCCAAAAAGTACACAATCATTCGAGACGAAATGACCGACCATCAGTCGCGAAAGGAATTGATTCGTCAGAAAACTGACGAATTGGAGCTAGCGCTCCTCTTTGGAGCGGGCGCTCCTCAGTGGAGCGGGCGCTCCAAGGGGGAGCGGGCCCTCCAAGGGGGAGCGTGCGCTCCTTGGCTGCTGGGACGAAATTCCAGATCTCTTCCTATTTTGTGCGGACGCTCCAAAACAGAGCGAGCGCTCTACAATGCCTTTTCGTTATTTCCTTCTAACTAACTACGTTTCATTACACCACAACATTAAAACGCAAACATCACATATTATCAACGAATACATTTAACTATAAATGTTCTAAAAATCCTCCTCCATTTATAGTATAAATGCTTTAAGTTCGTCCACTTGCAAACAATATAAAACAACTAAACTTGTGCATAAATGAAAATATCTTTAAGATTGAATTTCCACTTAGTATAGCATTCTTTACAAGCTTTCGATTGAAGTGATTGACTACGCATTGAATCACCCAATCCTACGAAATATTGAAGAATCTACACACATAAGCTTACACAAACACACATGTAAATAACAACTCCTTTATAGGCCTTGAGTCCATATCCGATTCATGAGTGTTCCAAGCCAAGCCCCAAACTTGATGAAGCGGCCAAACTTCTTACTCACATAGGTAAACCTTAATGAACATGCTCCTACAACATGAGCAACTAGTCAAAGGTTTATTAAGATATTAAAATCATCCTTAAACATTGTAGAAACAAGCACTCACCTTGGGATGTGACTCTTTGAGTGCTACAAGCCACAAATCAAGTTTGATCCTCATTGAATTCAAGATCTTGCGTTGTACAAGACGTGAATTGAGTTTTCTCCACTTGTGACTTATGCATGGGCTTCATTCCCATCCCTCTTGACGTTTTGTACACCATTTCCTTGGCAATGGTTTAGCGAACGGATCCGCAAGGTTCACATTAGACCGTACAAAATCAATAGTAATGACTCCATCATGGATCATCTCACGCACATAACTGTGCCTCACACTAATGTGTCGAAATTTACCGTTATAAACTTGGCTATAAGTCTTTGAAATGGTGGAAGCACTATCACAATGAATTGCAATAGGAGACATGGGTTTAGGCCATAGATCCACCTCACTCATCAAATTCCTTAGCCATTCCGCCTCTTTACAAGCCGAGGCTAATGCTATGAATTCCGATGCCATAGTTGAATCGGTAATACATGTTTGCTTCTTAGATGCCCAAGAGATGGCACCTCCTCCAAGAAGAAACACCTAACCACTAGTAGACGAATAGTCTTCCTTGTTGGTTATCCAACTAGCATCCGAGTAACCTTCTAGCATGAAGGATCTCCTTGAATGTCGAACTAAAATGAATAGTTTAATTCAAGTATCTCAATACTCGCCTTAAGGCTTGCCAATGTTTCATACTAGGATTACTAGTATACCTACTTAGCTTGCCAACCGCGAATTCTATATCCGGCCGAGTACTTGTCATAGCATACATCAAGCATCCAATTAAACTAGCATAATCCAATTGAGAACCGGATTACCACTATTCGAACCAACTTGATGTTTGGTTCCATCGGAGTAGCACATGGAGCACTCTTTGATCCATTAAACCTCTCAATCACCTTCTCAAGATAATGAGATTGTGACAAAGAAATTGAGCCATTCTCTCTCCTTATTCTAATACCAAGAATAACATCCGCTTCTCCCATATCTTTCATGGAGAAACTTGAAGAGAGAAATTCCTTAGTCTTAATGACTTGCTCCAAATCAGTCCCAAAGATAAGCATGTCATCCACATATAGACAAATCATAACACCTTTACCATCATTATCAAATTTGCTATATACACACTTATCGGATTGATTTATTTTAAAACCGTTAGCCAAGACTAGGGCTGGGAATGAGCCAAGCCTGCTCGTGAACAGTTCGAGCTCGGCTCGGTGAAAGCTCGGCCAGGGCTCGGCTCGCTAAAGCTCGGCTCAAGTTCGGGTTCGGCTCGAGACCTAACGATACGATCCACGAGTTAAGCTAAGCTCGGCTCGAAAAGCTCGCGAACGGCTCGAGTTATTTTTTTATTAGAAAAATATAAAAAATAGTATTATTATTCATTAATAAAAAAAAGGCAAAACACTAAAAATATACTGTATATTAAAATAGGGAAAAAATACAACCAAAAAGCAAATACTCTCACATTCCCTCAAAAAAAAAAACAAATACTAGTGGGCAGTGGCGCAACTCTTCAGTTTGAAGTTTGAACAAAACTTTAAAACATTACTCACCAAAACATTAATATAGAGTATAATGACACAAATTAAATTAAAGAATTTAAAAAAAAAAAAAGACAAAAAACATATGGATTATAGCAACAAGGAGTCAAGGACGCAGTAAAATAGCAGTAGGCAATAGCAACAAGGAAGGAAAAGGAGAAAAGTATATGCATCAAAAGAAACTCAAATTCAGTAGCTTGTTATGAATCCCACATCGGCCAAATAGAATAGGGAGGAAGGTAGTAACATCTATATAAAGAAAACAAACTTACTGCAATGTATATACAATCAAAGCTTGGCCTTGCTTATTAGCTTTGGGTCTAAGTTTGGACTTTGTATATTAATAAGGCACTATCTTGAGCCTAAGTTTGGACTTTGCAGATTTGTAAGCCAATATACTTTGGGCCGAAATTTTTGGATTGACTGATAGTGTTCGAGCCTCGATCTTTTCACGAGCCGAGCCGAGCCTCAAACGAGCCCGAGCCTCGAGCCTCGAGCCTCAAACGAGCCCGAGCCTCGAGCCTCGCATTCCATGACACGAGCCCGAGCCGAGCTCCATTTTTGAGGCTCGACGAGCCTCGAGCTCGAGCCGAGCCTCGTTTTTGAAACTCGAGCTCGAGCCGAGCCTAACACTATTCGGGCTCGGCTCGGCTCATTTCCACCCCTAGCCAAGACAACATCATTAAACTTTTGATGCCATTGTTTTGGTGCCTGTTTAAGTCCATACAAAGATTTAATAAGCTTACACACCTTCTTTTCTTGTCCTTGGACAACAAAGCCCTCCGGTTGTTTCATATACACTTCCTCCTCCAATTCACCATTAAGAAATGTTGTTTTGACATCCATTTGATGAATTACTAGATTATGAATAGCCACTAAGGCCACTAACAACCTAATGGTGGTAATTCTTGCCACCGGAGCATATGTATCAAAGTAATCGACACCGTAAGTTTGTTTAAAGCCTTGGAATAAAAGTCTTGCCTTATACTTTTCAACGGTACCATCGATTCTCATTTTCCTTTTGAAAATCCACTTACAACCGAGTGGTGTGCAACCGGGCGGTAAATTAGCCAAAACCCATGTATTATTTCCCATTATTGAGTCCATTTCATCATTCACAGCCTCTTTTCAAAAAGCCGAATCATGAGACTTCATAGCCTCACCAAATGTTTTAGGATCCTCCTCAACACTAAAACAATAAAGTGTTTGAGAACAAAGAGATCCCCTTGATCCTTCCACTAAATAAAGTTGGGAATCCGGGCCAAAGTCTTTCTCTTTCCTTGCTCTCTTACTTCTCCTAATTTCAGGAATAGAAGGAGCTTCATGATCTTCACTAGCATCAACAATTTCATTTGAAGTAATAGGATTTGATGTACTAGGAAGATCAATATCAACGATTGAACTTGTGCTTGGTAAGTCCCATAGTCTAGGAATTGATGAAAAACGATTCTCATCAAAGATTGCATCCCTTGACTCAATCACCGAGTGTATTAAGACAAAATCATTATGCTCTAAGACATAAAACTTATTGGATTTACTATGCTCTGCATAACCTATGAATATGCAATCAATTCCTTTCTCACCCAAGGCTTTCCTTTTAGATTCCGGTAACCTTACAATTGCCCTACAACCCCAAACCCGAAGGTAATTGAGATTAGGCCTCCTACCAAACCAAAGTTCATATGGGGTAACCTTGTTCCTTTTATTTGGAACCCTATTTAAAATATAGCAAGTCAAACCCGAGTTAGATAACATGGAATTAACCATTTCCTTTAAGGTCCTATTTTTCCGTTCCGCAATCCCATTTTGTTGTGGTGAGTACGGAGCGGTTGTTTCATGAATGACTCCAATTGATGAAAAATAAGTTGGATCATAATATTCCCCACCCTTATCAGTCCGAAATCGCTTAAGCGACAAATTAGATTGTAATTCAACTTCGGTCTTATAAATCTTAAACTTATCAAGTGCCTCATCTTTAGAAAACAACAAGTACACATAACAATATCGATAAAAATCATCAATGAATGTTATTAAATACTTCTTATTTCCCAAAGATGGTGTGCTATGAAAATCACACAAATCACTATGCACCAATTCTAGCTTGTTTGATTGCCTTTGAACACTAGGAAAAGGATTTCTTGTAATTTTGTTTAACATGCATGTTTTACACTTCTCTACATTCATGTCAACTTTAGGAATCAAACCATCTTTAGACATATCATATAATCTACGATAATTAACATGACATAAACGATTGTGCCATAGAGAAGAAACATCCACCATGTAAATAGAATTCACACTTTTATTATCAATTGAAAGTTTAAACATATTATTACAAAAGTATCCTTGTCCTACAAATACACCACCCTTACTTAAAATAAACTTATCGGCCTCAAACACCATTTTGAAGCCGTACTTATTTAGTAAACCTCCGAACATCAAGTTTTTCCTAACTTCGGGTACATACACAACTTCTCTCAAAGTCAAAGTCTTCCCGAAAGTGAGGAGCAACTCCACTTGGCCTATTCCTTTTGCCTTTATCGTAGAGTCATTTCCCATGTACAAGACCGGTCCATCATCCAAAGCTTGATAAGTTTTGAAGAAGTGACGATCTTTACACACATGCCTTGATGCCCCGGAGTCCACCCACCAAGAATCATCATCTTGCACCACATTGATTTCAGAAATCATTGCAATAAAATTCATTTCTTCATTTAAAGAAACATCATGTGCAAACTAACCTTGATGGGGATCAACCTTAGGTTGATCCTTGTTCTTCTTAGCCAAAGAGGGACAATTCCTCTTCATGTGAGAACCACCACACCCCCAACAAGACATAGCCTTGCCCTTTTTCTTATCATTCCTGGGATGATTTTTGTTGGACTTCCATGGGCGTTTCTTGGACTTTTTAGTCCCACTTGATTGCCCTTCTTCCATCATGTTGATAGAAGAAATCAAACCACTTTTTGGGTCCTTAGAGATATTTTGAGACCGGATGCCCTCCTCAATGCGGAGATGGGTACCCAAATCTACCAAGGACATGGTCTCCTTCTTATGTTTCAAAGAATTCCTAGTGTCCTTCCAAGATGGAGGTAATTTGTCAATGATGGATGCAACCGAGAATGATTTATCCATCACCATTCCTTGTTGTCTAATTTAGTTCAACATATGTTGAACCTCATGAAATTGTTCCATAACGGAACGACCATCAATCATTTTGTAAGAATTAAAATTGCTAACTAAAAATTTCTTACTTGATGTGTCCTCCGCGATGTACTTTACTTCAAGAGCATCCCAAAGTTCCTTGGCGCTCTCCACATATTGATAAAGATCGAACAAGGTGTCCGACATCGCGTTCAAGATATGGCCCCGGCAAATGTAATCATCATTCTCCCACTTTGTTCTTGCACGAGTTTGCTCTGGAGTTTCCGTTTTCCCTTCTTCTGGCAATGGTGGCATTGGGGTGCTAAGAACATAAACCACATTCAATGTGGTCAACAGAAAATGCATCTTCTTTTGCCAACGGCGATATCCAATCCTTTCAAACTTCTCCAATTTCTGAAAATTTGTAGTCATCTCTTTCAAGGAAGCCATCACTCAAAGGTTAGAATTCTTGTAGATTGTTATATGTTTATCTAGGATGAGTATTTTGTGGGAAACCGGATGGTACTTCCAAGCACGTAACTATACGCTTTCCTACGAGAATTTTACCGACCCACTATGATCAACGAGGTTCACGGTAAACTCATGTGAGATACGAAGAAGATTCAATGAAGTTTGGTTGATGACAAACTACATTCACTACAATGTGTTTGAAGGATGTGCTTTAGTTTGAACAAGGAGAGAAATCTAGAGATAATCTCCTAAGGCAAGTTTGTGAATGAATCTAACCCATTCCAATAAGTGACATCTCCCTATATATACCTTGGAAGATTTACAGAAGAAAAGCCAGAAAGTACACAACCATTCAGACGAAAAGACAAGCATCAATTCACGAAAGGAATTGATTCGTCAGAAAACTGACGAACTGGAGCTAGCGCTCCTCTTTGGAGCGGGCGCTCCAAGGGGGAGTGTGCGCTCCTTGACTGCTGGGACGGAATTCCATATCTCTGCCTATTTTGTGCGGACGCTCCAAAACAGAGCGAGCGCTCTACAATGCCTTTTCGTTATTTCCTTCTAACTAACTACGTTTCATTACACCACAACATCAAAACGCAAACATCACATATTATCAACGAATACATTTAACTATAAATGTTCTAACATAACCAGTACCAAAAATAATTTAACCTCGTAATACATTATGGGCTTGGCATAAATAAAAAATATGTAATCAAACCAATTTTTAATTTATAATTTCAGCTACCTATAAAATATTCTTTTACCAAACAGTTTGTATGGTCAAGTAACTTATCAGTTCACTACCTTATCATCTTTAGCTATCAACTTATTAATTTAAGGCACCTTTTCAGTTTCAGCTCTATTTCAGCTTGCGTTGCCAAACATAGCCTATATACAAATCAATGTTGGCCTAGTTGGTTGGGGGTCCTCATTCCACCCATGTGACATGGGTTCGATTTTTGCCCCTTATAAGTAGGATCCCCGAATTTGCCTCCCCCTATGAAAAGGATCTTCATCTTACTTTTTTTAAAAAAAAAATGTATTTGTAGTATTTTCCTCTTTCTCCTCAGAAGAGAGTGTATATTAAGATTGAACAATTGTTTGCATCATGAATTGAATTTTGGAGGTAGTGAACTTTTGCTTCATTTCCTTGTGAGCAAAACTTATCTTCAAGTTATAATAACCCTGCTATTTCTAAATATTGAAACTTTTTTTTATTTTTCGTATAAGGAGAAAACTTTGGCAAGTTGAAGAAAATAAAGGAGATTCCAACTTGTCAAGGGTGACAATCGGTCCCAAATGCTCTTGGAACTCGGAGAGATGTTCCAACCACTAAGCTATCCTTCACTCTCAATAATTGTTGAAATTTGCTTGAATATCTATAAATACTCTTGGTATTATAGGTGCTTTTACGCAAAATAAAACGTACATTTCTATGTGCACCAAAGTATAGTAGGTAAGAGGATTCATTTAAATAGTATTTAATTACTCTGCTTCTAGATAAGTGCAACAGTTTTCACACTTGCCGACGCATAACTTTGACCATTAATATCTCTTATTATGTATTTGTAAATATTATAAAAAGTTGATATTATGAAAATATTCTTTGAGACAAATCCAACAAAATTTCTATATTATCATATTTGTTTTAATATATTAGTACAAAAATAAGGTCAAAATGATATGTGTAAATAGTACAAGATTTCAAACTACTGCACTAAAAAGGAACAAAGGAAGTATAGTTTTACCCATATTCAACTATGACTCTACTTCTTCAAAAAAAACGTCGACTTTACAAACCCTTGTCCAATTCTTTTTTTTTATACAATCGTATAAGGGATTTTAGCTTTATTTGGACATTAAGTTTTGGGTGGATTAGACCCAAATTGACTATATATATATCACATAAAAAGTGACTATATCATACAAAAATTGATTATATCATACAACAACTAACTATATCAAATAAAAATTGACTATATCATACGTTATCTTGTGCACAGATAAATTATTTTGTACTGGTTCATTCAAATTCTTTTATTTGCAATGGAGTTCGCTCAGCAAAATCAAAGAAAGGGAAGGGAATCAAAACATCAAAGTGGTTGTTTGGTTTTTTTTTTGATAAGTTGTGGTTGTTTGGTATATTCCCATGGGAAGTTCCATTTCCTAGGAAGTTATTTCCCTTTTGTAATTCCTAGGAAATTGACTAATGTGTTCAGTTGACATAAAGGAATATGTAATTCCCATGAATTGATGTGGGAATTCTGAATGACCAAGGGGGAGCTAGGTGAATAAATTCCCACGTTTTGTGGGAATTTCAATTTTCCACGAATTTTTATTGCCCCTATTTTGCCCACTTCATGTCAAACAAACAAGTACCCAATTTAGAAAATCATGGAAATTTTTATTGCCTACATAATTTATTGTATACCAAACAACCACAAAGTATATGTTTGCATCATTTAACCCATCGTCTTCCACAGCAGAAAGAAAATTACCCAAACGCATATGAATTTCTCCAAAATATTAGTGGGGTCATCCTCCAAAAGTGAGGCTAACATATAACCACAAATTCTCATTGATACTAAATATTATTATATAAGATATTCTTAGATTCGTTTCAATCTATATATCAACCTTTTATAATTTTCTAAAACGTTTTTTATCTAAATAATTCTAACTATGAGCGGTCAGCTTTTAATAATTTTCAACTATAAGCTATTTCTAAAAAATTCCAACTATTAGGGATGCCTTTCAAAAAATACTCCAATGCCTTGAAGGAGCCAGTTTAAAAGACAAATGAATCGCCAGTAATATTTATGTTCCCTGATCTATGTTTCCCCCTAAACTTCATTCGCTGTGCATTGCAAAAGTGTCCTGATGTGTCCATCACTCACAAGTGTCGTGGAGCAAACATGATTGCAGATGCCCTTGCAAAAAAAAAGGCCTTACTAAGAGTGATGAATTTCTAGCATGGCTTTAATGGTCCTGTTTTGCTATTGTGTATCTAAGTAGTTGGCTGTGAAGCTGTCATGTTAGCTTAGGCCTTCTACTGCTGGGCTACCCAGGGTTGTTGTATTAAAGTTATTGGTAGTAATGAATAAACCGAAATTATCAAAAACAAAAATAATAGAAGACAAATGAATAGCTTGCCAAAATTTTATGGGATTGTACTTAGCTTCTTTTCCCTTTTTTTCTCTCTAGCTCCTTGCCCAACATGTAAAACCCAACCACCCCAACACCTACTCCGCCACCATCCCACCACCCCACTCTCACCGCGCAACCTTTCCACTCTACAAACCCCAACTAGGTTTGTTCATGGTTTGGTTTGGTGCAAAACTACAAAATAACGCTTTGGTAATTTTCCAAACTAATGCACCATACTTTAGCCCAAACTGCACCAAATATATTGCACCATGTTAAACGGTTAACGATGTGCACGAGGTTTTTGGTTTAATCATTGTTAGTTCAATGGAACACTACAAGGGGGTGAACTGTAGTAGGATCTTAGGTTCCAAAGCCTAGTGAAAAATGAACGAAAGTTCAATGGAACTTGTAAATACAAGAGAAGGATTTACATGGAAAACTTCTTCGGCCAACAAGAAGAAAAATCACGACCGATTAATGATTTTAAACGTTTCACTAATAGGGAAACACCTCTGTCAAGCTATTGGAACTTGGCCTAACTTAAGTTCTAACTCGAACTTAAGATCCTCACTGTTATTCCCTCCGATCACAGTGCCCACTCCAACTTCTACTCCGAAATCTTAAGTTCTAACTCGAACTTATGATAACTCTAGATGAAGCTTCAACTCTGACGCTTCACTTCAATTTCTATCCTCTCGAATGTAACATAGGTGAGCAGTGGCTCCTTCACACATTCTGGTGGCCACCCAGAGCGCCTTATAACTTTTAACTCTATTTTCGTTGGTCGCTCTTTATTAGTCTATCAACAATCAAGCTGTTTCTTTTACAAGAACTGGATAGATAATTCTGTAAACAAACTTTATACTTGATCTTTGGAACTTCAAACGCAACTTCTTCTTTGGAACTGGAAGGCTTCCCATTCCTCCGGCGCCGTTCATAAATGGATTCCCCTATTCGACTTCACTTCTCTCCTCCCTCCTCCAACTCCGGTATTTGTCTCTTTCTCCCTTATTCTTCTTCTTTAATTTGTTTGTTAATCTATTGGCGAATTAGTATTGTTGTTCATGTTATTTATTTTCTGTTTAAATTTGTCTTCGATATTTTTTTTTTATTTTAGGTTTTGATTAGTTAATAGTTAATGAGAGAGTTAATTGTATTATATGATGTTGTTGTTGATTGATTGTGGTTCATTGATTGTTTATTGAAAACTATGATTGAAGAATATCAAATCACTCCAATTGAAGTGTGTTAACTCATTGTTTAATTGAATTTTGTTAGTGTTTGAAGAGGACCCAAGTATGAACTTAAGTAATGAGATTAAGTAATCTTACCCCCGGTCCAACTATATTAATGTAAACCAGGTTCCGTTAAGAATTTTCTAACTAATGTGGTGATAGAATGTGGTCAATGGACTAAGATAGTTAAGTGACAACTGACAAGTCAAATAGCACACCTATTCAAAAATAAACCTAAGTTCA
Source organism: Beta corolliflora (assembly GCA_947648045.1). NCBI lineage: Eukaryota > Viridiplantae > Streptophyta > Magnoliopsida > Caryophyllales > Amaranthaceae > Beta > Beta corolliflora. The sequence goes on from CANSZD010004110.1 coordinate 29,446, forward strand.
CCACAAGCCAAAGCTTTACTATTAAATATGAAGTTATTATATATTATAATAACTAAAATACTTGAGTTTTGTGAGAATTCTATACTAAATAGCACAGAAAGAGAATTTCATGTTATAGATAGTGGCTAACTAGCTACTAAATGGAGTATTTTAAGTAGCCTATTTGCTCTCTCATTATATTTAATCTGTTATCTTTGTTCTCCATTTTGATGTTGTCACTTGTCAGTGGTTGAAGGTTGTGGCTAGTTGGTGATGACTACGATTAATCGAGTTGCTTGTTGAGCATTAGATTCTCTTTCTACAGATGAGTGATTATTTTATTTCTTACTCTTTTAATGTTGCTTTTTTTTTTAGAAATTAAAACTCTTTTATGTGAAATTGATTGTTCAAGGTTGAACCTTATTTATTATCCCGTTTCTCCTTAGTTGAAGATGATTGTTCGAGGAACTAGTATGGCAATTCTAGCCCCCTTTCGAATCATGGTGTTGGTTTTGTTGATTTGTTTTTGGCTTTTATTGCTTGTTTCATGCTTAAAGTGCAACATATGTTTTTTAATTTAAGACACAATATTCGAAAATTAAGACCAAATGTACATATTAAATTAATTAACTCGATATTTTTTTGTTTGCCTTACTTTACTGACATTTGATTTGATAATAGGTTCTAAGTTTAATGTTCTTTTTAAGTCTTCAAAATGTATATTTGCATAAGAAACAATTTTCAAAATTAAAATCAAATCTAAATTAAGAATTTAATAATATAATAATTAGTGTCGTATCATAATTCATACATGTGTATTTTCACCTAATACACAATGTTCAATAGATAAGACTAAATATTCATTTTAATGTCGTGGATGTTCTTTGTTTTACCCTACTTTATGGAAGTATGATATTTGATAATAGAACCTAAACTAAATTTAATGTTGTTTTTAAGTCCTAATAATGTTCATTTGAAAAATAATATTGAAAACTAAGATCAAATGCATTTACATTTAATACTATAATAATCAATGCTGCAACATAGGTTCTTTTACCTAAGATAGAACCTTCAAAAACTAAGACCAAATGTATAATTTAATAAAGGAAAAATTGTCAGAAACTACCTATATATTAAAAATACTTTTTTTAAAAAAACTACCTTATATCATGTTTATTTTACAAAACTACCTTATAAGTGGAAAAACTTTTAAAAGCACTACCAAATTCAGAATTTACTAACCATGGTTAACTATTCCCTCCAATTATCCTTCTAATATAAGATTACTTAAATACTCCCTTAAATTACCCTAATCCCTCTTTGTAATTAATTCCCTCACAGCAGCGTTAAACTCTCCCTTCAACCAGGCTAATTATTAGCACTGACGATGTATACAAGATCTTCATTGGGATAAAGATCAGTGTATCTTTCCCATAAACCATATTGTCTAAACCTGTTAATGTGCAAAATCCAAAATTAAGACTTTATAATTTGTATAACTATAAGAATGGGTAAAATGCTAAAGGAAGAAGTGTTATACCTGTTCTTTTCACTATTGACATAGACAGGGTTTACGTATTCGGGTCTCGGATCGGGCACGGAAAACACAACTATTGTACGATCAGGATACCCGATTTCCCAAAGGGTAGATCCAATTATTAGTGGCTCGTATACTATCTGAGCCAGATCAATTTGGTTGCCTACCTTAACATGACCATGTTTAGTACCAAAATAAATAATAGATAATTTTGTTACATTCATTGCTAACTTTTCCTAATATTTATTTGTAATTGTATGAATAAGTGTAAGAAACTAAACCTGGTTGAACTGTAACGTTGGTAATGTATTATATACAAAGTACAAACTCTCCTATGAAACCAGGAACCCATGCATATAGAAAGTGGAAAAAGTTCAGCAGGGATAATTCAAAGCTGTGAGGGATTTCGCTTGGCTGCGCTGTAAGGATTTCACTTGGTTGAAGGAAATAATACTGAGAAACGCTGTTGTGAGGGAAATTAACAAAGAGGGGTTGAGGTAATCTAAGGGATTAGTTTAGTAATCTTATATTAGAGGGATAATTGGAGGGAGTAGTTAACCATGGTTAGTAAATTCTAAATTTGGTAGTGCTTTTTAAAGTTTTTCCACTTATAAGGTAGTTTTGTAAAATAAACATGAAATAAGGTAGTTTTTTTAAAAAAAGTGTCTTTAATAGGTAGTTTCTGACAATTTTTCCTTTAATGACAAAATAGATTGAAGGGGGAAAGGTTCGGCCTTATTATTAACCCAAAGGGGATATTTATAGTACATCATATAAAACCTAACTTAAGTAGAACTAGGAAAACATATCCTAAACTAAATGTAATACTAATAAATATTATCTCTAAATAAACACTTCTAGATATATAGATTTAGGAAATACTCCTAAATCTATCCGAACACCCTCCCGCAATCGCAACGGCAGTAACACATCGATGGGAACGCCATTCTTTGCGAACCCGCCAAAAAAAAAATTTCTTCTTGATGAGAACGCCATTCTTTTCGAACTCACCAAATATTTTCAACAAAACGGGAACGTTATTCTCGTCGAACCCGTATCAATTCTGGAGCAGATCACACTCACAACAAATATTGACTTTTCTTGAGCAAAGTCTAGCTCTATACAAATACTGGTTTTTTTTTAGTAAAACCACGCTCACAACACATTGAACCCCTGTCTCACAGTACAAGGAGAACCAATAATCCCGTCTCACGACACAGGGAGAGCCAAAAAAGAAACCCTATCTCACGACATAGTGAGAGCCAAAACTTTTGTGCAAGGATTTTATGGTCAAGAACCAAGTTAGGTTCTTGAGAAATATAGCTAAATACCAACAAGTAGAAGTTGGCTCTGGAAATAGCAGAAGAAACACATAAATTGGAGCAGATGCTAGCAGCAGACACCAACAATTAAGCACTCCCCCAAAGAGTAGCGGCAGAAGCAGACAAAAGGTTTATTATATAAACCAATAAACTCCAACAATATGGCAATTAGTAAGCCACGACAACACAACGAAGACATGCAGCAACAATAGTAGTCAACACCGTGAGATAAAGGCACACATCAATTACCCATCAAACACGCACAGTAAGGCAGCACAGACACCAAGACGGTGCCCAAAGACAGCAGCGGAAGAGACGAGAATAAAGCAGGCAAAAAAAAATCTCAACTTTGAAGGGAAAAATCTAGCCGGTGGGTTTAAAACTCAAACCCACCGGCAGGAGAACAATATTTTTGAGGTTTTACCCAAGATCTTAACTGGCTCTTGATACCATAACAAAATAGATTGAAGGGGGAAAGGTTTGGCCTTATTATTAACCCAAAGGAGATATTTATAGTACATCATATAAAACCTAACTTAAGTAAAACTAGGAAAACATATCCTAAACTAAATATAATACTAATAAATATTATCTCTAAATAAACACTTCTAGATAGATAGATTTAGGAAATACTCCTAAATCTATCCTAACATTTTATAAACTTTATGTTCTTTTGTTTTCCCCTAGTTTACTGACATACCTGTTTTGTTATTATTTTCTGCGTTTTGAATTGTGTGCATCAGTGCATGATCCTGTTGATGCAAGTGGATGTAATGTTTTTGGTTTGGGAAAAAGGGACGTGACTGGCAGGCTGCCATGGAAATTAAAGAGAGGTATTCAGTTGAAAAATCAGTTATTTAGGTTGGTGTCAAGGTATTTTTTTTTATCAGTCGGTTTCCTCTTGTTGTGTAGCTTCAGTAGTAATGTACACTTATAATAGTAATTACGTAAGTGTGAAGTAGTAAAATTTGGCAATGTAATGTATTATTCTTGAATTCCTCTACTACATAACATGAAGACAATAATGGGGAAAGAATAATCCACAATAAAGGATATGGGTAAGTTATTACAATGAAAGGTGTAGAAAGAAAGAAAACGAACAAATCAAGACTATCTATATCTCACACACACACACACACACACACACACACACACACACAAAACAACTCATTTATTCATACTGATTCACAACTAAGTAAAACCTCCATGAATGCTGTAATAATAGATCAACACATAATATTTGGAGAATTTTCTAGTAATTGACTTTGACGATGTCGATAGGCCTTTGTCCAGAAGGAATAGATTGTGAGTAAACTGCTTGGCCATAGTTCTTGAGCCTTTTATATAACTGCGGCCTTTCATTAGTGATTAGTTCATCTAGTGGCCCAATTTCTGTGTCCGAGCTTGGAATAAAAAGCATAGCTAAGGAGATCCTATCATATTGTGGGTTTACGACCGCCTTGTGCGTAGGACTTTTGAAGATGCCATTACTTGTTATCTCGCAATATATATGACATATATACAACGTTGAGAGAAATTATTTCAAGAAAATCCAATTAATAACATTTTTAACTAATTATTAATAAAATTCAGTAGATATTTTGATAATATACATCGAAACAAATCCAATAACTTATTACGTAACATTATTGTTTATAAATTTTTCTATTAATAATGGTCCATATACGGTCCGCAAATCCGCAAAAATTCAAAATGTTGGAATTTTTTAAATAAGGAAAAAAGTATTACCTCCATTTGATCACCAACCAAGATGGTGAGTTCTTCAGGGATGACAGGAACTCGAAACCATTGATTATCTTTGAGGACTTGAAGGCCTTCAACTTCTTTGTCTTGCAAGAGAAGGGTGAGGACAGTTCCATCCCCATGAGGTTTAAGCCCAACAACTTGATCTGACATTGGGCATCGAGGATAAAAATTGAATCTTGCATATGTTTGATCTTTTTCTTCATCTCCCCAAATTTCAAAAAAACAATCCTCTTCCAAATTTAAAGAACGTGCCATGGATTTAATGAGTGTCACAAAGATCATCTTGTTCTTCTCTGAATACTCGTGTAAGGTTGTCCTGCAAATTAGAATTTATCAAGTTATGAATTGCTTTGATTAATCGATTTTTTTCTTATGTAAAATGAAATAGTATCTTTAATTATTTTCAATCTAGATAAATTAATTTTTTATGATTGTCAACACACACTTTTTACCATTATAAAAATTATAAAAAGTTTATTTTTTGGAAACTAATTTTCAAACTAATCTGACAAGATTAAAAATGAATACTTCCTCTGTTTCACAATACTTGCCATTGTTTGACTTTTATGTTTGTCAACACATCTCTTTGACCATTAATAACTCTAATTATAAAAAAATTTAAATTTTTGTATTTAGAAAATGCATATTACTTAATCGCATCCAATAACATTTTACTTAATCCCATTTTTATTTTATAAGTGATAACAAATAGTTGTAATTGAAGTTAATAAACGAATAGTGCAAATGTCGAGTAGTAGCCTGCAAATATTAAGAAATGGAAGAAAGTGATAACTTGTAGATCAGGAAACGAGAAAGAGCTAGAAAAAAAAATGGTCAACCCTTATATCCATTTTTTTTTTTGTTTGTTGAAATTATATCCATTTTGTCTCAATAGTGGTGTATGATTGACCTCAGAATAGTCAATATATTACAATAATAAAGTTACCTAAAATGGTGTGGATTTTGTGGCCAAAAATCAAGCTGCCGTTTTCCCACAGGATAAACTTGGAGATGCAACTTATCGTTCCAGTTAAGACTTCCTTGTTGAACTGCATTAGTATTTCCATAACCTTCAAGATCATCACCTTTCGAAGAGTATTTTTCCTTTTCCTCTAGAGGCAGTTTGAAGAACTGCTTGCTCATTTCTCGTACCTCGTCAAGTAATGCAAGTGACATACCATGATTCACTATCTGCAGCTCACGAAAATTATAACGTTAGATTCATACACCTCCTCGGTATGTGATAGAAACCACATGCATGCAGAATTATAAAATATATTTACAACATATGATTACATATATATCATTAGGTTTCCACTATAAATAACAATTCTTTTTCTAATAGAACGATCACAATTTTGACAAGAATACAAACTTACTAATAATGTCATGTGTGTAGCTTATCATTTAAAGCTTTTTTCTTCTCAACTTAAAAAAATTATAACAATGAATAATTGATAAGTTGATTGCAAGATAATAGTTCGACTATATATAGTGGGCTTAGCTTTTTTTTTTAAAAGGAAAGTAGGCTTAAATTACAGCAAAAGATAAGCAAATTTAGCAATAGTAAGTTAATTTTAGTAACATAAGTTCCGCAAAAATAAGTTAACTTAAGTTTAACAACCTGGGCGCATCCCCATGAAGTGAGAGCAGAGTGTAGCTTTGCAAGCTCTTCAAGAGATGATGAAGAGAGGAGAGCGAAATCGATTGTCGGATCCTCCATCAAAGCAGGAGGGGTATCACCAACTTGGTAGTCATCCTTGGTTTGAATGTAGCCTTTGGGCACAACACCCCCTTGGAGGATTTCTTGCACAGGCATAAGAGCAGGAGCCATTGCAACAATGTTTGATTTGGTTATAAACTTATAATAAATGGGTAGGACTATGATTTAGAAAACTGAGAAAGTGGTATGCATATTGGATGTGTAGAGGTTGAGTTTATATAATAAGGCTGATCATCTTCTGTAGCAAGTAGCAACTAGGCAAGTTAGGTAAAAGTTTTGGAATAATACCAGTCTCTGATTATGTTCAAATTTCGACTGAAATTAGAAATAAATAAAGTATTAGTTGTGCCGGAGGCAATTTCAACCCGTATAATTTTCAACAAAAAGAAAATAATTTCTAGTAGTTGCGTAAGGGAAGAAATTAAAGGACAGGTGTGTTCCCTTCTAGTCTATTGATACAATTATATTGTTAGGAAATATTGTATGATAAGGACTTTCCTTATATTAGGAATCTAGATATTAATCCCTATGTGGGTTAGGATTTCTTTCCTTCATAGGACTCTTGTATTATATATTGTTATTCACATCAATGAGAAGATCATCACAAATTATCCCTCATCATATCTTACTTATATACTAATATGTCGGAACATAAACATGCAAATAGTGTTAAAATCCAAATGGTCAAATAATAATCCTACCTTTCACCGGCTCTTCGATATTATAATTTCAACCTTTACGTTAGAAAATGGTCAAATAAACGTGTGAATAGTGTAAAAATCAAAATGATGCAATTATATTAATATAACGGGGGAAGTATGATCTGGCGAGTATACTCAAGAGTTGAGATTGAATCTCGTATACATCACTACATACTCTTTGTAATATCCTATATACACCAAAATCGATTGGTATATAAGGAAACAACTTGAATGAAAATGATATTTTCATTTACAGAGCTGTTAAATTCCAATTATATGTAAATAGTTAATACACTGTCCAAGTTATTGAGCTAAATTAATGTCCTTTCTTAAATTAAATTGTTGCAAATAAATTATAAAGGGTAAGAAACAATATATGCTTGGAATTTGTATTAGGTTCCTACACAGATCTCATAAATGAAGTAATTTTAAGTCAGCCAAAAGGAAAAAAAGCGCTACACCAAAATCAAAGATCAAGACTTTCTAAGTCATGAATGATGCATGGCGTTTAAGTTATAATCCTATTTCTTGGTACTAAATTCATAATTAGCGGGCTTGATATAGTTTAGCTCTTTGATCCTCAAGAAAAAATTATAGTTATATAATCTTCAACCCCATGCAGGATGCATGAGGTTGACTAATTAAATTATAGGAACGTAGCCATTAATTTTGAAGGGGGGGTACCGAAACCATTATAGAGTAACCCGTAAGTCGTGTGCCTCTCTCCCATCTTTTGCGGCAAAAATGTTAAAAAAATACACCTAATATATTGGACCAAGCTGATCAAGCAGAGGTTACAAGATTGAATTGACCTAATTCTTAATCTTATTAGAATAATGTCCTAAATCTTATAAAAGATTTTGTGGTATAATTATTTTTATCAATGAAAGAATTTAAAAGTATTTATTTTCAACCTCATGGCAATAGTTTGCAAACTATTTCCTGTTATAACTTATAAGTTTATCATACGACTGCTCTTGGCAATAGTTTGCTCGGTATTTTCAGGAAATAGTTTTACTCTGCTATATACGATTACAAATAACACAAGAAGACTATTTGATTTTAAGAATTTATTTAGCATTTCTTGTGATCTTTGATACAATACTCTCAATTAAGAAAATAATCTGAAATGGCAAGCATCACGAGCACACGGTTACATGAACTGGAAAATTAAAAAGTAGTACACATTATACAAGTACTTATTCCCACACATATTTGTCAATATTTGATAGATTTTTATATTTTTCGCAAGATCATGGGAACGCCATGTTGGGGTTGAAGGTTCATAACGAGGAATGCCGCATGAGAGTAAGAGGGCGACAACTCGAATGAGTAACGTTGTATGATCATTGCCAAAGCCATCTTCACTTCAAGCATGGCAAAGTTCTGCCTAATACATATTAGTTGAGAGATTGAGCTAAAATCACGAGCAAATCATGGCATTATTCTCAATTGCAGCTACTTAATTTTTGATTTGTTTAGGATTACTGAAAATCGTTGAGGAAATTGTTGCTATTTTCCGAAAACGTGATTTGTGATTGAAAGTGAAAGATATTATTTTCCGTAATTCATCACAATGACAAAGCTGTCATAATATACCATGTACAGAGATCATCATAAGCCTATAACTTAGCTAATCAAATATACGCCTAATAAGGTACTAGCTACAATCAAGGAAAGCCAATATACACTTGACTAATATACATAATATACTACTAACAGTAGAGAATATTTGGGAATATTCTAACACTCCCCCGCAGTTGAAGCGGGAGGTTTACGCACGCTAAGACTGTCCCGAAAATCTTCAAAGAGAACTAAGGGAAGACCCTTAGTAAAAATATCTGCAATCTGATAACGGGACGGAACATGGAGCACCCGCACTTGCCCACGGGCAACCTTTTCTCGAACAAAGTGGATATCCATCTCAATATGCTTGGTACGGCGATCTGACCGGATTACCGGATAGATAAATGGCACTCACATTATCACAATAGACCATAGTTGCTTTACTTAGTGGACAATATAGCTCCAATAGTAAATTGCGTAACCAACAGGATTCAGAAACAACATTTGCCACACCTCGGTACTCAGCCTCAGCACTAGAACGAGACAATGTAGGCTGGCGTTTAGAGGACCAAGAAATCAAATTATCACCCCAAATACACACAATAGCCGAAGTAGAGCGTCTCGTGTCGGGACATCCCCCCAATCGGCATCAGTGTAAGATATCAAAGTGGAGATGGAGAAGGGGTATAGATGGAGGCCGTAATCAAGGGTACCTTGAATGTACCGAATAATGCGCTTAAGAGCATGCATGTGACTATCTCGTGGAGCATGCATATGTAAGCAAACCTGTTGAACAGCATAAGAAATATCGGGCCTCGTAAAAGTGAGATATTGGAGAGCACCGGCAAGACTACGATAGAGAGTAGGATCATCAAAGGGAGCACCTTCTGTCTTACTGAGTTTAGGTTTTGTGTCAACAGGAGTCGCGGAGGGCTTGCAATTAGCCATCCCAGCACGGTCTACTATCTCCTCGGCGTACTTACGCTGTGACAAGAACAAGCCACCTTTGTGTCTGGAAACAGCAATGCCAAGAAAGTAATTTAAAGGGCCTAAGTCCTTCATAGCAAATTCTGATCCAAGACTAGCCATGAGAGAAACCCGAAGGGCATTAGAAGAAGCTGTCAAAATGATATCATCAACATACAACAGGAGATAGGCCATGTCAGTACCCTTGCGATAAATAAACAATGATGTGTCACTCTTACTGTTAGTAAAACCAAGAGTAGTGACAAAATCAGCAAACCGCTTGTACCATGCACGGGGAGCCTGTTTCAGGCCATATAATGATTTCTTGAGGAGACACACATAATCTGGATGAGCAGGATCCCGAAAACCCATAGGTTGATGCATATACACGGTCTCCTTGAGATCGCCATGAAGGAAAGCATTTTTCACGTCCAGTTGATGAAGAGACCAATTCTTAGATAAAGATAGACTCAGAACGGTGCGAATAGTAGCTGGTTTGACCACCGGACTAAAAGTCTCGCCACAATCAATGCCCACCTGTTGAGTTTTACCATCACCTACAAGACGGGCCTTATGCCTCTCAAACACACCATTAGCCTTTTCTTTATGAGAAAATATCCACATAGAACGAATGATATTAACATTTGACGGACGGGGCACCAACTCCCACGTCTTATTTTTAATAAGAGCATCAAATTCATCATCCATAGCCATTTTCCAATTCGGGTCACGAAGGGCAACCAATGGGTTACGAGGAAGGGGTGATTTGGTAAGAGTGGTATGCAAATTGTATTTTGGGTTAGGCTTTACAATACCATGATGGCTACGTGTAGTCATGCGGGAAATGGGGCGAGGAGGGATTGGGGCGCCGGTGAGTGAAGGAAGGCCGAGGGCGTGTTGGGCCGGCGAGATGGGCCTTGAGTGGGTGAAAGAGGCTCATCGGGTGAAGGAATATTCACGGGAGTAGGTGAGGAAGGGTGAGGGGGTCCAACTGGCGTGGGAGATGCAGCACATGGCTGGGCCAGAGCATGTGGGCTAGGCTGGCTAGTGAGAGGAGGCGCTGGCATGTCACTATGCATATGGTGAATTAAATAGGGTGAGAGCCCTTCATCTAGAAATTGATAAGTATGATCATTGCGGGGAATGTAATCGGGCAAAAGGAAACACTTTCTCATCAAAAAGAACGTGACGGCAAATAATGATTTTGTTTGAGGATAAGTCATAACACTTATAGCCGCGATGGTTCGAAGGGTACCCTAAGAAAACACACGGCGAAGACCGGGCTTGTAATTTATGGATTGTAGTAGATGGAATAAGGGGGTAGCACAAACAATCAAACACTCTAAGATGAGAGTAAGATGGATCTTTTTGGTACAAAATTTGTAATGGAGTTTTGTTTGTCAAAAGTTTACTCGGAAGAATATTATGAAGATAAGTTGCCATTTGAAGGGCATGATGCCAAAAAGAGGAGGGTAATGAAGCATGAGCAAGAAGAGTCCTAATAATATTGTTAATAGAACGAATCTTTCGTTCAGCTTTACCATTTTGAGAAGAAGTGTGAGGACAAGAGAGCCGAAAAGACATACCATGAGACTCACAATAATTCCAAAATGGAGTATTATCGAATTCCCTCCCATTATCACATTGAACATTTTTGATATTACGCTCAAATTGAGTACGAATATGAGCTTGAAAAACTAAGAACTTATCATAGACATCAGATTTCTTGGCTAATGGAAAAGTCCATAAATATTTCGAAAAATCATCCAAGAAAACCACATAATATCGATGACCCATAGAGCTCATAACGGGGAGAAGTCCATAGATCACAATGGATAATATCAAAAGGCATAACGGTACTAGAATGAGAAGAAATAAATGGCAACTTAATATGTTTTCCGAAAATACAAGAACGACAAACACTCAAATCACAAGATTGATTACATTCAATGCATTTATTTTTTTCTAAGAGAATCTATGATGGAGGCCCTGGGTGACCCAAACGATCATGCCAAAGTGAAGGAGATAATGCGGTAAAAGTTGATGTAGCGTTGTTTGTGGGAATTGTGGTAATTGGATAAAGATCACCTTGGCTATCACATCTCATTATTGGTTTCCCCGTCCGAAAGTCCTTCACAGAAAACCCATAAGGATCAAATTCAACAGTCACAGAATTGTCACTAGTAAATTTCCGAACTGAGATTAAATTCTTAATGAGTTTGGGAGCATGAAGGACATTTTTTAAAGATAAGGGTGGATTAGGGGACGGTAAAAAAGTATGACCATAACCACGAATTGGAATTGATTGACCACTACCAACTATAATGCCATTATTTTGATTGCTCAAATTAAAATAAGACGAGAGATTACCATTTGTAGAAGTCATGTGAGATGTTGCGCCAGTATCCATATACCAATTTGCATCAGGTGGGGTCAAGGACATGGTGTGCATAGCTGCTTCAATATCCGTAGGAGCATAGGTGGGAGAGGTCATTGCATAGGCATGCTGTGGACGTGGACTTAAGATCCCAGCTTGTTGCTGTCTAACAGCCATTGGGCCTGATGGACGAGCCCATTGTTGAGTAGGATAAGGACATGGAGGTAAGGCCCAAGGAGGAACCCATCCCCATCTTGGCAGGATTCCACGTACCACCGAAAGTTCTGGCCTTGCCCGACCGTTGACCCAGCGTGGGAATTGCCGCCACCGGACCGACCACCCTTGCCGCCACCACGGCCGCCATGGCCGCCACCAAGTACCCACGGAGTTCTTTTCCCACCATGTGAATGGTGCTTATTATTCCCTTTATGTTTGGCTTTGGATGAGTATGAATTTGGGGAATAAGCAGCACCATTCTCATCCAAATCCTTGAGGCTGTAGCCACCATTCTTCGAACTTGGGCTCGTAGAAGCCATTTTCATCAATCCAGCTTCCTCCAACGTTAACATAGAGCGGGCTTGATAAAATGGTGGAAGTGGGTTACTTTGACGAATCAAAGTACCAACGGATTTGTAAGCCTCAGTGAGCCCCGAAACAAGTTGTAAGACGAGGCGGTGATTAGTGACGGGGAGCCAACGTTTTTAACCGGTCGAAATTGATTTTAGGCGTTGGTGATAAGCCAAGCCGTTGGAAAATCTGCCATATGAGTAGAGGTGAACTCTTGTTCAAGTGTTACCGCACGTGAATTCTCATTATCTTGGAAGATGTTCGAAGCCGATCCCACGCCTCCATGGCAGTCGAGTCGGGCTCAATAATAGTGGTCAAGAGATCATTCGAAATAGTGGAGTAAATCCCTTTGTAGAGACCGGTGGCGTCGGGTGAGCCACAACTCTTTCTCATCATCGGTGGCGGGAGCCTTAGGAGCCGAGTCCGTTGCCGGAGAGGATGATATGATGAATGACTCGATGAGACAGGGCATGAATCTTAAATAATTCAGCCCACGTTCCATATTGAACGTTCTCCATCTCAAGAACGACGGAAATATGGTTCTTTATGTTGGAGACGGCGAGCCGGTGGAATTTGTCCTTGGCACCGGACATGGTGAGCACGAGACAAATAGATGAAGATAGAAGAGGAAGAAGATGGTAGATAACCGAGGGCAGCGGAAGCACTAAGAGGAAAGAACCCCTAGGTCTCTTGATACCATGAAAGATATTATTTTCCGTAATTCATCACAATGACAAAGTTTGTCATAATATACCATGTACGAGAGATCATCATAAGCCTATAACTTAGCTAATCAAATATACGCCTAATAAGGTACTAGCTACAATCAAGGAAAGCCAATATACACTTGACTAATATACATAATATACTACTAACAGTAGAGAATATTTGGGAATATTCTAACAGAAAGGCTGATAATATATCAGTCTTTCCATTTCTTTTTCGTTTTTGTGTTGTTTTTGAAATTGTGATTTGGTGAACAAGAGACCCTTCGAAAAAAAATTGAAAGAAGAGGAGAGAGACATAGAGAGGGAAGTCAGAGGAGTGTAGAAAAAAACATGAAAGAGAAGAGGAAAGGGAAGATTTGAAGTTGATGAGGTAATGACTAGAGAATTACCTATTTTGGAAATGACTTCTTTGGATGTTTTTTTTGGCTACGGGGCTAATCTTGGTGATTCTGAAGAGAGAGAAAGACTATGATGGATTATTGGATCTCTTAGTTAAAGAGTTTACTGATGTAGAGCTACAAAATGAGGTGTACTCATGCCTCCAAGGATTTGGGAGATCGGTTAAGAAAAGTCATCCACTGGTTGCATTCGATGAGCAAGAGGCTCACGGGGTCAAGGAAGTTTGTGAAAAGAACTACCATAAAGTCAAGAAGTCTAGATTCCATTTCCGCAAGAAGGCACTTGTTAAGCCTCTTGTCTCAAAGCTTGGCTTTAAGGCTCGCAACTATAGGCATGCATTAGTGGTTCCCCCAGTGAGGAAGCTTTATGGAAGGTTAGTAAGTGTAGCTAATGCACTTGAATCTATAGTGTGTGGCACATGTAAACTTCTCAAACTCGAGGTAGCTCAAGCTAATGCTATAATGGTGCGTGGCACATGTAATCTATAGTGTATATAACTTGGCCGTTGGTTGCCTTAGCTATACCTTCATAAAATCTCTCGGGGTTGAACTCAGTGGCATCCTCACCCCATAATTTAGGATCATCATGAACTAGCATGGTTGGTACTGAGATTTGTACACCCGTGGCAGCAAAATGTCCCGAAATTTAGTTGGTTTGTAGATCATACGATACATCAGAATTACGGGAGGATATAATCTCAGGACCTCGTTTACTATCATTGTCACTTGTTTTAACATCATCACTTTATAGTTAGGGTGATAGAGAAGAAGCATATATCTAGGACTTGACCAAAATGTGTAACATCATTTATGCTGCTAAAAATTCATAGTTAGGACTTACAATTTTCAAGTTGTTCAATCCGTTGTAATCTGGTTTGTTCTGACCAAAAACGCGCAAAACCTCCTCTCTGGCACGAGCTGTTGGAGATATTTTTAGAAAAATCTAGTGCATTTATGGAAGAAGTTAAATATTGGAGAAGAGAAACTAATAAAATGTTCTTCAAGTTTGAAGAAAAGTCTAGAATTTGTTAGATTATTACCATTGGAGCAAATCAATTGAATATTCTAGAAGTTTGGAGAAAAAACCCAAGAAGGCATGAACCAATATGGAGTAGTATAAATAGAAGTATGGATTTGTTGTAGAAGGTGGTGAAATCCAAAGTAACAGAGTTTGGAGAGACATGAGCTCTCATCAAACACACCCACAAATATTAGTAAAAGTGAGACATGAGCTCACTATTGTTAAAACAATAAGAGAGTTGTGAGACATGAGCTCACACAACAACCAAGATATTGAGTGTAAATTGTATAGGTGAGGAACAAGTGTCCTACTAAAATATTTTTGTACAACAGTGAGATGTAATCAATACTTTTGCAATTTATGAAATTGTAAAATTCGGGTCCATTAAAAATTCTGTGTGCGCTCCCAAAAATCTATCATGGTATCAGAGCTGGAATGTGACACGAGAAGATGAAAGGATGAAAGATTGGAAAGAAGATATGAAGATTGAAGAATATGAGGTAAGTTGGAAGTTTCAAATAATTAAGGTGAAATTAAAGATGGAAGTAAAAAATAGAGTTTGTGGAGAAAATAAAATAAGAAGTTAAGTTTGAGGAGAAATTGAAAAGATATGAAGATAAAAAAGGAGATGTGATCGTTTTTGGAAAAGAAGTTATAAAGGAATTTTATGGAGAAAATTTTAAAGATGTTTTTCGAAAAACTATTTTTGGAGAAAATATTTAAAAGAAAGAAAGATTAAAAAGAATTGAGAAGTAGTTAGTTAGTGACATGAGCACTAACAAAAAAAATGATGGGGGAGGTTGATGACATGAGCATCAACAAGAAAAATAAATTTGGAGAAATTTCACTAAAAGAATGTTGAAGAAAAATATTTGAAAATGGAAAAAAAATGTTGGAGAAAGAAATATTAGAAGAATAAAGTGTTTAAAGGTTGCTAATGACAAGGGCATTAGCAGAGTATGTTGGTGACAAGAGCATCAATGGTTAGGAAAAAGAAAAAAATATTCACAAAGAGAATTTTGGAGTTTGCTAATGACATGAGCATTAGCAGTCATGGGTGGTGACATAAGCACCACAACAAAAGAAAATTTGGAGAAAAAAAATACTTTAGGTGAAGGCTGGTTACACGTGCATCAGCATGATAGTTGGTAACATAAGTACCAACGAGAAGATCATATAAATTGAGAAGATGGAGGTTGGTAACATGATTACCAACAAAACTTCAAAGAAAAATAAATAATGGAGATTGCGAAGCAACAAGAAGAAATTGTTTTTTGGAGAAATTATGAAAAAGTTGGAATTAGGGGGAGTAAACCAGTAAAGTTTGGAGGTATATTTTTCTAAAATTAGGAGGAGTGTTGGAGATATTTTTAGAAAAATCTAGTGCATTTATGGAAGAAGTTAAATATTGGAGAAGAGAAACTAATTAAATGTTCTTCAAGTTTGAAGAAAAGTCTAGAATTTGTTAGATGATTACCATTGGAGCAAATCAATGGAATATTCTAGAAGTTTGGAGAAAAACCCCAAGAAGGCATGAACCAATATGGAGTAGTATAAATAGAAGTATGGATTTGTTGTAGAAGGTGGTGAAATCCAAAGTAAGAGAGTTTGGAGAGACATGAGCTCTCATCAAACACACCCACAAAAATTAGTAAAAGTGAGACATGAGCTCACTATTGTTAAAACAATAAGAGAGTTGTGAGACATGAGCTCACACAACAACCAAAATATTGAGTGTAAAATGTATACGTGAGGAACAAGTGTCCTACTAAAATATTTTTGTACAACAGTGAGATGTAATCAATACTTTTTGGGTCCATTACAAATTCCGCGTGTGCTCCAAAAAATCTATCGAGCTTGCCAATCCAAATGCTTACTCAATCAAACCATCAACCACGTACCCTGCACAAGCAAAATAGGTTCTTTTACATTTAACACTATAATAATCAATACGCAACATAGGTTCTTTTACCGGGCCCGGCTATTAGGATGTGCAAATGCTTTGATAGCACAAGGGCCCCGAACTTCCTGGGGCCCAAAATCGAAAAACGAAAGCACGTGTAATATATATATATATGGCGCTTATACAGTTCAACTATAGAGGTTGGCAAAGTTGGTCCCTGATTTTAATACTCCAAGAATGGAGTTCGAGCACGCGAGTTAGACTCATCTCCCCAAGCATTTCTTACTTACTTTTCCACTATTTTCCTTACTCTTTTTGCGAGTTATTTATGGTATTTTCTTGGAGTCCGAGCATTCGACTAATCTCCCAAGATTTCATACTTACTTTTCCACTATTTCCCTTACTCTTTTTCAATTCTTTATGGTATTTTCTTTTTTTTTGGAAGTGCATATTTGCCTAAGAAGAATTGAATAATTTGCGGCCACAAGTTTACTACTTACTCCGTTATTTTTCTATTGCAACAATTGAGATTTCGCTTTTGCCCATGTAGAACTTTAACTATTAATATCTTTAATTAGCTTTTAGTAAAAATTATAAAAATTTGATATTCTAAAAGTATATATTGAGACGAATCTAACAACGCCCCCACGTGACTATATTCTTTTCGTACGTAAAAATCACAATATATAGTAAAAGTGTGGTGGGTGAATAGTGTAAAAACTCAATTGTTGCAATAGAAAAAGAACGGAGGAAGTAAGTTTATAGGTTCAGCTACTTCATCACATAAATCTTCTTTTCTCTGTTGTACCTTTTAAGGGTGAGATAGAAAAATTATTATTGTTGTCTTTGTAAGTAGAACATAAATAATAGCTTCGTTTTGTATTGAGTTGTTACATTCGATTTCAAATGAGTTTGAAGTTTTGGTTTTTCGATGTGCAAGATAAATACTCCCTCCGTCCCTTAATAGAGTGCCCATTTCTTTTTTGGACACTATTCAAAGGTAAAGAAAGCCCTCAAAAAATATTTCCAATATATAAGAAAAAACATAGTCATGTGGGGTCTTGTTTGATCGTCTCATTGCGTACATTAAGAAAATCAAACTTTTATAATTTTTACTAATATGTAATTAAAGATATTAACGATACAAAACGTGCATTGGCAAACATGCATTGGAGAAATGGGCACTCTATTTAGGGACGGAGGGAGTATATACTAATTGTAATATTATAAACGATTTTTTATCATTTAAGTTGCAAAAAAAATGATATAGGGGTCCAATCCTAAGATTAGAATAGGGCCTCCAAAATTTCTAGAGTCCGTTTTTGGAGAGACTGTCTCACGTTAGTGTTAACGTGAGACCGCTGATGTCATGCTGGCATCACGCGTATGCATCAAACCAGCAGTAGAATTAGTTAAGCGCTTGCACCCATTAGTTATGCTAGCATTAAATTGCTTCTGGGTGAATTAGTTAAGCGCTAAAGTATATTAGTTAAGTGCTAAAGTATATTAGTTAAGTATTTGAAGTATATTAGTTATATCATAAAAATCGGATTATAATGCATTTTATTGGCCATAATTTAAGTATCACGCATAAATAATTCTCTCTTTCTTAAATAACTAACGCACTAATTCTCTCTTTCTTGAATAACTATCGCATTTTTGCATTAGTTATGCCAAGCTCAAATAACCAATGCAAAAACAATGTTTACTAATGCATACAATAAATAAAACTAATGACCTTAAAATCATAACTACTGACCGCCCATACTATCAACCCTCAAAGTATAATTGTTAATCAAATATCAAAACTATAACCATAAAACCATGCATCATTGTTACTCATGAAATTAATAAATAATTATTCATATGCTATAATTATAATCTTTCAGTTATTTTCTAGACTAAAACTATTAGCCATAAAACCGGAACTAAAAAACAAAAAGTCATAATTAATGTAAAAAACAATAATAACTAAATACCCAAATATCATAACTATTTATCAGAAAACAATAACTAATAGCCAAAATCACAACTATCAACCATAAAACCATAATTATTAACCACAATTAATAACTAATAACCTAAAAATCATAACTATATATCCGAATTTCATAACTATTAAGCAAAAGCTAACTATGAATCGAAAACCATAACTAATAGCCGTAATCACAACTATCAACCATAATTATTAACCACAATTAATAACTAATAACCTAAAAATCATAACTATATATCCAAATTTCATAACTATTAAGCAAAAGCTAACTATAAATCAGAAAACCATAACTAAGAGCCAAAAATATGTAACGAATTATTAAAATTCCTTAACTAATTGAAAAATTATAACTATAACTTGAAAAATGACAAAATCATCCCCTTTGAGAAATATGTAACTAATTATTAAAATTCCTTAACTAAATCCAATCCCCTTTGAGAAACTTGTAACACCCAGTTTCTTCTCTCACCAGTCCCCATCTCTTTTGGCCACCGTCCACCACCTTTAATACCGGAAGAACTAACAGTCCCACCCACCAATAGGAACCTCCACCTGATCAGCTACAACAACGTGAACCAAGCGTCACATCACCAACATTTCAAAAACCACATATCTTAGCCACCCACGAATCTGGAATCAACTACAAGCACCAAAACTAAAAATGCTATCTACCAAGTTACCAACGCCCCACCACCAATTAAATATCGCAAACCATAGCCACGTTCCCCCTCAAATCAGGCGTCGTTGAGAAGACGTGCAGCGTTTTGACGTCCAACATTTTGTAACCACATCATCATCATCATCTCAAACGCCATTGCATTCTCAATTTTCTCACTCACACAAACAAAAAATCATGGCGATTTCTGCAAACGCATCACTTCAGCTTTCTTCTTCTTTTCACGGAGATTTTGGTCTTCTCTCCACTTCACTCTTTTGCTCTTTTCCCGTGTCCCGGTTAGTTCTTTCTTCGACACCAACTTTTTTTCGGTCTCTTATTTTCTTCTTCAAATTTTGATGTCATGCTAATTTATTCTGCAGTAGAATTAATGATTCATGAAATTATTATGCAATTTTGATGATTTTTAGGTGGTGCTAGTTCGAGAAAACAGTCGGTTATTTTCGCAAGTTCTATTCGTCTTAATCTTTCTCTTTCCTCCGATTCTGCCATTGTTGGTTCCAAGTGACTCCATTTTCTCTCTCTATCTTAAGTTTCTTCAATGGTGGCCTCGATGAAACGAATAACTGACGAACTTCTAAAAATACTAATCGTTGTTGTTGTTGTTCTTCAGAGACTGTTAGAGAGAGTGCTTCCATAATTTGGGAGGATGGTGGAGGAATTGAAGGCGGAGGCTGGGGATTGGAGGAAAAAGGGACTCGTCTCACGTTAGTGTTAACGTGAGACGGTCTTTTATAAGACTTTGTGCAATTTCTAAGACAGTCCTGTCTTTTACCTAAGATACAACATTCAAGAACTAAGACAAAATGTATAATTTAATAAACTTTATGTTCTTTTTTTCCCCGCACTTTACTTTACTAACGCCCGGATTCTGTTATTATTTTCCGCGTTTTGAATTGTGTGCAGGATCCCATAGATGCAAGTGGCCGGATCTAATGTTTTTGGTTTGGGAAAAAGGGACGTGACTGGCAAGCTGCCATGGAAATTAAAGAGATGTATTCAGTTGAACATTCAGTTATTTAGGTTGGTGTCAAGCTATATTTTTATCAGTCAGTTTCCTCTTATTGTGTAGCTACAGTAGTAATTTACAGTTATAATAGTAATTACATAAGTGTCAAGTGTGAAGTAGTAAAATCTGGCAATGTAATGTATTATTCTTGAATTCTTCTACTACATAACATGAAGATAATAATGGGGAAAGAATAATCCACTAGAAAGGATATGGGAAGTTATTACAATAAAAAGGTGTGGAAAAAAAGAAAACGACCAAATCAAGACTATCTATATCGCACTGAAACAAAAAGCAACTCATTTATTCATACTGATTCACAACTAAGTAAAACCTCCATGAATGATGTAATAATAAATCATAATATTACGGACGTCTGTATTTCTATCAACACAAAATTCTAGTAATTGATTTTGACTATATCGGTAGGCCTTTGTCCTGAAGGAATAGATTGTGAGTAAACTTGTTGCCCATAATTCTTGAGCCTCTTATACAATTGCGGCCTCTCATTTGTGATTAGTTCATCTAGTGGCCCAATTTCTGTGTCCGAGCTTGGAATGAAAAGCATAGCTAAGGACATCCTATCATATTGTGGGTTTACGACCGCCTTGTGTATAGGACTTTTGAAGATGCCATTACTCGTTATCTGTAATGTGACATACATATAACATAGAGAGCAATTATTTCAAGAAAATCTAATTAATAATACATCTAACTAATTCTTCGTGAAAATTTATTAATATTTTATTAATTTACATGGAAACAAAACCAATAATTTTTTTGCACAACAACATTTGTTTTGAAATTTTTTAAAAGATCATGGTCAGAATATGGTTTTCAGGTAGTGCAAAACTCAAAAATGTTACCGTTTTTAAATAATGAAAGAAGTAATAAAAGTGGCAATATAATTAATTTTTCGTGGGTTAAGTTTAACAAAAGTTGACTTTTGATAGGATATGAAGATGAATTTTATGCCTAACTTATATGACTTTTTTCTTTGTCATGCTAGCAATTAGCATTACCTCCATTTGATCACCAACAAGGATGGTGAGTGCTTCAGGGATGACAGGAACTCGAAACCATTGATTATCTTTGAGGACTTGAAGGCCTTCAACTTCTTTGTCTTGCAAAAGAAGGGTGAGGACAGTTCCATCCCCATGAGGTTTAAGCCCAACAACTTGATCTGACATTGGGCATCGAGGATAAAAATTGAATCTTGCATATGTTGAATCTTTTTCTTCATCTCCCCAAATTTCAAAAAAACAATCTTCTTCCAAATTTAAAGAACGTGCCATGGATTTAATGAGTGTCACAAAGATCATCTTGTTCTTCTCTGAATACTCGTGTAAGGTTGTCCTGCAAATTAGAATTTATCAAGTTATGAATTGCTTTGATTAATCGATTTTTTTCTTATGTAAAATGAAATAGTATCTTTAATTATTTTCAATCTAGATAAATTAATTTTTTATGATTGTCAACACACACTTTTTACCATTATAAAAATTATAAAAAGTTTATTTTTTGGAAACTGATTTTCAAACTAATCTGACAAGATTAAAAATGAATATTTCCTTTGTTTCACAATACTTGCCATTGTTTGACTTTTATGTTTGTCAACACATCTCTTTGACCATTAATAACTCTAATTATAAAAAATTATAAATTTTTGTATTTAGAAAATGCATATTACTTAATCCCATTTTTATTTTATAAGTGATAACAAATAGTTGTAATTGAAGTTAATAAACGAATAGTGCAAATGTCGAGTAGTTGCCTGCAAATATTAAGAAACGGAAGAAAGTGATAACTTGTAGATCAGGAAACGAGAAAGAGCTAGAAAAAAAAATGGTCAACCCTTATATCCATGTTTTTTTTTGTTTGTTGAAATTATATCCATTTTGTCTCAATAGTGGTGTATGATTGACCTCAGAATAGTCAATATATTACAATAATAAAGTTACCTAAAATGGTGTGGATTTTGTGGCCAAAAATCAAGCTGCCGCTTTTCCACAGGATAAACTTGAAGATGCAACTTATCATTCCAGTTGAGACTTCCTTGTTGAACTGCATTAGTATTTCCATAACCTTCAAGATCATCACCTTTTGAAGAGTATTTTTCCTTTTCCTCTAGAGGCAGTTTGAAGAACTGCTTGCTCATTTCTCGTACCTCGTCAAGTAATGCAAGTGACATACCGTGATTCACTATCTGCAACTCACGAAAATTATAACGTTAGATTCATATACCTCGTCAGATCAGTATGTGATGGAAACCACATGCATGCAGAATGATTGGATCTTAGAAACTCAAAATGCTGATCAAACATACTTTACTACTCTAATTTACGGGTATAAAATATATTCACAACATATATATGATCTACATATATACCCTTAAGTTTCCACTATAAATAACAATTATTTTTCTAATGAAACGATCACAATTTTGACAAGAATACAAATTAAACTTACTAAATATATCATGTGTGTAGCTTATCATTTAAGGCTTTTTTCTTCTCAACTTAAAAAAATTATAACAAAGAATAACTGATAAGTTGATTGCAAGATAATAGTTCGACTATATATAGTGGGCTTAGCTTTTTTTTGAAAAGGAAAGTTGGCTTAAATTACAGCAAAAGATAAGCAAATTTAGCAATAGTAAGTTAATTTTAGTAACATAAGTTCAGCAAAAATACGTTAACTTAAGTTTAACAACCTGGGCGCATCCCCATGAAGTGAGAGCAGAGTGTAGCTTTGCAAGCTCTTCAAGAGATGATGAAGAGAGGAGAGCGAAATCGATTGTCGGATCCTCCATCAAAGCAGGAGGGGTATCACCAACTTGGTAGTCATCCTTGGTTTGAATGTAGCCTTTGGGCACAACACCCCCTTGGAGGATTTCTTGCACAGGCATAAGAGCAGGAGCCATTGCAACAATGTTTGATTTGGTTATAAACTTATAATAAATGGGTAGGACTATGATTTAGAAAACTGAGAAAGTGGTATGCATATTGGATGTGTAGAGGTTGAGTTTATATAATAAGGCTGATCATCTTCTGTAGCAAGTAGCAACTAGGCAAGTTGGTAAAAGTTTTGGAATAATACCAGTCTCTGATTATGTTCAAATTTCGACTGAAATTAGAAATAAATAAAGTATTAGTTGTGCCGGAGGCAATTTCAACCCGTATAATTTTCAACAAAAAGAAAATAATTTCTAGTAGTTGCGTAAGGGAAGAAATTAAAGGACAGGTGTGTTCCCTTCTAGTCTATTGATACAATTATATATTGTTAGGAAATATTGTATGATAAGGACTTTCCTTATATTAGGAGTCTAGATATTAATCCCTATGTGGGTTAGGATTTATTTCCTTCATAGGACTCTTGTATTATATATTGTTACTCACATCAATGAGAAGATCATCACAAATTATCGCTAATCATATTTTACATATATACTAATATGTCGGAACATAAACATGCGAATAGTGTTAAAATCCAAATGGTCAAATAATAATCCTACCTTTCACCGGTTCTTTGATATTATAATTTCAACCTTTACGCTAGAAAATGGTCAAATAAACGTGTTTATAGTGTAAAAATCAAAATGGTTCAATTATATATAATATAACGGGGAAGTATAATCGCGAAGTATACTCAAGAGTTGAGATTGAATCTCGTATACATCACTACATACTCTTTGTAATATCCTATATACACCAAAATCGATTGGTATATAAGGAAACAACTTGAATGAAAATGATATTTTCATTTACATAGCTGTTAAAATCCAATTATATGTAAATAGTTAATACACTGTCCAAGTTATTGAGCTAAATTAATGTCCTTTCTTAAATTAAATTGTTGCAAATAAATTATAGGTAAGAAACGATATATGCTTGAAATTTGAACTGGGATCCTACACTGCTACACATATCTCATAAATGATGTAATTTTTTGTCAGCCAAAAGGGAAAAAAGCGCTACATCAGAATCAAAGATCAAGACTTTCTAAGTCATGCATGATGCATGCATGGCGTTTAAGTTATAATCCTATTTCTTGGATATCTCAGGATCCTTCACACCACTAAATTCATAATTAGTGGGCTTGATATAGTTTAGTTCTTTGATCCTCAAGAAAAAATTATAGTTATCTAATCTTCAACCCCATGCAGGATGCATGAGGTTGACTAATTAAATTATAGGAACGTAGCCATTAAGTTTGAAGGGGGGTGGCGGGGGATGTAAGTTCTATTGACTATCAATCTAGAAATAATAGCAAACAATAATAGAACAACAAATAACAAAGCAAGAAAGAACACACAAGAACTTTTACGTGGAAACCCAAGAACTGGGAGAAAAACCACGAATCTGCACTAGGAATCAATGAATGTTCAAGAAAGGTTACAAAAGCTCTCTAAGATCTCTCTCTAACTTTTCCTCTCTTGAATCTAAGAGTAATAATGAATAATGATGTAGTTATAGCAATAGGTTAAACCTAATTATAACATAAATCTGAAAAATCGCCCTCCCCGCGTGAAATAAGCCTCCGCCCGATCGGGTCGGGTGACATCCGCCCGATCGGGCGGTTAAGCGCCAGACCAAATTTGCTCTCGGGCCCGATCGGGCGACCTTCGCCCGATGAAGTTCGATACTTCACCCGATCGGGCGAGACAGCCCGATACCATCGGGCGCCCTTGCTTCCAGCCTCTGCCAAGATAATCAACCCCGCCCGATCGGGCGGCACTGCCTGATACGATCGGGCGGACCTGCAAAACAGCTGATGACGCCGAACGATCTTCACGCAACCTCATCTCCACACCATACACACACATTTAGCCCCATATGCCCAACAATCTCCCACTTGGAGATAGGTGTAAGTGAAGAAAAACTTCATACCTTCATCATCCTCTCATTCATCTCAACTCCTACACACAACTCCCACTGCAAAAGCAATCTCTAGTCGTGTCCAAACCATGGCATACCTCAAGCATCCCATGACAACACATCTCCTCTATACCAAGGAAATTGACATTGAAGTTTGCATCAACTCCAATACAAAAGACATCAAAGTCTACACCGACTTTGATTCTTAATAACTAACCTCCAAAACATTGCACCATCACTCCATGAACCTACACACCCTCCTACCTCGGAGGTCGGATCACCTTAAAGACAAGCACAACCAAATGAAGATCCCTTCCTCTGCAACTAAGGAAGATAACCACTTCCTCTCCAACCAAAGAAGCACATTGAAGTCTCATCCAACTTCAATAAAACAAATTACCACCTCAGCCAAAGAAGCTTCTCATTGTTCTAAAAGTAAACTCACATTGCTCCCACTCGAACAATACACCCTTTGTTCCACTTAGGATTTCTGGCACATCATGCTTGTGTGCCACCCTTCACCTTGTGCGCTACTGGTCAATTTGCCCTAGGGATACCGCTTCACCGCGGTTCTCATCCTTGGCCCACTATCGATAGATTTCCGACCAAACGACACCTTACATGAAGTTTCCACCCCAATTCCGGGCCCCTTTCTTGTGCTCCCTATGGTGTAAAGTGTTCCATTTCGTGTCCCTCGAGCTATGACCATAGCTCCCTTGACAATCTTGCAAGAACCACCATCAAACACAACCTTGTAACCCGATATAACAAGTTGGGCTACCGATATCAAGCTTTTCTTCAACCTTGGGATAAACTTGACATTCTTCAACTCCAAAGAGCCACCATGAGTGAGTTTCACACTCACATCACCTTTCCCCATGACTTTCACTGTCTTGCCATCCGCAAGATAGACCTTTTCAAGTTTTCCGGATTTGAAATTCCGAAACAACTCATTGCATGGTGAGGAATGATGAGAAGAACCCGAATCCAAGACCCATGATCCCGAGCACCCAACCGTCTCTTCCAGATCATCCATGCTTACCATCAAAGCATCGGAATCGTACCCCGAAATCAAGTTAGTTGATGCATCTTCTTCATCATCACTTTCTTGAACCTTTTTCTTCCCTTTCCCATTCACTCTCTTAGGACAATCTCTCTTTAAATGTCCTTCATTACCACACCCCAACAAGTAACACTAGTCCCGCCTTTTGACTTACTCAGGTCCCCCCCCTGACTCCGATTTTCCCCGAAAATTCCTCCCTTTTCCCCTCCCTCTACCCTCAGCACTGTATGCTCCAGATGAATCTCCACTCTCCTTCCTTCGAATGCTCTCACTCAAAATCAGATCACGGACAACATCATAAACCAATTTCTCTTTACCAGAGGAATTACTAACTAGCGATTACAACGGTTTCCTCATGCAGTAGGTAAGGAGGACAACAAAATAAGGGCTTTCACTTCATCCTCAAAGACAATATTAACCGAAGATAATCGACTTATTATTGAATTAAATTCATTAATATGTTCGCAGCCAGAACTACCATTATTCATCTCTAAATCAAATAAACGGCGCATCAGATATACCTTATTCATTGCCGAGGGCTTCTCATACATATCTGACAGTGCTTTAACTAATTCCGCCGTTGTTTTGATATCCTTGACATTGAACGCCACAGTCCAAGCCAATGTCAATCGCACCACCGCTAGTGCCTGCCGATCGAGTACCTTCCACTTAGCCTCTTCAATGTCATCTGGCTTTGTAGACAGAGGTTGATACAGATTCTTTTGATATAAGATGTCTTCTATTTGCATCTTCCAATATCCAAAATTTGTTCCATCAAACTTCTCAATTCTAATCTTTGCATCCTCCATTGTTAATTATTCTAGATCTAGACAATAAACCAACCTAGCTCTTGATACCACTTGTAAGTTCTATTGACTATCAATCTAGAAATAATAGCAAACAATAATAGAACAACAAATAACAAAGCAAGAAAGAACACACAAGAACTTTTACGTGGAAACCCAAGAACTGGGAGAAAAACCACGAATCTGCACTAGGAATCAATGAATGTTCAAGAAAGGTTACAAAAGCTCTCTAAGATCTCTCTCTAACTTTTCCTCTCTTGAATCTAAGAGTAATAATGAATAATGATGTAGTTATAGCAATAGGTTAAACCTAATTATAACATAAATCGGAAAATCGCCCTCCCCGCGTGAAATAAGCCTCCGCCCGATCGGGTCGGGCGACATCCACCCGATCGGGCGATTAAGCGCCAGACCAAATTTGCTCTCGTGTCCGATCGGGCGACCTTCGCCCGGTCGTTCGCCCGATGAAGTTCGATACTTCGCCCGATCGGGCGAGACCGCCCGATACCATCGGGCGCCCTTGCTTCTAGCCTCTGCCAAGAATCAACCCCGCCCGATCGGGCGGCACTGCCCGATACGATCGGGTGGACCTGCAAAACAGCTGATGACGCCGAACGATCTTCACGCAACCTCATCTCCACACCATACACACACATTTAGCCCCATATGCCCAACAGGGGACTGGGAGTACCGTACCATTATAGAATAACACGTAAGGCGTGTGCCTCTCTCCCATCTTTTGCGGCAAAAATATTAAAAAAGTACACCTAATATATTGGACCAAGTTGATCAAGCAGAGGTTACAGGATTTAATTCACCTAATTCTTATTAGAATAATGTCCTAAATCTTATAAAGATTTTGTGGTATTATTATTTTTTATCAATGAAAGAATTTAAAAATAATTATTTTCAATTGGCTCACAAAATATGGTGGAAAGCTTCAATGATCTAGATGGATTCGGAACATGTTTGATGTTTGATGTTCCTAAATACAATTTTATCAGTTGGTTATTAGTGATGTTGAAAAGTTGAATACTAGTGAAAGCATCCTGGTAGCACCTAGAACTAGATTTTCCCTCTCACATTTTTTGCATATTTCATTTTTGCATAATTTATACATTGTTCATTTGAGCAGAATAATTGATAGATGTACAAATAAATATACTTGGGAGTACATACGTCTAGGTGCTCTCTCGAGCACCTAAGAATTTACACGTGAAAGGCCGCATCATATTGAGGTTTAATTTGTGATCAAATGAATTATCTCAGCTTTTGTAACCATGCTTCTGAAACGCATAGCCACTTAGATGTGTCACTTTGCTTTTTGGATGGCTGCATATTCATTCGAGTATGATTTTGTTAATAACCCACATGTGAGCTTGTCCCGCATTCAAGAAAAATATCATATAGGAAGGACGACTAACATATAAAGCTTGTTGAGCTACTCCTGCTATTACAAATTGGTTTTAGGATGAAACCTTGTTAAGCTTATATGTGATCAAACTCTGCTCCAGCGTTGGCTTGTATTAGACTCAATGAAGCTTATCTAATTTGCTTCAATATTGGCTCATTATTCATAGGAAGAAGAGGAACAACCGCTTTCGGTTGGGAGTTATACAAGTTGCCCTTATTGGGCTTATTTACCACATTTGGAGGGAAGGGAAAATTGCTTTGATCATAATCTAAAAAGATAGGTATAAAACTTGGTTTTCTGTTTTGTAATTGTAAGTCCTATTGAATAACAATCTAGCAAGTAATAGCAAACAATATTAGAACAACGAAAGAACAAAAGCAATAAAAGACACAAGAGAACTTTTAACGTGGAAACCCAAGAACTGGGAGAAAAACCACGAATATGCACTAGGAATCGATGAATGTTCAAAAGATGGTTACAAAAGCTCTCCAAGATCTCTCTTAAGCTTTTCCTCTCTTGAATATGAGAATAATAATGAATAATCGTCAATTAAACGCATTAGGTTAAACCTAATTATAATTCAACTCGGAAAAACGCGTTTCCGCATCAAATTAAACACCGCCCGATCGGATCGGGCGACATTCGCCCGATCGGGCAGCCAATATGACCAAGCAGGATTTGCACTCGGGCCCGATCGGGCGAGGATCGCCCTGTCATGATTCGGTGATCACACCCGATCGGGCGCACCTGCAATATGCCCCTGCTGAGTCCTTCGACCCCACCCGGTCGGGCGGCACTGCCCGACTCGATCGGGCGGGGGCCAGCGAACAGTCATTTGACGAACTTACAGCTTCACGCAACCTCATATCCACACCATACACACACATTGAGCCCCATATGACACCATATGCCCAACAATCTCCCACTTGGAGATAGGTGTAAGTGAAGAACGCCTTATACCAACAGCATCCTTTCATTCATCTCAATCCCTAAAGCATTGCCTTCTTCAACAATTACCGAAGGCCAACTAAGGTCCGGCACAACCTTAGTTTGTCACAACTCACACTCTTAGTGAGCATATCAGTTGGGTTCTTAGCACCCAGCACTTTCTCCAGACACAACACATTCTCCTCCACTAAACTCCTGATGTAGTGAAAGCGTCGACAAATGTGCTTAGTCCTACAATGTTACATGGGATTCTTAGCCAAATGCACTGCACTTTGACTATCACTATAAAGTACCACTTTCTCCTGTTTAATGCCCATCTCTTCAAGAAAACCAATAAGCCATTCCATATCTGTACCTGCCTCAGACATAGCCACATACTCAGACTCTGTAGTAGATAAAGAGATACACTTCTACAACTTGGACATCCAGCTCACTATAGTACCACCAACAGTAGAGACATATCCAGACGTGTTTTTGCTTGTATCGATATCTCCACTGAGATCAGCATCAACATAACCCTCAAGTTTCAGTCCTTTCTTCCAAAAATAAAGCCTCATACCTGAAGTGCCCTTCAAGTACCTTAGTAACCACTTCACAGCATCCCAATGTTTCTCACTTGGATTAGAAACAAACCTGCTCACAACTCCCACTGCAAAAGCAATGTCTGGTCGTGTGCAAACCATGGCATACATCAAGCTACCAACCGCCGAAGCATAGGGAACAGTGGCCATCTGCTCCTTTTCTTCTTCTGTAGTTGGTGAGTGCTCCCTTGTCAATTTGAGGTTGCTAGGAAGCGGTGAATTCCTGGGTTCTGCATCTCCCACATTAAACCTCTTAAGTACCTTCAAAATGTAATCTTCTTGAGACAACTTCAACATGCCAGTAGATTTGTCCCTGAAAATCCTCATACCTAAGATTTGTGTAGATTCACCCAAATCCTTCATCTCAAATTTATGTCACAGTTTTCCCTTCACACTATTTATCACCTCCATGCTCGTACCAGCAATCAGCATATCATCAACATACAGAAGCAAGTAAACATAATCATTTACATACCTCTGAAAATAGCAACAATGATCGCTATCAGCTATCTTGAACCCGCTGCTACACATGAAAGTGTCAAATTTTATGTACCGCTGTTTCGGAGTCTGCTTGAACCCATATAAGCTCCTCTTGAGCTTGCACACTAAGTTCTCCTTTCCCCGAACTTTAAAACTATTCGGTTGCTTCATGTAGATCTCCTCATCCAGATCACCATGTAGAAACGCGGTCTTAACATCCATCTGTTCTAAGAACCACTAGTGGAAAAAAGTGTTTTTGCTACTTGTCAAATGCTTTGGTTGTTTCACAAATGGAGCATTTGGTGAGTTCCTTTAATATTTTAATTAAAAAAATTCACATATGCTCCGTTTGACCGGAGCATTTGTTATTCCTACCTACTTTTTTTTCACTCGCTCCCCTCCTCTCCTAGATTCTAGTTACTGCTCTCCCCCTTTTGATTTTTCTCTTGCTCTCTCTGTTCGACACACTCTCTCTCTCCCTTTCCATCAAACTGGTTCCCTTTCTATCTCTTACCCTCTCCACTCTCGATCTCTCTTATCTACCCTCTATCACTCTCGATATATGTCTCTGCTCTCTCGCTGGCTGCTCTGCTTCGGTGCTAGTTTGGTTCTAGGGTTCAATTCACTGCTCGTGCTGAATTTTAGGGCTTGATTTAGAAATAAGGTAGACTTAGGGTGTCTCTCACTCAACCACCGTCCTCTCTTTTTACTCCTCTCACTCAACCATCATTTTCTTTCTCGCTCCTCTCACTCAATAAGACGAATTTGGATTGTTGATCGAAACTGGAGCCAAGCAATACAGGTGCCAACAACCCTAGCAACCATCGCTAGGAAGCTGCTACGATGGTTCTTGTATCTGATACAACAGAGTAATTTTCGGCTCCTTCTGTTGGTAGATTGAAATTTCATTTATCATGTTTTGTTTCACTGACTTAGGGTTAAGATTGCATTTCTAGGTTAAAATTTTTCTCGAATTTTATTCTAGTTAGGGTTATGATTGCATTTCTAGGTTAAAATTAGGGATATAAGATTGTGTATATACTTTGAACTGTCTGTATTTTGGAAATTTCGCCTCCTTCTCTGTCATAATCATGCTGAATTTGTTGGGTAAGATTTCTAGGTTTCAAAGCAAACTGTTATGGCTATCAAGCTAAGTCTTATCAGAATCAGGCTGAAAACATGGTGAAGAATTATTTGCTGTCTGATTTTGTAATTCCTTACACTTCATTTACTGCTGGCATATTAGTCTGCAAAGTGGTATATTTTTAGAAATCATTTTTTTCCTTTTTACTTTACTTTTTATGACAATTCATGTGAACTGACCCCAAATCATATTGTGAGGCTCTTAGTTTTTTCTATTTTGTGACAATTATACAACTGGTGCTGCAAAATGGCCAATTTAGCTCTCTGTTATGTTCAATGTATTAATGAACTACTATATGTTCAATGTAGATGAAAGTTTCATCTTCTTTTTTTTCTATACTCCTTCCTGTTTCTCTTGTGGTTATTATTGGATGAGGTATATCTGCTGTCATTGTGGTTTAAAATGTAATTCTTAGGAATTGTTCGTTTATGGGATATATTTGTCTTTTTGACATGTATAGCATGACAATATGGTCGAGCTTATAGAGTAGCTAGCACTTGCTGATGATGCTTTTCATAGATGAACCATGTATGCGCTCTATGCTTCAATGGGAGGGGGAGCTGTAACTCATAAATTGCTCATCATAATTGGGAAAAGGGAAAACCCCATTACCATTTTCAAAATCAATATATGTTCTGTAGATGTATGATTGTCCCATCTCACAAACCATTTTATTTATAACAATGACACCCTTGAATTTTCTGTTTCAAAAATGCAGTGCTAGTGGTCAAAATCAGTCTGCATATAATAAATAATGTATTGCAGAATTGCTAAGGGGCAATGAGCTAGTAACTAATAAGGTAATTCCCAAGGCATCTCAATGTTGTTGGGCCTGGCTACCCATTCGGGGACGTGGAAGGACTATTATTGTCAACATGATCACTCAACACTTTCAGCAACGTTAAATAGCGAACAGTAAGTAAATTGCATTGCTTGGAGATTGATAAGGCTATGTTATTCATGACATCGTATACTGTTGTTGTGACATGACTAATGACTTGTGGTCTTATAGGTTGTAGCCTGTAGGAGAGAGTCCAGATGAAAGGGTGACTGTCTATACATTATCATCTCCATAAATTATATAGTTTGATGTTTGGATAGCCTCAGCTTGATCGTGATTCAAGTCAATCTTACCTTGAACTTCATCTCTTAAGGCACACCCAAATATAATCTATGCTGACTTTGCTCAACTTTCAGACGCGATAGAATCCACTTAACAGACATCTAAGCAGTACATGGTTCTACTTCAGTCGTACTTAATTACTTGTTTAAACCATCTTTTTATGAACTTATAGATGCATTACTTTTTAAAAGATTATGCTGTTATGAAATGAGAATCAGAGCTTAGCTGCTTGTATTGAATACGGTTGTTAGGAAAGACTATATTTTTGGATGAGACTTTTGACATATAATAGCAGATCTTCTTTCGTGGATTTTTAGAGCTAATTCTTCAAGTAATCGACATTTTCAGTAGTGGCACTCTGGTATGTTTAAGCTCATAGTTCTCTATATTATCATTGAACAATGATGTAAAATATAACGGCTTTAAGTTATTGACGGTGTATTTGTGTGAAATCTGCACACCTAAGCTTTGAGATAGATGTAGGTCAGTTAGTAAAATAGAACAAATTTCTTATTACATGCATTTGGATGTAGGCTGCATTTCTTGAAGCTCGGATATTTATCTTCAAATGTTTACTCTCCGGGTTTTGGCTTAGCTTGTCACCTTGGAGTTATGGCCTATCTTCCAACAATTGGAATAGGAAAAAATGTGAGTTATGGTGTATATGGCTATATGAATTAGTTGATACATTTCGGCATCTTATGTAAGCTAATTCTCGAGATCTCTATTATTCGTGGAGGAATTTGAACACTTACCGCTTGCACCGAGGAATTGTGGTTAAAGTAATATGCTCAACATGTTGGTATTGGTACTCCGTTTATTTGGTTCTTTGCTCTTGAGTACCTTCTGCGATGAGCGGTGAGGTATTCTCTTTTTTTCTCTCTCTCTTCTTTGACTTTCGCATTTGACCTTACATGACCTTTTGGGATTGGTGTTTGTTAGTATTGTGATTTGGTTGTATTCATAATAGAAGGCTGAACAACTCTTGTTCGAGTTCATAGAACAAGCGGAATGCTTAATCGAAGCAATGAATCACAATTCTCAAACTTGCAAAGTTTTACTAATCAACAAGTTTAGTGCCGGATCGTGGTGGCACCTCGGGTACTAGGGTGAATGAAATATCTTTTGGCTTTTTATTCTTATCATCTTACCTAATTTAGATAAGGACATGGCCATGCAATTCACATCTCTGTTTGAAAAACTACAGGTTTGCTTCTATCTTATGTCAATGAAATTTGGTTTCTTTCATGTTCAAGTTCGATGGTGTAGTTGAGGTCTGTCTCTTTTCCTGATTCAAAGCTTTTATGGATGATCATTAGTAAAACGAGATGTCCAGAGATATATTCTTCAGGCTTATGATTAGCATTGTTGGGGCCAATATGTTGAGGTGGGCTGTGAGTGAGATTAGAGCAAAGGTACATTGACTTTTCATTTAATTGCCCGTCTTGAAGAGGCAGTCAATATTTAGCATGAGAGGACCTAATTGATTTCTGGTGGAGTTAGAGAGAAGCCGTAGTCAGCCACCACACCGGAGACTGAAAACTGGCATTGCATCCCAATTCTCTGATCCTTATTCATTTGTGCAGCTATATCAGAAGAGCCATAGCACTCCTGCCCTGACACGGACTTCTACTTCAACCATGCCTCAGACCAACATGTCCACTATTTCAATGCAACATACTCCTGTTCCTTGGCAGGTAAGAAAAAATCAGATAACTGGCGCTTCATCATACATGAGTAATGTGAAGCAGGAGCCTTCTGAGCAGGCTCTTGAGAAACAACCAAAGCCCCAACCATCTTTATCCCGGGGGCCTATTATTTTGGGTTCTGTACTGGTTGATCAAGGAGAATC
Source organism: Beta corolliflora (assembly GCA_947648045.1). Taxonomy (NCBI): domain Eukaryota; kingdom Viridiplantae; phylum Streptophyta; class Magnoliopsida; order Caryophyllales; family Amaranthaceae; genus Beta; species Beta corolliflora. The sequence continues at coordinate 63,970 of CANSZD010004110.1, forward strand.
ACTTCCAGTATCCTCACATGATGAACTGTTGGGGAGATATAATCCTAGAACTGCCTTTCCAACTTCGTTGAGGACGGAAAATGTGGCGATTTCAGCTTCTATTCTGTCCCCTATGAATACAGATTTCCAGGTATCTTCTATTCAGTCCCCTATGAATACAGATTTCTAATTGATTAGATGATAGTTTCGTTCAATATTGATTTCGATGATCGAATTTGGGCTTATTTTTCCTCTAATTTGGAGATCAATTCTGTGTTTGGCTTGATTTTGACTGTTTTTATAGCAATTTCTGTGATAAATTTTGGTGATAATGTGAATTATGGGAGTTTAGGGTCTGATATTGAAATTGTAAAGTTAATTCTCCCCTAATTTGAAGATCATGTCTGTGTTTCGCTTGATTTTGACTGATTTTATAGCAATTTCTGTAATTATTTGTTGATAATAATATAGATCAATATGTGAGGATATCCTTATGTGCTTTATACTCCATATATATCTTAGTTTTATAATTCCAAGCAGGATCAGATTTGTACAGTTTGGTGTTAGTTGCTTTGATGTCTATTTACAAGTACTCCATTACTCCATTACTTCATATATCCTTGTGTATTGCTAGTATTGAGATGTATGGTAAAGTTTGATTGATCGCTAGATAGCTTATAGGTACTAGTATGACATATACAGAAATTAGCATGATAAATTATTGAAAGTCCTTTATGGGAAAATATTAGCACCTTCTGGACAAACTTGTCTTTTAAATTTAAAACTATAGTCTCTCACATATGGAGAGAACATTATACAGAATATAACCTTCGTGACCCTTAAAACAAATTAAAGGGGCTTAACCGATAAAATTTTTAATGACAGCTCCAAGGATTCAATGTGGTGTTTTGTCGAGTGAATTGTGATCTTCCGTTTAAGTACATCTTCTTAATGCATCTTGTCCTAAAAAGGTCCAGAGAAGCGTTCTATTTAATTAATAAAGAAAGTGATGAAATGTTAAGCTTGCTTGATCGTTTTAAGTAACATTTGTTGCTGCTTTTATGGTCTGTGAATCTATTATTAGATGAGATTGCAATGGTGACTGACACAATTGGGAAAAGAAAAACATGGTGAATGCAAGAATCTGCTTTGAGTACTGATACTTGGTTATGTTTCAAGTATTGAGTGTTCAACAACTGTACATAATATGTACCCTGTATTGGGACGACGACTATAATACCAGAATTGTACTTCGAGTCTCTCCATGGTAAGGTATCAATGACAATGACAAAAAAAGAAGGTAGTGAGAAATTTTCCTTAATTGGACTTAGCACTATCAGCTTATTGATCATAGTGCTAGTGAATATCTTTTCTCGTTCAGTTTATGATTGATGCTGCTAGAAAGTTAGCAATTCTAATTGATATCCTTGAAATTGAAGGCACATGAAATTAATGACAATGTAGCCAAAAGTTTTAGCAGGTTTATTAGATTTTGTAACTCGAATCTACACTTGTTTTGTCACTAATGTACACTTATTTCATTTTATCAACAATAATATTTTGAATGTGTGATATGTATGATTTTCGTGTGCGTTTTTTGAATATTATGTAAGTGAGAGGAAGACGAGGTGTGTGATGGTTGAAGCGAGGGGCACAAAGAATGTCTGGTATATGTTAGATTTGGAGTGCTGCTGCTGCTGGTCTACTGCCCTATTGTAATAGTGTAAGCACGCTACACATACTGGCAGTAGCTGGATTTTTTTTTTTTACTATATAAAATATACAAATGCTCCGGTTGTTTAAGAAAACCGGAGCATTTTGTATGCACAAGTGCTCCGGTTTTCCCAAAAAACCGGAGCATTTGTGGTATTTTACTCATGTAAAAAAGCTCAAATGCTCTGGTTTTAGTCACAACCGGAGCATTTTATAAACTAAATGCACCGGTTAAGAACCGGAGCATTTGTAAAATGCTCAAATGCTCGTATGACGTCTGCTACGAGTCAAATACGAAGCATTTGAGGGGTTTTTAACCGGAGCAATTGAGATTTTTTCCACTAGTGAACAGATTTTCAGCAGCAACATTAGCCAACAAGATACGTATAGTAGTCAACTTCACAACCGGAGCAAATATCTCGTTGTAGTCAATGCCCTCCTGTTGTAGGAACCCCTTTACTACTAATCTCGCCTTATACCTGACACCTCCATCAGGCTCTTCCTTCAATCTGAAGATCCACTTGTTGCTAAATGCTCTCATACTTGCAGACAATGCAGACAACTCCCATGTCTGATTCTTTTCCAGGGACTGCGTCTCATCTTTCATGGCTAGCTCCCACTTGGATGAGTCAGTCGAATTTATTGCTTCTTTATATGATTCTGGTTCACCTGCATTAGTTAGTAGCAAATAAAACATAGAAGGAGAATATCGATTAGGTGTTTTGGACACCCTTGCGGATTTTCTCAAGTCAACTTGAGAGACTATTCTCCCTGTACTAGAACTGGAGCCTCTCGGTGGTGTGACAGCGACACCATCTGAGTTACCTTACTGTGAGTTATCTGACTCATCTGAATCAGACCCTGCAGGAGTATGAACCTTATCTCTATGTTGCTCAACCTGTCTGGAACAATGACATATCTTCCATCAATGCCTTCAGCCTCCACAAACTCCTCCTCCTAAACTCCCACTGGCTCAGTAATCTCAAATTTATCACCATAAACATCCTTATACACCTTAGTCTCATCAAATGTGACATCACAGTGTCTCAAAATCTTCCTACTCTTAGGTTCCCAACACCGATACCCATACTTCTCAGTTACATACCCAATAAAATAACATTTAACGGCCTTTGGGTCTAACTTGTCGTGTTTCTCAGATTAAACATAAGCAGCACAACCAAATAATTTCAGAAAAGAAAGATTTACCTCCTTCCCACTCCAAACCTCCTCTGGTAACTGGAACTTCAATGGAACTGATGGTCCCCTGTTGATCAAGTAAGCTGTTGTACTAACTGAATCTGCCCAGAATGTTTTGGGTAGTCCTGCATGCAACCTCATACTTCTAGCCCTTTCAGTCAGTGTCCTGTTCATTCTCTCTGCGACCTCATTATGTCGAGGTTTCCCTGGAACAGTCCTCTTTAGAATGATGCCATTCTCCTCACAGAGCTTTGTGTACTCTGCCAATTCATACTCACCTCCATTATCAAACTTAATGCACTTAATCTTCTTTTCAGTCTGATTCTCTACCTCAGCTTTCCACTTCTTGAAGGTCTCATGAAGCTCAGATTTCCTCTTCATGAAATAGACCTATACCTTCCTGTTGTGGTCATCAATGAAAGTAACAAAGTAACGTGAGCCTCCAAGGGATCTGACTGTCGAAGGCCCCCACAAATCAGTGTGCACCAACTCTAGCTTCTCAGCTTTCAACTCTTTCTTGGCTTTTGTAAAAGTCACCTTTTTCTGCTTACCATAGACACAACTCTCACAAAATTGTATGTCAACTGATTTCAACCCTGACAACTTACCACTTGAAGCTAAAATCTTCATCCCTTTCTCACATGTGACTAAATCTAGTATGCCATAACTTAGTCTCATCCACCGTAGCCGCATCAACCATGTCTGTACACCCTGCAATAGTGTATAGAGTTCCCATCTTAGTACCTCTAGCTAATATCATGGAACCTTTGGAGATTTTCCACTTCCCCTCACAAAACACAGTCTTGTAGCCACTCGAGTCCAGTTGACTCACAGATTTCAGATTCTTTGCTAGGCCTGGAATGTACCTAACATCTTGCAGTTTTAAAGTTCCCCCATTCGCAGTCCTGACCACCACATCTCCCTTCCCCATGATGTCCAAGGTCTTGTCATCAGCAAGATAGACCTTTCCCAACTTCTTTGCTTTGGAGTCATGAAACAACTCCCTCATAGGTGAAGAGTGAAACAATGCCCCCGAATCTAGGATCCACGACTCTATGGGACTATCAACACTAAGGACCAAAGCATCCTCAATCTCATTCGATGTAGAATAAATCGATGAGTTATCACTATCTTCCTGTTTATCATTATGGTCAGACTTTCCACCCTTTTCTTGGGATGTGGACACTCCCTCTTTGGATGACCCTTCTCACCACAATTCCAACAGGTAATACTAGCCCTGCCTTTTGACTTACTCCGGCCCCTTGATTTCAATCTTCCTTGAAAGTTCCTCCCTTTTCCCTTTTGTTTTCCCCTCCCTCTACCCTCAGCACTGTATGCTCCAGATGATTCTCCACTCTCCTTCCTTCGAATACTCTCACTCAAAATCAGATCACGGACAACATCATAAACCAATTTTTCTTTACCAGAAGAATTACTAACAGCAGTTACTACAGTTTCCCAAGCAACAGGTAAGGAGGACAACAAAATTAGGGCTTTCACTTCATCATCAAAAACAATACTAACCGAAGATAATTGACATATTATTGAATTGAATTCATTAATATGTTTAGCAGCAGAACTACCATTATTCATCTCTAAATCAAATAAATGGCGCATCAAATATACCTTATTCATAGCCGAGGGCTTTTCATACATATCTGAAAGAGCTTTGATCAATCCCGCCGTTGTTTTGATATCCTTGACATTGAAGGCCACAGTCCGAGCCAATGTCAATCGTACCACCGCTAGTGTTTGCCTATCGAGTACCTTCCACTTTGCCTCATCAATGTCTGCAGGCTTCGTCTCAGACAAGGGTTGATACAGATTCTTCTGATATAGGAAGTCTTCAATTTGCATCTTCTAATATCCAAAATTTGTGCCCTCAAACTTCTCAATTCTGATCTTCGCATCCTCCATTGTTAATCACTTCTAGATCTAGAAAATAACCCGACCTGGCTCTTGATACCACTTGTAAGTCCTATTGAATAGTAATCTAGCAAGTAATAGCAAACAATACTAGAACAACGAAAGAACAAAAGCAATAAAAGACACAAGAGAACTTTTAACGTGGAAACCCAAGAACTGGGAGAAAAACCACGAATATGCACTAGGAATCGATAAATGTTCAAAAGATGGTTACAAAAGCTCTCCAAGATCTCTCTTAAGCTTTTCCTTCCCTTGAATATGAGAATAATAATGAATAATCGTCAACTAAACGCATTAGGTTAAACCTAATTATAACTCAACTCGGAAAAACGCGTTTCCGCGTCAAATTAACCACCGCCCGATCGGGCGGCCAATATGGCTAAGCAGGAATTGTACTCGGGTCCGATTGGGCGAGGATAACCCTGTCGTGATTCGGTGATCACGCCCGATCGGGCGAGCCAGTCCGATGTGATCGGGCGCACCTGCAATATGCCCCTGCTGAGTCCTTCGACCCCGCCCGGTCGGGTGGCACTGCCCGACTCGATCGAGCGGGGGCCAGCGAACAGCCATTTGACAAACTTACAGCTTCACGCAACCTCATCTCCACACCATACACACACATTGAGCCCCATATGACACCATATGCCCAACAGTAATCTACCTATTGAGGCCTAGATGAGGAGCCATTCCTAGAAGTTAGAAGCATCTCTAAACTCTAATCACTGTAGTCCTTGTCTAACATGTCGCTCACTGCTAGTCTGCTACCTAGAATTTTTGTTGTGAGTTTATCATACGACTGCTCTTCGCAACATATTAGTTTGCTCGGTAATTTCAGGAAATAGTTTTACTTTGCTCATGGGGTAGATGAGGGTGTGCAAGGAGCCCAACAGCACAGGGCCCAGAAATATAAGGACCACAAAATATATCATTTGTATAAAATTTACTTCATATTTGAGGAAATCACCCTTGTTTTCCACCTTTAATAAATTTCTCAATGGTCAATCTTTAAATTTTTAACTTTCAATTTTTAGTATCCCAACCGTCCATCTTTATTTTTTATAAATTTAGGAGCCTAATTTTCATGTTAGAACTAGTATTTTGGCCCGAGCGATGCCTCGGGTCAGTTACAATACTTTTCGTATTTTTTGTCCATTAAGAAATTGAAATATTCACGTCATGACATGATAAGTAAAAAAATCTGAAAGGTTTGAGTTTGAAAATAATAGCTTAAAAAGAATTGTGGTAAGATAATATGACATCAATAGTCTCTTGTTAGTTACGTAAAGAGATCTATATACTTGTTTAAGTCTTTTTAGTTAAGTATAGTTATTAAAGACTTTATCATATTGTCTTTGAAATATTTCACAATAAAGCCATAGTGTATTGATGGTTAAGCTCTTACTTTTCATTTCAAAGGTCACGTGTTCGATTCATTCCAGTTACACAATATTTATATTTTTTTAATTGAGGGGTACACATGGACATAAAACATTTGCATTAGAAATTGAGGGGAGGAGTGCCACGTGGCACATCGACTTCCTTATGCACGCCTTTTAATATATTTGTATAGATAGGGGCCCCTAAATCTTCAAGACGGCCCTGAGTCTCTGCTATCCTAGGATTACAACTAACACAAGACGACTATTTGATACCAAGAATTTATTTAGCATTTCTTGTAATCTTTGATACAATACTCTCAATTAAGAAAACAATCTGAAATGGCAAGCATCACGAGCACACGGTTACATGAACTGGTAAATTTAAAAGTAGTATACCATTATACAAGTACTTATTCTCACACATATTTGTCATTGTTTGATAGATTTTATATTTTTCGCAAGATCATGGGAACGCCATGTTGGGGTTGAAGGTTCATAACGAGGAATGGCGCATGAGAGTAAGATGGCGACAACTCGAAAGAGTAACGTTGTAAGATCATTGCCAAAGCCATCTTCACTTCAAGCATGGCAAAGTTCTGCCCAATACATATTCGTGGACCCCAACCGAAAGGCGTGTATATAACTTGGCTGTTGGTTGCCTTAGCTATACCTTCGGAAAATCTCTCGGGGTTGAACTCAGTGGCATCCTCACCCCATAGTTCAGGATCATTATGAACTAGCATGGTTGGTACTGAGATTTGTACACCTGGTGGCAGCAAAATGTCCCCAATTTTGGTTGGTTTGTGGATCATACGATACATCAGAATTACTGGAGGATATAATCTCAGGACCTCGTTTACTATCATTGTCACCTGTTTCAACATCAGCACTTCATAGTTAGGGTGATACAGAAGAAGCATATATCTAGGATTTGTCCAAAATGTGTAACATCATTTATGCTGCTAAAAATTCATAGTTAGGACTTAGGACTTACAATTTTCAAGTTGTTCAATCCGTTGTAATCTGGTTTGTTCTGACCAAAAACGCGCAAAACCTCCTCTCTAGCACGAGCTTGCCAATCCAAATGCTTGCCCAATCGAACCATCAACCACACAAGCAAGACCGAAGTTGTATCTCTTCCTGCAAGGTAAAATAATTTACACTCTTCAACTATCTCTTCAATTGTTAGACCAGCATTCTTCCTGTATCCTTGTTCTTGGGCTTCTTTCAAACTAGATTCCAACAAAATCCCCAACAAGTCATCGTTGCAAGTTTCTCCCATCTTCATTTGGTTTTCTCTTTTAGTGATGATGTTATTCATCAAAACTCGCATTTCCTTATTGATTTCCTTCATCCTCTTGTTCGTCTTAGTTGGCAAAAACCTACAAAGAAAGTCATGAAAAATGAATATTCCACACTTTCCCTGTAAAACTTAACAGGAGTCTTAATATTTCCTTTTTGTGTATATACCTCAGTCCAGGAATGTAGACTTGCTGAATCAATTTCATAGCCATTGTACTTTGCTCTTTTTGGAGTTTAAATATCTTCTTCCCTTCTTCATAACTACTACCAAATGCCGCCCTTGAGATGACATCACTGGATAAGTTATCAAGGCATGGCCAAACATCCAATTCGCACGATCCAGTTGTTGACACCATTTCTTCCCATTTGCTTATCATATCATCACAGCTTACATAAAATTTTCCAAGAAGATCCTGTAACAGTTTATATGCAAAAGATGATACTCCATTATTTGGTTTCATTTAGCTTCGTACAAAGTAAAAAAGAATGAGATTAAAAGTAGGAATTGTGGAGTAAACCTTTAACTTCTCCATATGAAAAGCAGGGTTGAGGATCTTTCTGTGTTTAGCCCATTTTTCACCTTCATATACAACAAGCCCTTTCACAAACATTTTGAGAATGGGGTTTATATTTGGCTTCTGAAACTCCTCATACCTCATTAACACTTCTTTTATCATCTGAGGTTCCATGATATTCACACATGGTACAGGGCCAAACCATACAAAAGAATTCTTACCTGCAAAAATATATTCATATTTTGTGAGCAAATAAAATAATGTCAATGCCTACTTATGCTTATGTATGCCTATCATGTAGCTAAGTTGCAATGAAGAACTTAAGTTATTATTTTTCTCAACAAAAAATTCAAGTGTAGCCTAATTAGTCTAGTTGTTATAAAAAGTCTTAACACCGGTTTTAATACAAGGTAAGGTCTCAAGAAGTGGTACCAAAGTTCTTAACAATTTGATGAGTGAAAGGTTGAACACGAGGCACAATGTCATCGGATATTTCGATTGGACTTGATATCGCCTCTTTCGCCATCTTTGAACTCTCCTTCATGTCTCCATACAACAAGCGATAACGATTTCCGGAAAACCCTTGCTTCCTCAATTGCTTTTCCAGATGCTTAGGCCTTAACCAAAGCCAATTTAATAACCTCCATGAAAATGAAACAAGAAGCAAAGCAAAGGAAGTAGCTAGCAAGGCTATTATAGTTCCCATCTTCAATTCAACAGCACTTAAATGAAGAAAGAAAAGTAGAAAAGATGTAACAGTTTGGTAATATTGAATGATGTTTCTGTTATTTTGCTAGATTAGAGCGGTTTAATCCCTATATATACTAAACTATTTGCAAAACTCTAAGGTCAGCATATCTAAGAGAAAGATGAAAGAAGGCAACATAATGCAATAATACAAGATAATTTCAAAGATTTAGTCCACAATATCAATCAAGTATCCAATTTGAGAACACAAATTTTCTATGAATAGTCATTGAATTCTCTGAAATCGGATATATTTCACCAAATCAAGATGATTTTGCATGAGCACAACATATCTAAACACTAGATTATGCAAAAGCCGATCAACGTAGATTAAATATTATTCCTAATGAGTTCAGGACATAACTTAATATCATATATCTTCAAAAAGAAAATCACTATCATACCAATATATAATCATTATGTCTCAATTTATTTGATTTTGTTTTCTTGGACGTCCCAAACTACATGGTACGTATCCCATTTGACAAGTCATAATTATCATTACTTTATGTCTTAAGTTGGGCTCTGTACCCGCTCACCGACTTTTTACCTCTCTACCTTTTTATCTCCCTTAAAATTTGGGACAATTTGACAATTAATTCGAACGTATCTACATGGAATCATATATATTGAAAGTATAAAATATCTACATAGATTATTTGTGATTTTGGTTGCTTGGTCAATGACTAAGTAGTATATGCTGATTTGGAGAGCAAATGTATTATATAGAAGTATATATGTTGGTCAACTCAAGGGAGATAAGCCAATGAATCTAACATATGAAGATCCGTGTCTAATTACGAACAAGTCGTCTTGTGTATATGAATCAGCAGATACCCTTCTTGATTCATAATGAGATAGTATAACCATAATCATTCATAAACTGACCAGGAGATTCAATTTTGAGTTTATGCAAGAACTATCAAGAGATTTTCATATAATATGAGCTCATCATGATATTAATGTGGTGCGACCGTGCCAGTATGAAGCAGGCATGACAACAACAACAAAAAAAAGCTTATGCGATTCCTTAACTGTATATATTTGCAATTTTGCATCATACAGCCTTCTTTGTCCATTCCCACCTGAGTTAGCAGCAACTAAGCCAACCATATTCCCTAATTCTACTGAAATTAAACAACACTGATAAATCAGAAAAGAAAAAATAACTCATTTTTAGTTATGCTCTGTATTTTGACTGAATTCCGAACAATAAAATGAACATAAAAATCTATCAGTTGATGGTAGATCTTTTTCTTAACGTCAATTTTTTCTTAAAAAGTGCTCCAACAATGAGTGTCAGTTAGTCTTTTTGTGTGGCCTTGTGGATACCCAAATACCCCCTTTTCTAAAGGGTGTTCAACTTACTTCAATCTTTTCCCTCAATCCTCTCTTATTTTAGGAAAAATAAGATTTTTTTTTTTTTAACATCCAGAAAACAAGATTGAACAAGTTAACTCATGCCATCCAATTTCATGTTTAGCTAGCCAAATAGAGTTGTCAAGATAAATGCCAGTAATAATAATATATTTTTATGAAATAAAGAACTCGTCAATACTCAAATAATGAAGGTCAAGCACCAAAAATGTGTGTTTCATATATTTGCATTACCGTAACTCAAACTCAAAGGTGATATTAATGGAAACAAAATTGGGTAAATGGAAATTTGTGACGATAGTTACATCTTCAAGAAGAGACCATATTCAGCGTACAAATTACTTGCCAATTACCATAATCTAATAACGTCTATCAAAGTGATCATCAGAAAACAAACATTGCCAATATAGTGAGCCACACCTACACATCACCACTCCTACACCATACCAAACCAAATCAAGGTAAAGTATCAAGTATCCCGGTACCAACATAGCATGCATGATAGAATATGTTTATATTAGTAAATATTCTCGTGTATAATTAGCTTCCTATTTTGAATATGTAAATATTCTAATGTATCTTTAGCTAGCTAATGTATTGCCCTAGATTACGCTGACAAGGTTGTATATAATGACGTTGATCATATCAATAATATTCAAGGAATCAGTTTCCTACATGGTATCAGGCTAGGATTTTTCCTCCTAATTTCAACCGTCCTATGCTGCCATAGTCATCATCTTCCTTGCTTCTTAGTATTGTTTTCTTCCTCTTAACCCCCTGCCACCATGACTGATACTCCAAAATTTCACCCAGCTCTCTCCATCACCAATGTTAAGTCCCTTATTCCAGTCACGTTGGACAATGATTCCGGGCTTTATCATTCATGGGCAGCACTCTTCAAGGTCCAGGTTCGCGTTCACAACCTCCTCGACCATATTCTCCCTCCTACGGAGGCAACGGCTAAGGCAAAAGCCGATGCGATTAAGGCAGCCGATCCCGAGCTTTGGGATCGTTTAGATGCTGCGGTCTTGCAATGGATATATGGCACGATCTCTCCTGATCTTCTTCATGCCATCTTGTTCGAGGCGACTCCGCGGCAAAAGCATGGCAACGGTTGGAAGCCATATTTCAAGACAACAAAGGTTCACGGGCAACTCATTTAGAAGAAGAACTTGCTGCCATCACTTTGGAGAATTTCTCTTCTATCGACGCCTACTGTAACCATGTCAAATCCTTAGGCGATCGACTTGCGGATGTCGACGCTCCTGTGACCAATAGCAGGCTTGTTTTAAAGCTTATTGGTGGACTACCAGAAGCATACGCTGGCACCGTTGACTACATCCAAAACCAGGACCCTATCCCTCAATTTGAGAGTGTTCGTTCTCGTCTTAAATTGGCTGAACGAACTCTTAAAAATCGCGTGGCAAAGGAATCAGGTGGGACAACCGCTCTACTTGCCACCACCGGCAACACCTCCGGCGGCCATGATACTGGCCATTCCAACTCCTCCCATGGCCGAAACAGTAACAAAAATAAAAAGAAGCCTAATAATTATGGGAAGGGAAATAATAATGGAAAAGGCAAATCTGGTGGCAGTGGTAACAATTCCAACAACGGAGGCGGTAATACACAACAGCAACAACCACTCCGACAACCTGTCTGGCAGCAGCAGTGGACCCCACAATGCAGCCCCGGCCCGAACAATATGGAGGCCCTGTTCTAATGTTGAAAAGTAGGCCCTATGTATAAAAATTCTAAGGCACGATTGTTTTTCAACTCTAATTTTTTTTTTTATACGTTCTTCAAGTCCAAAATCGTATTTTCTAAATTGAGAAGGCATAATTGAAATAATATTCACAATCATTAATAGAAATCTAGACTAAAATAAGAGTAAACACACCCATTTAAATAAACTAAACAATAACTAAAAGCTCCAAAAACAAAGCAACTAGTCTTTGCACAACCGTGGGATAACTCCCCTACTATGTAGCACACATTCAAGTTAATTGAATACAAACTAATAGCTAAAAATTAGGAAGCATAATAATCCACTAACAGCACTAAACAACCCAATACTACTTTGAAGGACTCCAACACTAAAATCAGATTCCAAACGAGGTTTGATAAATCAAAAAGAAGAAATGGGAAAATGATTTAAAGATCGAAAACAAAAGCGAAAAATGGGAAGCAAAAGTAGTATCTTGATGGAGGGGAGAAAAACAATTAATATGAAAAAAATCAAAATTAAAGTAAGCAAAAGTACAACATACTGAATGATGTTGTTAAGCAAGGAGATTCGAACGGTAAAGAGAGAGACGGGAGAGGGTGCTCGGGATTTTAGTGAGAGAAACTCAAATCCATGGATTATAGTTCAGAGAAGAAAGCAAAATCCTCGTCTTCGTCAACCTTCAGCCATTGATTTCCTTCCTCTACCAATTAGTAAAGATCATGTCTACAACATCTTTAGACCTTATGGACCAATTGCAAACATAGTTATAAGAACTAAGACCAGACAACAGAGAGAGGAAGAAATGATTTTTGGGGATGGATTTCACCAATTTCGGGTAACGAGAGAGATAGAAATATGAAGAACGAAGACCCAATGGTTAATAATGGAGAAAATCGAGGAGAGGGAAAGAGAGAGAGAGTGAGGAGAGAGAAGATCTCTTGCTGAGTTGCTGGTTTACGGGTTATCTGCTTATGCGTGTACATCAGTACTTTTGTTGGGCCTTGCCACCTTGGGCTTACTTCTTTATTTTTTTTTTCAAATTTGAGGCCCCTCTAAAAGGGAGGCCCTGTTCTGAGTCCCACTATGGACATGTTTAGGGCCGGCCCTGCCACAATGGGGTGGCTGGCAACCGCAGTGGGCACCACAGTGGTCCGTTCCACCTTGCCCCTATCCAAGCACTCCATGGCAGCAGCGTCCTCCCCGTACTCCAGGTATTCTTGGATCTCGTCCACAACAAGCATATAATGCCTCTCTTGCTCCCACCGACATTGATGCTGCTATGCATACTCTCACTCTTTCCCCACCGGACGGAAATTGGTATATGGATACCGGAGCAACATCTCATATGACGGCGGATCAAGGTACACTCTCTTAATTCTTATTTTAATTCGAGCAATTCAAACCATAACATTGTTGTTGGTAGTGGTCATTTAATTCCAGTTAATGGTTATGGAAGCACTACATTACCCTCACCTCACCCTCCATTACACCTCAACAATGTCTTGCATGCACCAAAACTCATTAAAAACCTTATTTCTGTTAGAAAATTTGCCACCGATAATATGGTTTTCGTTGAGTTTGATCCGTTTAGATTTTACGTGAATGATTTACGGACGGGGAACAAAATCATGAGATGTGACAGCACGGGGGATCTTGATCCTATCTTCACCAATAATCGAAGCCACTTCCTTACCTACTACTTCGGTTTTTCTTGTCTTATCGCCTAGTTTATGGCATAATAGACTAGGTAATGCGGGGAGCTCTTTGTTTTACGCTCTCTTCGTAATAATAAGACTTGTCAAACTTTTTGTTCTTCTTGCCCACTTGGAAAGCACGAGTAAATTACCATTTTATGATTCTATGTCGTTTACTATTTTTCCTTTTGACATTATTCATAGTGATTTGTGGACTTCACCAGTTGCAAGTATTTCGGGTCACCCTTATTATTTATTGTTTCTTGATGATTTTAGCAAATTCTTATGGACATATCCTATTACTAAAAAATCTCAAGTTCTTTGCCTTGTTTAAGTCTTTCCATGCTCTTATTCAAACTCAATTTGAAAGAAACATCAAGACCTTCCAATGTGATAATGGTACCGAATACATAAATGGTCCCTTTCAAAAAGTTCTTTGACCACAACGGTATGCAATTCCGCTTATCATGCCCTCATACCTCACCCAAAATGGAAAAGCCGAGCGACATATCAAATCCATAAACAATATTATTCGGACTTTGCTTGCTCATGCATCTATGCCATCCTCCTTTTGGCATTATGCTCTTGCTATGGCAACTTATCTTCTTAACATTCTCCCGACCAAAGTTTTAGGTTTCTCTTCCCCACTCAACTACTCTACCGCAAAGATCCTAATTATTCTCATCTTAGAGTCTTTGGTTGTCTATGTTTTCCACTCTTTCCCTCTACTTCCATCAATAAATTGCAAGCTAGGTCGACTCCATGTGCTTTCCTAGGCTACCCTTCTAATCACAGTGGGTATCAATGCTATGACATGTCTAGTGGTAGAATTTTTGTTTGTCGTCATGTGCATTTTGTTGAATCGAATTCCCATTTTCCAAACTTCACACACCATCTACGCATGAATATGATTTTTTTGGACCATGGTATTTCTCCCTCCTTGATTTATCAAATGCACAAATCCACCACAAACAATCATAATTCAACCCCAACCCATAATCCCCGACCCATAATGCTTCCCCTTGCTGGCACATCTCCCCCGGGCCCACACGCCGCCCACATCTTCCCAGGCCCACACACCCCCTATTACTTCCCACTTGCCCGCACGCCCCCTCATCTTTCCAGGGCTCTATTCCCCACGAGGCTCGATCTGCGCCTCCGCCTTATATTCCTTCAGTGGGTCCCCCTCCCCAAATAGCCCGGCCCCAACACGCCTACCCCCTCACCCACTAGCCCACCCTCTCAAACTCACACTCCACAAAAGCGGACCCCCTCCTCCCATATTGCAACGTATGTCCACTCGAGGCGTTAATGGTATATTCAAACCGAATCCCAAATATACTACCAATTTGAACACCTCAACCACAACCACCATTTCTCCTATCCCCAAAAATCCAGTTAGTGCTCTTCATGATTCAAATTGGAAAGATGCAATGTTAGATGAATATCTTGCTCTAATTAAAAATAAGACATGGGAGTTGGTACCACGTCCTCCGGATGTGAATGTTATTCGATCCATGTGGATTTTTTCGTCATAAACGTAAATCGACGGTTCTTTTGAGAGGCATAAAGCCCGACTTGTAGGTGATGGCGGGTCTCGGCAAAAGGAGTGGATTGTGATGAAACGTTTAGCCCAGTGGTTAAACCGGCGACTATTCGAGTTGTTTTAAGCCTAGCCATGTCTCACTCTTGGCCCATACATCGGTTGGATGTCAAGAATGCCTTTCTTCATGGTCATCTAAATGAGGCAGTCTATATGCATCGGCCCATGGGTTTCAAGGACCCGGCTTATCCCGATTATGTTTGCTTGTTGAAAAAATCATTATATGGTACGAAGCAAGCTCCAGGGGGCTTGGTACCAACGTTTTGCCGACTATGTTGCTACCCTTGGTTTTTCTCATAGCAAATCGATCATTCGTTATTTATTTACAAGCAAGGATCTCACATTGCTTATATTACATTTATATGTTGATGATATAATCCTTACGGCTTCCTTTGATACTCTTCGTCGGACCATTATGACACCTTTGTTGGGAGCCGAATTTGCTATGAAAGATCTCGGCCCCCTCGGTTATTTTTTTGGGAATTCTTGTTACTCGTCATTCGAATGGCTTATTTTTGTCGCGAAAACGTTATCTTTGAAGAAATTCTTACCGGGGCGGGTATGTCTAATTGTAGCCCTTGTGCCACGCCCGTTGATACTAAACCAAAATTGGGCGCCTCTAATGATGACCCATATGAAGATCCCACAAAATACGGGACAAGCGGCGGGTACTCTGCAGTACCTTACTTTCACTCGGCCCGACATTTCTTATGATGTACAACGGGTGTGCCTTCATATGCATGATCCCCGGGCGTGAGCATATGCATGCTCTTAAGCGCATTTTGCGCTATGTTCAAGGTTCTCTACACTTCGGATTGCATCTCTATAAGTCTTCCATTGGCAAACTTGTTTCTTATACGGATGCGGTCGGGGGAGGTTGTCCGGACACTAGACGATCAACCTCCGGTTATTGTATTTTTCTCGGCGACAACTTGCTTTCATGGTCATCTAGCGACAACCTACTCTTTCTCGTTCTAGTGCCGAAGCGGAGTATAGAGGTGTTGCCAATGTTGCCTCCGAGTCATCTTTGGATCGGGAATCTCCTTCTAGAGCTACATTGTCCGATTCGTAAAGGCAACCCTGGTCTATTGTGACAATGTGAGTGCGATTTATTTATCTGGTAACCCAGTTCAGCATCAACGCACTAAACATATTGAAATGGACATTCATTTTGTTCGTGAGAAGGTTGCACGAGGTGAAGTTCGTGTGCTCCATGTACCTTCTCGTCATCGGATTGCCGACATATTCACTAAAGGACTTCGCGCGTACTTTTTGATGATTTTCGAGGCGGTCTAAGCGTTCGGCCACCTCTCGCTTCGCGGGGGTGTGATAGAATATGTTTATATTAGTAAATATTCTCGTGTATAATTAGCTTCCTATTTTGAATATGTAAATTAAAATATTCTAATGTATCTTTAGCTAGCTAATGTATTGCGTAGATTACGCTAACAAGGTTGTATATAATGACGTTGATCATATCAATAATATTCAAGGAATCGGTTTCCTACAATGCACTATAATCTTTAGTTTTTCAAGCTTCAATCATCAATAAAATGCTACAAAATCTACACATAATACACGGGATGTTACATTTACCTTTCAAAGTCATATACTTCCTTTACTTAGCATCTTTAGAGGTAAACTTCAATGGCGTTATTTAGGTATTTAAGTTAGATTAATGATGCAATTAAAAAAACACTTCTACATTTGGGCAAAAAAAGAGGATTCCTCAACAACAAAACTAGATGCCTTCACGGTAAAAAAATTACCAAGACATGTAGGCAAGTCTTGAGTCCTAGAACACATGCTATAAAAAACAAAAATTATCTTCATAATTCAAACGATATGATGATACTAATTATAGAACTCCACACGCAGTGAAATTCATCGGTACGGCACTTACCTTTGAAGACACCACCATCTCTTCTACTTCAACGGATCCAAAACAAAACCGATGCTTATGCCCACAAGAGTCTTTGTTTGTGGTAGCCTCTGCTGCAGTACCGATCAAAATAAGTAAATTAGCGGTTTGATGGGCATAGAAGAAAAAAAGGGGATATTTGGCAAAAAGAAAAGAAAAGCCCGACATGTGAAACACAACTATCTTTCACAACAAGGTAGACTTACTATTTCAAGGCGGTGGGAGCTTCTTAGTCTTCTTGTAGTAACGAGCAAGTCCGTGGATCCTGCTCTCGACCAAAATCAACTTTGAATTTGGAGTCCTTGTCCTTCTTGTTCCTCTCCAAATGCTTCCTGATAGCCACTGCCTTCTTGATAAGATGGTAGCGATCTTCTGGGATTTCAAGAGCAAGACCTAAGCAACATAAACAAATAAATAATTAGGCAAACAAGCTTCACTCTGTACTAACCTGCTATTTGGAGAAAAATGAGCAATCGTGTTAGAAAATTTCATATTCCAGTTTTGAAAGAACAAAGTCAAATGTGCATCCAAGGGAATCTAAAATCATAGAGTCTAATATCACAAGGACAATAAACAAGCTGACAGCCTAGATACTACTGAGGGAAAACTCAGGATCGAGCAAGCATAAGCAACCTCTGCTAGACTGCTACCAACAAACAACACAACAAAATCACAGAAACCAGCACATTCACCCTCTACCCCAATCATCAAAAATGAATTAACTGCCAATGTCAGTAAATATTGAAAGATTTCACTAGTTTCCTGAACCTAAAGTTCCCACTCCAAACACAGCTTCAAAAGCTTGGCAAGAAATTTTTACTTGCTCGGAAATATCAACCCAAAGATACATCCAAAATTTACGTAACTCCACACATTTTCAGGGTAGAGCTGTTTTACAATGCTCATGTTCAAGCCCATCAAAGAACTCAAAATTGTTGAAACAATACTCATACTCACTTCTTTAAATTCAACTTATTCATAGAAGAAGCTGAAGGAATTGTGTCCTTGACTCTAATGCAATTACTAAATATAACATGGATCATATTATGGAGATAATAAATTCATTGAATTGAATCGTCTATACGTCTTGCTAGAGGATGCTATAGAACTTCAGGTTTAGTAAATAATAAACCCGAAGCCCAATTAGATGGATCCTACAAGGTCACACTTCACAATCTGGATCAATAAAAGAATGACCTAGAGCCCATGAAGGACTCTAGGAGTGGCCGTCCAAGGAGAAAGAATAGGGGAGGACTCCTAACCTAATTAGTTCCTATAATTAGGTGTGGGGTGAGAAAATAAGACAGTTAGTTGATTCTCTCATTATTTTCTCTCTCCTCTTTTCTCTCTCTTTCAAAGCTACGTATCTTGCTCAAGAAATAGAAGAGTCCCTCTTCCTTCCAACTAGCATTGGTGGAGCATTGATCTGGATTCGTGGACCTAGTAGAGGAATCTCAATTGCGGTTCTATCTCCGGATCTCAAAGAGCTTTGTGGAAATCACGTGTCAAAGGTTAATTCTGAACTATTATGTGATCCTTGAATGAATATGCATGAGATCCTGTTTTAAGTGCTTATGAATATGATTCATGAAATTCCGCTTAGAGTACTTATAATCCTACAGTGGTATCAGTTTTAGCCTCTTGCATATAGTTTTTTGGTCATAATAATTAGATTTATTTTGATGTGTTCATGACTATTTTTAATTTGATTAAGGGGAGGAATTGAATTATGGATTGAATAAATAATTGGAATTGATTAAATGGAGATTTAATTGCTTAATTTTTCAATATAAAGTGGCCGAATTTTTTGAAAATTCAACCTAATTTTTGAAATTTAAATTCGATTTTAGATCTCTAAATTTCGAATGTTAAGTTCATGTTATTTATCTAATTTTCATGTTTAAATTTGTTTATGTATGAAAATTAATTCATGTTAAAAGCGTTTTATATGAATTAGAGATTAATTTATGTGAATAACCCTAAAATTAATTAAAATGGAGATTTTAATTTAATTCTCTGAATTAGGCATAAAAGAGTTTATGTTTAATTTAATTAAGATCACTAAATTAATTTTACAAATGTTGTAATTTTAATTTCCTTCAAATAAAACAAAACAAAAAAAATTAAGGAGGGAGGAAGAGGAGCGACCACAGGTGGTGGTCTTGCTCCGTGGGTCTAGCCAGGCCGGAGTGCGTTCGTGGCCTCCACGGCCTATTTTCAAAAAAAAAAAAATTGTTTTAAAATTTTGGTAATAGATCTAGTGCGGCGTGAATCTTGAACATATTTTTTTTTAAAAATTTTGTAAAAGCGAGTTTTTGAGATAATTAAGCAAATTCCAATTAAGTTAATTATGTTAATTTTGACTGGGTCATAAATTAATTCCATAATTTTATTCTTTAATCTAATTAAAATTAGTAGGCTAGATTTTCTAGGATAGAATTTTAGGTGGTTAGGAATTACTTAAATATTTTATCTACTTGCTATAATTAAGAATATTTGATATTTTGATTGATGGCAAGAATAATATGTGATATTATGATGTGGCATTTTATATTTGATATAATTTCTATGAATGACTAGTATGGCCCAAATTTAAGTTAGAAAATACGATCTGCGTATCGTGATGTATTCTTGTAATTTAAATACGATCTGCGTATCGTTAAATATTTTTGTAATTTATTTAATTTAGATATTATTTAAATTATTTTGATACTTATGTAATCCAAAGACGAGCCCATCAAGAGAAGGCCCATGGCTAAATGGATGGAGATCCATGAAGAGTCCAAGGAGGAGCCCATGATGCTTAGTTCTTAGGATTAGGGGCCATACTAGATCATATTTATTTTTTGCATTTTATTATTATTTAAAATGCTTATAAGTTTGTTGTATGTTGGTTATCAATGCGCTAGAGTTCACTAATTCATAACAACATAATGAACTTAGGTCCCGCAAATATTAAGGTTAGCTTTTCCAAACATAAAGTGCTTATTAACCCTTAATTAATAGTAATAGGTCATGCCTCCGCAGGGTATTATCATTAATTTTGGGAGATAAGGTAAAATTGCGAATTTTACTACTTAGTTTGGTTATCCTTAACAAAATCATCAAAAGCTTTTTGGGTTTTGAAGCAAAAGATAGTTAAGCATGCGATGTTTACCAATCTGAACAAGAATTATAAAATGTTATAATTAGTAAAAGAGTTTACTTACCTTGAGAATGTAACGTTAAGATAAGGCCTCCGTCTGCTTAGTGTTGCATGTTGATAGGATCTTGTATTCACTTATTCAAATGGGACATTAAAATTGAATAGGTGATCAACCTAGAAACCTTTGCATGTTTTAGGTTGTTTTATAAACATAATATTGAACTTTGCTTTTATTCTGTCTGTAGATACTATGTCTAACAACAACAACAACTATGTTTTCAACATTCGTCATTTCCTTGAAAAGGACAGGTTGAATGGTGAAAATTTCATCAACTGGGAAAGAACCCTAAGACTCGTATTGAGGTCCGAGGGTCGAGAGGATGTCTTAGAAACCCCACTTCTGTGATTCCCGATGAGTCGTGCGGGCCGAGCAAACGTCGTGCTAAGCAGGCCAATGATAGGTGCATGTACAGATCACTTGCTTGATGATAGCCGCCATGGAGCCGGACCTCCAAAAGAGGTTCGAAACCAAGGATGCTTATACCATCATGCAAGAGCTGCGGGCTATGTTTCAAACACATGCCCGAGTTGAGCGGTATGAGACCAATAGGGAGATACTAGAATGTCAAATGAAGCTGGGTCAAGTTGTTAGCCCCCATGTTTTCGCTATGATGGGTCTATTCGAAAACATGGAACGACTTGGATTCCTTTACAGGGTTGAGTTGGCTACTGACATTATTCTCCACTCATTGCCTGACAACTTTAATCAGTTTAGGATGACCTTCAACATGAATGAGTCTGAAAAGACTTTGCAAGAGTTGCACGGGTTGTTGGTCAATCTTTGAGAAGAATATCCCTAAAGAACCAAAGAAAGAGGTTCTTATGGTTCGAAGGGAAAGGGTTTTAAGAAGAAATGGGCGGGGAAAGAAGGACAAAGGCAAGCAAGTTGCCGTTGTTGCTGAAAAACCTAAGCCAACCGCCAAGCCAAAGGTGGCCGCGGAAGCGAAGTGCTTCCATTGTCACAAGATAGGACCTTTGGAAGAGGAGCGCCTCTCTATACTTGGAGGAAAAGAAGTGCGGGGCTTCCACTTCGGGTATATTTGTTATAGAAATCAATTTGACTTCTACTTCTTTATGGGTATTGGATCTGGGATGTGGTTCTCACATAGTTAATGATGTGCGGGGACTAAAAAGAAGTAGGAGAGGGCGGAGGCGAGGTAGAGCTTCGCGTTGGAAATGGAGCACGGGTTCTTGCACTTGCCATATGAAGCTATAGTCCGCATTTGCCATACGGCTTTGTTTTAGAATTAAATAATTGTTATTTTGTTCCTTCGATAACTAAGAACATAATTTATGTTTCTGTATTGGATTCTGAAGGATTTTGTTTTGAAATTAAGAACAAATGTTGTTCCATTTCTTACAATAGTATATTCTATGCTAGTGCTAAATTGATAAATGGCTTATATGTGCTTGATAGGTCATTACAAGTCTATAACATAGATAGCAAGAAACAAAAATCAAATGAATTAAACCTAACCTACATTTGGCATTGTCGAATAGGTCATATAAACCAAAAGCGCATCCAAAAGTTACAACAGGATGGCATTCTTCCATCATTTGATTTTGAATCATTTGATGTATGTGAATCATGCTTGATGGGGAAAATGACAAAGTCACCGTTTACTGGAACGGGTGAAAAGGCAAGCGATCTCTTGGGCCTCATACATACGAGATGTTTGTGGTCCTATGAGCACAAAGGCAGGGGAGGGTTTAATTACTTCATTACCTTCATTGATGATTTGAGTAGATATGGATATGTCTACTTAATGAAACATAAATCGGAATCTTTTGATAAATTCAAAGAGTTCAGAATGAAGTACAAAATCAACTTGGTAAGACAATTAAAGCACTGCGATCCGATCGTGGTGGCGAGTATTTGAGCCAAGAGTTTGATGACCATTTGAAGGGTTGTGGAATTCTTTCACAATTGACTCCACCAGGAACACCGCAGTTAAATGGTGTATCTGAAAGGAGGAATCGGACCTTATTGGATATGGTTCGATCAATGTTGAGTCTTGTTGATCTTCCGATTTCTTTTTGGGGATATGCTCTCGAAACATTGCACACACACTAAACGAGAAGCCAGTCAAAGGTGTAGAAAAGACTCCATATGAGTTATGGAATGGAAAAACTCAAACTTGTCTTTTCTTAAGATGCGGGGATGTGAGGTCTATGTAAAACTTTTCTTGTCGGACAAACTTGCACCCAAGTCGGATAAATGTCTCTTTGTGGGATACCCCAAAGAGACAAGGGGTTATTACTTCTATAACCGTCAAGAGAACAAAGTGTTTGTTGCTCGTGATGGTGTCTTTCTTGAAAAGGAATTTGTTTCTAGAAAGACAAGTGGGAGTAAAATAATTCTCGAAGAAATTCGAGATGAGCAACAACTGGATGTGGTTCACACCATGTCAGAGACGGCCCGACAAGACGAAAGTCTAGTTCGGGAGATGACGTATTCAACGCGTGAACCTCCTGCCGTCCCACTTGAATCTAATTCAGCGAAGATCTTCAAGAAGTTGAAGAGAACATTTCTCTTGATGCTCGGGCCCCGTGTAGGTCTAGTAGAGAAAGGATTCCAAACAAGAGGTTGGTTGATTTCTAATGGCGAAAACTCGAAATAATGATATTGGAGAATTTAGATCCCTACTACCTACAAACAAGCTTTGATGAGCCCGGACTACGAGAAATGGCTTGAGGCCATGAAATCCGAGTTAGAGTCCATGTACGAGAATAAAGTTTGGACCCCGGTGGAAGCTTGCACGATGGGGTTAACCCTATTGGATGCAAGTGGGTGTTCAAATTGAAAACAGACAAAGATGGGAATGTCTATGTCTATAAAGCGGGCGGTTGCAAAAGGATTCGAGACAAATTCGTGGTATAGACTATGATGAGACCTTTTCTCCAGTAGCAATGCTTAAGTTAATTCGGATACTTTTAGCGATTGCTGCATTTTATGATTATGAAATTTGGCAGATGGATGTCAAAATCGCATTCTTGAATGGGTTCTTGAATGAGGATGTGTACATGACACAACCTGAGGGTTTTGAGGATCCAGAAAATCCTAAAAGGGTTTTGCAAGCTTCAAAGATCCATATATGGATTGAAGCATGCATCTCGGAGCTGGAATCTTCGATTTGATGAGGCAATCAAGAAATTTGGTTTCATCAAAAGCGAAGAAGAGTCTTGTGTTTACAAGAAGTTTAGTGGGAGCTTGACTTAATCTTCTTGGTATTGTATGTAGATGACATACTACTCATGGGAAATGACATACCAATGCTTGAGTCATTCAAGGAATGGTTGAAAAGTTGTTTCTCCATGAAGGACTTTGGAGAAGCTGAGTACATACTGGGAATTAAAATCCATAGAGATAGGTCTCGAAGGATGATTGGACTTAGTCAAGAAACTTATATTGATAAAGTTCTTGCAAGGTTCAACATGGAAAACTCAAAGAGAGGATTCATTCCCATGTCACATGGCATATCGCTTAGCAAGAGTTAGTGCCCGACGAGCTTGATGAGTTGAAGCGAATGAGTAGCATACCTTATGCTTGGTTATAGGGTCTATCATGTATGCCGTGATAAGTACTCGACCAAATGTTGCATATGCATTGAGCATGTGTAGCGGGTTCCAAGCAAATCCGGGGAAGCACCTTTGGATTGCGGCTAAGAGCATCCTTAAGTACTTGAGAAGAACTAAAGGCATGTTCTTAGTCTATGGAGGTGAAAGTGAGTTGGTTGTTAAAGGTTATACTGATGCGAGCTTCCAAGCCAGACGGAGATGATTACAGTTCTCGGTCGGGGTATGTCTTTTGTCTAAATGGAGGAGCGGTGGTGGAAGAGCTCAAAGCAAAGCACTATAGCGGACTCTACGACGAATCGGGAATATTTAGCGGTGGTTGAAGGCGGCTAAAGAAGCGGTTTGGATAAAGAAGTTCTTGTATTTGGATATCATACCTAGTGCTCTAGAAGGGATTGAGTTGTTACGTGATAACAATGGTGCTATTGCGCAAGCAAAGAACCGAGATCACATAACAAATCCAAACATGTAATGAGGAAGTATCACTTCATTAGGGAGATTGTTGACAGGAAGGATGTCAGGATCTGCAAATTTCACACGGATGAGAATGTGGTTGATCCGCTCACTAAACCACTACCATAACCCAAGCATGAGTGTCACGCTAGGGCTATAGGCTTGAAGCAAATGTTAGAGTGGCTTTAGATTGTACTAGGTTTAGAGAAACTTGTTACAATGTAGAGACATGGTTTTGCTATATTATGTTTATGAGAAATAAAATTTTATCTTATTTAATTTTGGTTTGGTATTAAATAAAATGTCAAAATATATCTTGAATTCAATGGTTTTGTTAAATATGTGATTTGATGAATGAAACACCATAAGTGAACGGGAATTCATAGAATATTATAGTTCCTAATCTAAGTCGTTAAATTGGACATAAATGACTTATTAAAGGATTAGCATATAAGATTGATTGATAGCGCCGTTTCATGGGCTATGGGAACATGGAGATGTTTAGTCAATCATATGGACATGTATAGTTGATACATGATCGAACAGACCTACTTAGAAGTTTCTATAACTTCGTAATTATATTAGTGGATTACTAAGACATGAGTGGAACACTGCGTAGCCTAATGATTGGTATAACTTTGATGCTGTCAAACGTCATGCCGTAAAAGGGGACTATAAAGGCAGCATTCGGGTTGTGCTAAAAGTTGGGTGGGAGTTTTGGTTGCCCGAAGATTGAAAAGTCCTCCTATATGAGATAGGATGGGTGTCTTGGCCCCTTGGAGAGTAAAAATTGAAAAATGCATGGCCGTGCTCAAATGGATTATATGATGATCATTTGTTTGTCAATTCGAACTCATATTTCAAGGATTAATTTGAAGACTAGTATGGATGACATAGAAATATGGTCATACTATCAAATTGGAAACTAAGAGACTTAAGGAATTTGAAGATTGCACACTCGTCTCGGACAAGTGGGAGATTGAAGTAATTGTGTCCTTGACTCTAATGCAATTACTAAATATAACATGGATCATATTATGGAGATAATAAATTCATTAAATTGGGTCTTCTATACGTCTTGCTAGAGGATGCTATAGAACTTCAGGTTTAGTAAATAATAAACCTGAAGCCGGCTGATTAGATGGATCCTACAAGGTCACACTTCACAATCCTGGATCAATAAAAGAATGACCTAGAGCCCATGAAGGACTCTAGGAGTGGCCGACCAAGGAGAAAGAATAGGGGAGGACTCTAACCTAATTAGTTCCTATAATTAGGTGTGGGGTGAGAAAATAAGGCGGTTAGTTTTATTCTCTCATTATTTTCTCTCTCCTCTTTTCTCTCTCTTTCAAAGCTACGTAATCTTGCTCCAAGAAATAGAAGAGTCCCTCTTCCTTCTAACTAGCATTGGTGGAGCATTGATGCGGATTCGTGGACCTAGTAGAGGAATCTCGGTGCGGTTCTATCTCCGGATCTCGAAGAGCTTTGTGGAAATCACGCGTCAAAGGTTAATTCTTAACTATTATGTGATCCTTGAATGTATATGCATGAGATCTGTTTTAAGTACTTATGAATATGATTCATGAAATTCCACTTAGAGTACTTATAATCCTACAGAAGCTTCAACACTAAGACAACCTTCTAGCAAAAATAATTCTAAACTAAAATTGCACACATGTTTGACCAGTCTTATGCATGACCAATCAACCTCACATTTCATATAAACCTTAGTCTCCATGTCATAAACTTACATGGCCCTTCTTTGGATTACTCACGCTAAACGACATAGTAAAAGAGCTATAACATATTCCAAGCTGTTGATAAATTATAACGAGAGGAATTCGGGAACAAACTTGGGGAAAATAAAGGGGGTTTTGAAAAAGGGTAGGAAATGTGAGTATATGTGTGCATTATAACTTTTAAGTTTTCACAACCTTCTTCAAGAAAAAGTTGAGCCATTTAGTGACCTGATCACAGGGATAACAATTCTTAAATGCTAATTAAGTGCCACCCAACTGCACCAGAAACTTGGGGAAAATAGAGGGGGTTTTGAAAATAGGGTAGAAAATGTGAGTATATGTGTATTATTACTTATAACAAGTTTCTTCAAGGAAGTCTAGTGTCTAGTCACTTAGTGGCCAGTAGCTCGGCTAATCACGGGGATAGCATATCTCAAATGCTAATAATGTGCCACCCAACTACACCAAAAGCTAACCCTCCCGATATCCCTATAACATAATAATGAAGTTTTTGTCGAAAGGGACTTTTTAAAACATTTTGGTTGTGAGTAGGGACCCAAAAAAAATTAATTGTGAACAGGGATCCAAGAACACACTTTATTTGTTGTTTAGGACTCATTGATCATATTCCGGCAATAAAGTCAAGTTTCCGGCAGTTGACTTCATTTAATCACCTCTTTCCCTCCTTAATCTCACGTGTGAGATACAAATCCTTCCCCCTCACCCCTTTCTCTTTCCTCTTTCGCCATGGCGGGACCTTATTCTACGATTCTTCTTCCCAACCCACAGATTTCATCATTTTCTCTCTCTCCCTCAAATCCCCTCACTCTCTTTAATTTTTGTAACGGTATCTTTGGATAGCTACTTGTTAATCTGAGTATTCGGGAATTTTAAGAGATTGTGAGATAGAAAAGAAGTTAGAGATATAGAGAGAAGGTAGAGAATAGAGAGATAGAGAGATTAGAATGAGGTAAGAAGATGATGATTGTCATTCAATTTTAGAATGAATCCCAATTACAGGTGATACTAGCTATTTATACAAGAATTACAAGCCAACGAGAATCTCATGCAAAACTAACAAACTTCTAATAACGAGAATAAGCTGTGATTCATTTACATTCCTTGCCCCTTATAAAAGAAGTTTTTTGAATCAATTACATGAATTCAAACACTTAAAGAAACGAGGTTTTAAGGAATTGGAAAAGTAGGATAAGCATTTTCAAATTATTGTGCCCGTTCCCAAGTAGCCGGAAATTGAACAACCCTCTCATTGAACTAAGTACGCACATGAGTGCATTCGATGCTTCACTACCCTCTTTTCTAAGATAGCGGTTTGGGTGTAAAGTGAGGTGGGTGACATTCCTTGCAACGACGGGGAATATGAGTAATAGTAGGCAAATCTCCTCTACATTGCTTCAATTGAGATACATGAAACCTTTGGATGCACTTGAGCATTATCGGGTAGGCGAAGTTTATAAGCTCTTGTTCCCACTTTGGTAAGCACTTTGAAAGGCCCAAAGTATCTAGGTGAAAGCTTTTCATTTGTTGAATACTTCATGGTTTTAAGTCCATAAGGATGCGGTTTGAGCCAAACTCAATCACCCACATCAAAATTTCCATCACTCCTTTTATGGTCGGCTTGAGATTTCATCCTATCTTGAGCTCTTTTAAGGAAAAATTTGAGCATATGAATCATGCTTTCTCTCCTTTGCATTGATCTATCCCTTTGCTTCTTGAAGTTTCCCCAGGGTAGATATGGTAAGTGTAGGGGAGGAGGCGATTATAAACTACTTCATAAGGAGTAAGTTGTGTTAAAGTGTGAAAATTGGTGTTGTACCACCACTCGCCAAGGGTAACCGGCTACTCCAGTCTTTGGGCTTCTCACTACACATGCACCTTAGAAAGGACTCCACACACTTGTTAACTATCATCGGTTTGAGGGTGGTAGGTTGATGATAGTAGCGAATCTTGTCCCTTGAATAGTGAAGAGAGCTTGCCAAAATTTTCTCAGAAAAGCGAATCTCTGTCACTTACAATGGACCTTGGCCATCCATGTAATTTTAAAACATTATCTAGGTAGCATTGAGCAACGGTTTCGTTGAGTATGGATGGGCTAAGGCCATAAAATGACTATACTTACTCGGCTATCAACTTCTGACAAAAATGACATCCTTGCGATGGGACTTTGGTAATCCGGATATAAAATCCATGGACACATCAATCCACACCTCCTCGGGGATGGGCAAAGGTTGTAACAAACCCGGGAGAAGCAACATTTTCGAGTCTTATTAGCTTGACAAACTAAACAATTTCGACAAAAGGCGTAACATACTTAGTTAAACCCTTCCAATAAAAAAGAGACTTAACTCTTTTAGTAGCATCTCTCCCGAGAATGGCCTCCCATACCGAGATGAATGTAGCCATTGAAGTATAACTAACTTCAATTCATTATCGAGGACCAATTAACAACTTCTTTTTCCTTTAATAAGATCATCTTGTAAGGAGAAAGAAGGAATCACTAATCCATTTTGCAAATCGGACAAAAGATGTTGAAAATTAAGATCTAACTCATAGCTCTTTTGGATTAATTCTTTGTAAATTAGAATCCAAAACAGATAGAGCTAAGCATAATACCTCGGCACCATAGACTCGGAAAGAGCATCTGCAACCAAATTATCACTCCCGACTCTTGTATTGAATGATGTAATCAAACCCCATCAATTTTGAGAGCTAAAATTGTTGGAAAGGGGTAGATATTTTTTGTTGTAAAAGCCACTTGAGACTCCTGCAGTCGGTTGTAATAATGAATTGCTGACCGGACAAATCTTGCTCCCATTACGAGCAGCGGTAACAAGAGCTAAGAGCTCTTTTCATAAGCTGATGGCTTCTTCCATTTGGGACCCAATGATTTGCTAAGGAAAGCCAAAGGGTATCCATTACGCATCAATCTTGCTCCTATACCATAATTTGATGCATCGGTCTCTACAACGAATGGTTGAGAAAATTCATGTAAGGCAAGAAGCTGGAGGCGAGCTCAAAGCTTGTTTAAGGAGTTCAAAAGCCTTCGAGCATACGTGTTCCAAGAGAACTCTCCTTTCTTCAATAGGGAAGTGAGTGGCTTGCTAATGCAAGCATAATCCTTAATGAACTTCTGTAATAGCCCGTTAAGTCAAGGAAGCTTCTCGATTCCTTGACACAGTAGGAAACGACCCATTTCAATATAGCATCTATCTTCCTTGGATCAGTTTGTACTCCGAGTGCACGAAATAAAGTGGCCAAGGTATTCCACTTTATCCATTGCAAAGGCACATTTACTCTTCTTGGCAAACAGAAGATGTTGTCTCATCAACTGAAACATTAAATGCAAATGTGAAATATGATCTGCAATGTTAGGACTGTAAACTAAAATATCATCAAAAAATACTAAAACACATTTTCTAAGTAAAGGTTTAAAAATGTGATACATCCAAGCTTGGAAGATCTTTGGAGCATTAGTTAAGCCAAAAGGCATAACTAAGAACTCATAGTGCCCATTATGTGTTTTGAAAGTTGTCTTGAACACATCCTCCTTGCTTACTCTCAATGGTGGTAGCTTTGCCCTTAGATCGAGTTTACTAAACATTGTTGCCCCGATAACTCATCAATTAACTCATCGACCACGGGGATAGGAAACCTATCTTTAATGGTCTTTTGATTTGGACTCCTATAATCGACACATAACCTCCGGGAGCCATCTTTCTTACCAACCAATACCACATGAGATGCAAAGGGACTACAACTAAATTTGAATGATACCTTGCTCTTCCATTTCATAGACCAATTTTTCAATGATATCTTTTAGAGGATATCTATATGGTCTAATATTGATGGGATTTGTACCAAACTCAAGAGGAATCCTATGATCATATACTCCCTAGAAGGAGGTAATGATGTAGGTGCGGCAAAAATATACGAATAGTCATTCAAGGTGCCCGGACTTCGACGGGAACAACGGCATTATCATCATTTTGCACGGTTTAAAACTCCCAAGTTATCCATGTGTGTACTAGCCAATTGCATAAAATATAATTGAATAGGCGATTAAACATTTTACGAGTGCCCATAGTAGTCTTTACACCTTTAGGGGGTATGCCTTGTAAGGTATCTTTGCGCACCATTAAACTCAAATTGCATAACCGACCTCTTAAAATCCCCTTGAGCGGTACCCAATTCACTAAGTGGTAGGCGCGGATTTGTCGTGTACACCTAACCAAAGATAAATTTCTCCTACTCTCATGCACACCAAGCAAGTATAATGGAAGTAGGGTCGTATCCACGGGGAAACGGGGACGAGTTTTATATTTAGCGGGATCCAATACCTAGATTAAGCTAAGGGCCGAGAAACCTAATAACAAGGGGGGTTTCAAGTAGATTATAAACAAACTAAAATTAACTAGCATAATTAAATAAAATGAGAAATCGATATGGAAAGTTCTTGAATCAGATTAACATCACTTCAATTCATTATCGATCATTGAACCTCGACTCTAATTATTTCCATAATTATCTATTGTTGAGAATTAATCTCGTATTCTCCTTATTCTTAGTTGAATAGCACGATCGGTGTGACTATAAAACCCTAACTAAAGGATAACCTAGTCAGATCGGCGTCTAAGTTCAATCAATAGCGGCCCGATAAACACGGAGAACCAATTGACCTGCTAATGTCATACACGCGATAAACATTCAACGAGTTGATTCAATTTCCCTAAGAAATAACCAAGACGATTTGCATCTAAGTTACTCCCTAGTTTGCTACAAATAGATAAAAGAATAAAACAATCCGATTCTATTCTTAAATCTAGCATTAGATTAATTACACAATCAAACTAGTAACGTTCCTAGCATAATTATGCAATAATCATAGAACAATCATAGAAATTAAACCATAATCAAGGAAAATAGATAGAGAGGAAAGATCTCACAATAACGGTTGAAGCTTCATGTTAATTTCTCCAAGAACGATTCAAGCTACAATCCAGATAGCAAAAACCAAATCCAACATTGAAATCTCTAAGAAAACTAAGAAAAGTAAGAAAGATAACAAAAGTGAGGAAGGAGAATTAAGAGAGGAGTGTTGGAGACTCTCTCTCTCTCAAGTATCTTGCTCCTCCTCTCCTTCCTTCCTCTTTACATTAGGTTTTTAGGAGGCTTTTAAACCCCGCAAATGGCCCCTAGCCCGACTTAAGCGTCGCGAGTCGTGCTGCGATCGCGAGTCGCGAAGAGTACACTTGTCTTCCCGCACAAAATGGTTGGGCAAAGGGTCACGAGTGCGACCAGTCCTCACGAGTCGCGAGGGCGGGGGATCGCGAGTCGCGAGGAGCTTCGCGGGTCGCGAGCATCTTTGGGCGAGTCTTGCTTCTCGAGCTTGCGATCTTTGGGCGAGCTTGCGATCTTGCTCCAAGGGGCTTCTTTGCGTCTTTGCCCGAGCTTGCGGTGGAGTTTGGTTGTTGTTGGTGAGATGGCAATGGCATAATCTTTGTTGAGCTACACCTAGGAAATGCATCTTCCGCTACTCATGCAATCATGTTACGAACCTTGACCTCTTGAACACTTCCAGTATATCGCTCAAACTCCGTTTTACCATAAAAGCTCGGAACATAAGACATTAACACAATTTAACTCACAAAACTCCGAACTTTCGCTAAGGATAATATATATGCAAACATTAACAATTACGAACAAATCCCTTAGCAAAGTGCACCTAAAATATCTCAAAAACATCGTATAACTTGAGCGTATCACTAAGCCCTTTGGATACCCCGACACCATGCCACAGCTAC
This sequence comes from Beta corolliflora, assembly GCA_947648045.1. Lineage (NCBI taxonomy): Eukaryota > Viridiplantae > Streptophyta > Magnoliopsida > Caryophyllales > Amaranthaceae > Beta > Beta corolliflora. Next base: position 95,847 of record CANSZD010004110.1, read on the forward strand.
CCGGGGGAATCAAGTGACATGTCGGATTTAAATTCAAAGTTGTGTAACTTCCATCTAAAATCTTTACAAATGAATTGACATGCTAAATGATTGCCATACACCTTGATGACGACTTGTGCGCGTTGGTTCTAATTGTAAACCTAGAGTCTTGGCTAGACTTAAATCTAAGAAGTTATGAGTACTCCCGAGTCAACCAATATATGTAAAGGTTTCTTCCCATACACCCCATTGACTCTCATAGTCGGTAGTTATGAGAACCACTCAATCTTATTAAAAATACAAGGTTCCACAGTTTCGGCCTCGAAATATCCTTCCACACACTTGATCACTTCCATCTTCTTCTTCTTACGTACCGGGGATCTCAATCAAGAACAATTGAGTTTGTTTCAAATTACACCTATGTCCCCTCTCATAAGGCTTATCACAAAAATAACATTCACCCTTCAATTTGTTTCTCCCTTCTTTCTTCCTTGGAAATATTAATTTGGGGTTTTTGAAAATTAGTTTGAAAAGGCTTGGTATAAGTGGGTTGTATAGTGTTTAGTTTAGAGGAATTAGGAGTAGGCAAAAAGGGTAGCAAACTGGTTTTGTGTATTTAGAAGATGAAAAGGTTGGTTTAACTTAGTTACTTGAGTTATATTTTTCTTCTTGCAACCTAGCATAATGTTTGCTTGACCATTATTACAGGTTTGAAAGCTCTTACAAAGGGTTTTAAATTGGGTTTTAATCCACCAATAAAAGAATCAGAAATAAGAATCGGGTAGAACATGATTTTCTTTGCAACATCAAAGATTTTAACTCCTCAAATTCATCCACATATTCTTCTAAACTAGCAAGAAACCTTATTAAATTTCTCTACAATGTTAACCCCTACTTCATCTCTAAATTTTGCTGACAAGTCAATAACAAACTCAGTCCAGTCTACATTTTTCCTGTTAACAATGTAACTAGACATCCAATGTTCTGCTTTATCAACCATGTTCGAGACAAGCAAGATCAACTTTTACGATCATCCATGATTTTGCAAAGAGTAAAATATTTGTTACACTTTTTAATCCACATTCTAGGGTTACTTCCATCAAATTGGGAAATCCAATTTAGGAACATACCCTTGAACTCGATTGAATTCATGATTTCTGTAGAAGGAGACCCATTTCCGGACCCATTTCCATTTCTTGAACGCTTCTGCTTCCTTCAATCGCTCATTCATTTCAGAGAATGTTTGCATCATTGTCTTCATGGATTCCTCAAATTGTCGAATTTGAGTTTGTTGAGCTTCGATCTACTAGCGAAGCTTCATTTGCTCTTCCATGGCCAATAACTTGCGTGTTGCGGGTGCGGAATGGTAAGAGGATAAAAGAAAATTGAATTTGGCGAGTTTGCTTTCGATACCAATGTAACGATATCTTTGGATAGCTACTTTGTTAATACAAGAAGTATTCGGGAATTTTAAGATATTGACAGATAGAAAAGAGGTTAGAGATATAGAGAGAAGGTAGAGAATAGAGATAGAGAGATTAGAATGAGGTAAGAAGATGATGATTGTCATTCAATTTTGAATGAATCCCAATTACAGTGATACTAGCTATTTATACAAGAATTACAAGCCAACGGAATCTCCTGCCAAAACTAACGAGCTTCTAATAACGGAATAAGCTGTATTCTGTTACAATAAACCAATTTAATAGTCACATCATTACTCGACTAACAACCCCGGATTGACAAAATTCGAAGAAAAAAAATGAAACTTACAAAGCGATCATCATGGATGGTGTAGATGTAATTCTTGAAAAGAAATGCAAGAAGCTTTAGGAACCGGAAGTTGATTAATTCCCTTTATATTATACGGTTCATACTCGAACCTTCGGGAACCTTAAATGTTCTAGAAGGTCGAAGGATCCCCATCTTAACAATAGTCAAGTGGTTGCTTTAATCACGGTGCTATTCACTTGACATAATCAAAGTGACAAAATCAACACTAGTGGCATTGAAGAGGGGGAGGGGGTTTGAGGGGAAAGAATGAAAGTTAGAGGGTGTATCTCACGCATGAGATTGAGGAGGGGAGAAGGTGATTAGATGAAGTCACTGCCGAAAAAGTTGACTTTATTGCCGTAATATAATCATGGGTCCTAAACAAGAAATAAAGTGTGTAATTGGGTCTCTGTTAACATTTTTTTGGGTCCTGCTCACAACCAAAATGTTTTAAAAGGTCCTTTTAACAAAAATTCCATAATAATAGTACTGAGGAATAAAAGCATGTAAGTACACTATAAGATCTCCAACCAAAAAAAAGTCTAGGCAATGTCAATGACAATCAAAATGTGGAAGCACACATCTCTACCGAATCACTAAACTACATTTACACAAATCCATCATTTTCTGAAAAGCAAAAAAAAACAAATTTAATGGAGTGAAATTCGAAAAAAAAGCAATGAAATTTACCATGAGCCTTAAGAACACGAAGGATCTTGCTACCAGTAACATTCTTAACTTGGAAATACCATGAGAATCCCTCAAAATTACACCAATCGAAAGGAGTCAAAACCCTTTTTGCGAACTTACAAATATTCTCATCCACCTTAAACAAAACAAGAAAAATCACTTAAATTCAAAATCATTATAAAAAACAAATCAAATAGATAAAAGAAATGAAGAAGAAACTTACATCTTGAGATGAGATCTTAAGCTAAGCGTAAAGGGGTGTTCATGGGTGGTTAACCGTCCCGGGACAACATTTTCGGTTCGGTAAACGAAAGTTTCGGTTCACTATTTTTTGCGAACCATAACCGTAACCGTTTAGACCGGTTACCGCCTAAACGGTAATCGCTTTTTCGGTACGGTTTTTGGTTAACCATTAACCGTTATTTAAGTTATACTATAATATTTTACTTATATATTTTCTATTTTTTGTGCATATACTTTAATATTATATATACGCTAATATAAAAATGTATTATAAAATGGATAATAAATCCATTGGAAAATATAAGTAACTAAGAATTCACTCCATTTCCTAATTATAGTGTTTATCTTAGTACTAAATTTCAAAATAATCACATACTTCCTTTAATTGTTGTAGCTTAGTAACAAATATTAGAATTAATGTAATGGTTGGAAAATGTTTCACAATAATTAAAATAGAAAAAATATTTCGTTCACTCAAAAATCATACAGAATGCTTAGTACCGTTTAACCGTTAATTTTATCGGTTCGGTAATCCATTGTTAAAATATTTTTTTATCGGTACGGTTACCACCCATTTAGACCGGTTTTCCGGTTTTTTCGTACGGTTTTTCGTTTTCGGTTTTTTATGAACACCTCTACCAAGCAGGTGGAGCACGTCGGTACGGAATAGCAGAGGAAGAAATACTATTAGGAATATTGTGTTTGGATCCTCTAGAGTTCTAAAATAACTTTACAAGGTAGAGTTTGATCAATATCAACCATTGAATAAAAAATCAATGGCTCATAGATTATCTTTCCAAAATCCCCCTATATTTTCTCATCAAAATCCACCCCTAATTTTCCCTCCCACCAATATGAGCCCTTGATTTTAAAATGTATGGTTTGGATACAATTTCTACCTGTAGAGTTTTATTAAAACTCTAGAGGATCCGGATTCGGGAATATTAGGTATGATAAAGATATGATATTATCTTTAGGATATATTATTATCTTAGAGAAATACTACCTATGTTTCTTAATAAGTGAAACACTTTTCTTTCTTGGAATAGTCACAATAAGTGCAACCAAGTTCCAAAATGGTAAAAAAGTTCAATATTATTACAAATATGCCACCAAAAGCAAGAGGGACCACAACTTTTTTTGTTTCACCACTTGAAATACCCTACTTTATTGTTGTCCCAACTTTCTCTCTCTACATTCCTTGGTATTCCCCCACTTTCTCTATGTTTCACTTATTGAGAAACGAGGAGTATTATAATTGGGATATTTCCAAGAACTATTTGATTAGTATTAGAGCATGTACAATGGTATATGGCTCTCCAACTAGCTCTCCACACTCTCTCATATATTCTCTCTCTTCAAGCTACTCTCAAGAACTATGTCTAAAAACACCCAACAAATATAAAACTCTTTAAAGAGCTCTCCATTCAACTTTTCACTATTTGGTGGTCCTCATATCAATAAATAAACTTCTTTTAATATTATGATCAAAGTTATATAAATAAAGTTATTCATGTAAATTAAATATAATTACAAAAAAATTATCTTTTTCATAATTTATGCAATGTATAATTTTTTTTTAAAACAATTTTTTTATTTTTTTTCCTAAACACTTAAGAAAATTAAAGATTGATGGAATATAAAAAAGATAGTAATATATCAAATATTAGGCTCATTTTATAGATAAAGAAAAATGATAGTTATTGGGATAGTAATTATTACCATTTTTTTAATTTTTATAAAAAAGATCATTAGATAGTTTGCGGAAGAAAAGAAAATTTAAGTAATTGCGAATAGTATGTGGGCTCCACATAGGAGAGTTATCTCTCCTTCAACCCAAAAGGTATCTCCCCCAAGAGCCACTTAGCAAGTGTACACCCAAGACACACCCAAGAGCCCCATTTGTTGGGTAAGAGGTGGCTCTTCATTTTTTCTCTCTCCTTCGAGAGCTAGTTGGAAAACTAGTTGGAGAGCCCCATTGTACATGCTCTTAGGAATAAGATATCTTTTAGAGATAGTTACCTAGTATGAGTCATGTTTGTACTCCTATATATATTGTACTCATAGTTCATTATTATATTGAACCACACATCAATATAATAAACTCTTAATACTTCCTCCCTCTAACAAATACCCTTAGGGGTCGTTTGGTTAAAGGTATGGAATGGAAAGGGAATGGAAACAAATAAAGGAGAGGAATGGTAACAAAAATGGTTAGGCTTTATTAGGTGTTTGGTTCGGCCATGGAATGGTAACCATTACCACCAAATAATGTATTTTTGTTACTTGAGGGGAGGGAAAGGTAACAATTTGAGGGAGTCCATTACCACCAAATAATGGTAATGGATTGATGAGGGTTTTATCCAAACAAAAAGAAAGGGAATCGGTAAATGATTCGTTTCTTGGAGCCCAAAAATCACGAACCAAACGTGCACTTAGAGTATCGCCATTGGTTGATATGAACTATAGATCATGAGGAGAGAAGGTATAAAGAGCAATAAAAAATAGGAGAGAGAAAAAAAGGAGGAAAGACCGACGATTGATCGCATCATTGCAACTAGACTGGCATGGGCCGGACTGGCCTTTCACGAGCTCGGCCCACGTGCTTTGGGCAATGGCGGGCCGGGCTCGAGTCCGTGAATGGTAGGTCGTGCCGTGCCAGGCCTGAAATTTTCATATTTTATCCCTGACCCGTGTTTTATGTTGTTTTTTTGGATTTTTGGCGTTTTAGACTAAAAACAAAGAAAAGGGGCGTTCGGCCCGCGGGCGGCACCCGGAGCCATATAGGCGTGATCGTGCGGGCCTAAAATAAAATTTCTTGACCGCGACAAGCCCACGGCCCACGTAGCGGAAAATGAGTCGGGTCGGTCTTGAACGGGCTCGGGTAGGGTCGGGCCTTGAACGGGGTCGGGTCGGGCCACGGGCTCGCCCGGCCCATGCCCACCTCTCTAATTGCAACTATCCAAAATGAACAAAAAAAAAAAAGAAAGGTGGATCATTGTCCATGTGCCACATGGGAGGATGGGAAATCAACAGTGGTTCCCACTGCATGGCAGAAATCTAACTACTCCATATTTCATCAATCTAACGGCAACAATGGCATTGAATATATCCTACTGCTTTAAATTTCTATTTTTAGAAAAAAAAAACACCAACATCTATATTTTTTTGTCTATAAATAGAGACCAATATTGAGCTACTTCTACCCATCTTTTTTTGAGCTCATTTTGTTATTGAAAGTCATATTTGTTTTCTTTCAACATTTATCCACCATATTACTTAATTATGTGCAATATTAACGAAATTAATTTTTACTAATATTTTTTTAATCACGAACATATAAATTATTTACACTCAATAATAATTAATTGATTCTTAAATAATCCATAATAAATAAAAAAAGATGGATGAAGAGGAGATTGAGGAGAGAAAATATATGGTGGGGTATGGTAAAAGTAGGAAAGAGAATGTGAAGATCTAAAATTATAGATCATTCATTGGGGGTGAAAAAGATCATTAAATAAAATAAATAGTAAATCATGAATGAGGTGGAAGAGATATGAAGTATTAAAATATTTGATGATCCAAGATTTTGGATCAACCATTGGGTATACTCTTCTTTGCGAATAAATGAATCACAAAAATAAGAGAGTGTAAGAAATCGGCATTGAAGGAGGAGAGAGAAAATATCTGCCACTGTGCATACGACCCATGGTGAAAGTGATGAGATGAAAAAGGGAACTTACGCTCATTGCTTCTTCTTATTGGTAGTGTTGTAGAAAGACGACCCATTCAAACAAAACCCTAGAAAATTCCCAGGACTTTCGGTGGTTATCGGGTTCATATATGGGTTTTATACTTGAAGTTGTTGTCGACTATGTGGGTTTTTCGGCTTGAGTTTTAAGAGTTTGGATTCTATACTTGTGGGGAGGGCTGTATTTTTAACATGTTTTTGTTTTTTTTGGATCTTTTTTTGTTACTCGAACAAGGCTTTGAATTGGTATTTTCTTGGATAATTCAATCTGATTTTCACTTCATAGAGGATGACTTGTCTGTGGCGATGTGGTGACTGGTGAGGTGGAAAATGAGGCCTATGCCATTTTGGGTGCCCTCGGGTGATGGACATTTTGGGAGGCATGTGGTTGCTCGTCTCTTTGTCGCCAAGCTCTGTCCTCCCTCTCGTGTGAGGTGATTGTTAGTTGGCGAGGCTTGATTCGAGTGTGGTACAAAGGGGACTATTCTTTGCTTGGGTATTATGGGGTGAAAGGAACAAATGGATTTTCAAGGGCCAAGTTGCGCCTCGGCGTGCTCGATTAAGCGAGTAGCGAGATTAGTAGAGGAGCAAGGTCAATACACCAAGCGCATCTACAAGAGCACGCTTCGGCAAATCCCCAAATTACGAGCGCCGAGACATGGTCACCCCCCGCTTGTTTGATAAAGATCAATGTCGATGCATCTTTTGGTCGAAGGTTGTGTTGACTTAGGCGTTGTTGCGTGCGGTCGGCCGGGAAGTTTATTTTCAGCCACGAGACGTGTGAAGGCTTTTTTTGGGCGCTCGAAGTTGCTGAAGCAAAGGCTCTAGCTCTTGCAATGAGACTTGGAAAACGCTATGGGCTTGAAGGTGTTATCCTGGAATCGGATTGCCAAGTTGTTATCAATCGGCTCTCAAAGCATGCACTATTCCTCCCGAGATATGGATTTTATTTTACATGATATTCTTTTACGTCGGTATCTCTTTTCAATCTTTTCGTGGCCTCATGTGAAAAGATAATGGCAATTTTGTTGCCCACCATTTGGCTAAGCTAATCCCTTTTTGGGGTTGAACAAGTTTGGAAGAACCACTATCCGACGGAAGTGGCTCCATATGTACTCCTTGACAATTTGGTGATGAACTAATATCAAGTTATCAACTTAACTTTTCCCCTAAAAAAAGGCGTAATAATAATATATAAAAAATTGACATCGAGAAAAATTACATTAACTAAAAAGGAGAGTATAACCCTAATGCTAATACAACTAAACAAAACAAACTGAAACTAACTTCAACTTCACTTGCTCGTACATATTTTATGAAGAAAAAACAAACTAGTACTTGTCTAATCCAAAATTAAACTTGTCTTGAGCGATGGTGGGTGGAGTTGGATTATATGCCTTGACAAAAAAGACTTGATAATAATAGTTTTAATGTAACAAATAACTCATATCAATTCTCAAGTAAGGAAGGTCAAGCACCAAACATGTGTTTTTCATATATTTGCATTACGTAACTCGGAGGTGCTATTAGGTTAAATGGAAACGATATTGGGTGAATGGAAATTTGTGATGATAGTTACATCTTCAAGATGAGATCAAATTCACCTTACAAATTACTTGCCAATTACCATCATCTAACAACGTCTATCAATGCCAAAAAGGTAGAACATATCAAAGACGTGGGAAAAAACCCTCTCTAGGCAAAAGAGAGCCTCTCTGTTTGAGAGTATAACCTTCTTAAAAAGTTATTTTAATTACGCACGTATTCAAAATTCTTAATTAAACACGTATTCTTTTGAATCGCTTAAGTTGCAATTTGTCATTTCGGTCAAGACAAATAGCGACACGCGTAATGTTTTCTTGGTTATTAGTAGGTTAATATGGTTCATTCGGTGTTCTATTTTCTTTCAAACAAAATAAAGCAAATTTGTAGTCTCTTTTTCTTCATCTCAACTTCTTTGGAGTTTGTTTTAGTATGGATCTCTTGCTTGATTCTCTTTGGTAAAGCTCTTCGTCGTATTGGTCCTAAGATACGGGGATTGGATCAAGACCAAATTACGGAAGCCTATTAGTTTAAGCGTGTTGTTGTTTCTCGGGTTCGTGATTACGGGCGGTTTGAAGCCCATTCTTTGCGGTTATGGGTAGATAATTTTTGGGTGAACGAGATGCGGTGAGGTGCGCAAGGTGGGTCGACTGTTTTTCTTTCTTTGTCGACATCAAGAGGATCGCCAGGGCGTTGATAGTAAAAGGTTTTGCATGCTTTCAAGGTGCTCTTATTACTTTCTCGGGTTTAGATACTATAGGTCACTGCAAGATTTGAGGTCTCCGGAAGCCACACTTTGGTTGAGGCTTGAAGGGCTTCCTTTTTATTTGCTCAACTTTGCCCTTGCAAAGAAAGCTTTCATGCAACTTGGTAGGGTCTTGTTCTTTGATGATCTTACAAGGGCTCATGATCCACCGTTCACACGAGAGCATGCATTAGGATAAATTTAGATAATCCACTTATTCAGGGTTTCTTTTTTAAGAAGAGGATTTACCACCATCTTGGGTGGTTTCAGTTATGAAGGGGTTTTTGTGCATTGTAAACGTTGTGGAAGGGTGGGTCATAAAGCGGAATAGATGTCGTCGATCAATGGAGCGGGTTAGGCAAGATTTCGCATTATGTATACAATCTATGTGTGGGGAACCTGAGTTTGTCTACGTTGACCCTTATCCAATTCCTTTGTATTCTAATAAAATTATAGGGTTGGCAAGAGTTGAGGCAAATCGGACTATGATCCTGGACTTATTGTTTGGTAATTATTTCAACATAGACATTCTTCCACTCGTTCGAGATACTTCATCATGAATAGCCCTAATGATTCACATGCAGAATGATAATCCACGATGATCCGGGTCCTTCCTAGGCGTTTGAAAAGGAAAGAAAGTTCTTCTTCGTCGATTCTAGTCATTGTGGTGGTAATGACGGTAGTGAAGGAGATGATGGTGATAGTTCTAGCAAGCGACATCGGGGCATGTGCCCAGGAGGGAGTAATGTTGGTCGGAAGAGGAGGTGGTTGGAGTTGCTTGGGAGGATAGTAGTAGTTGCAAGTGTTGTTCGTTCTAGGGTTCGGAGGAGGACAAGTGGCGGCCGAGTATTGATGGCGTGAGGCGTGGAACCAAGCGGCGTTGGCATTTGCGAGGTATCTTTAAAACGACCGAAACCATATTCTACTGTGGTGGGGCTCATGTGTCCACTTTGGTAATAACGGGTTTTGAGGCGAGTACTCATTGCAATTCCTTTAATGCTTATCCTCTTTTTTTTCTTTCGAGATTTTACCAAGCAACCGCCGGTAGATCTACTATGCCTCAATCTTGTGTGTGTAATTTGGACTTTTTATGCTCCTCTTAAATTATATAGTATTTCTCATATTTGGAAATGGGGGTTTGTGTTATCTTGGGGCTTGTCCTTTAGAGTCTATGTGGGGGCCCAAATCTTCGAAACATTCTTATCCCTCCCCCACCACCTTCCTTTATTTATATCATTCTCAGAGCTTGTCACTATCTTATGCTCTGAGTTATCCCCACAAAATCTTTCCCCCATTTGTCCTTCTCTCCTTGTTTTTCGGTTTTTAATTTCCTCAAGTCGACCTCTTTCACACTATGGAATACAATGTGATTCAACGATGCACCTGGGCCTTTAAAGGGCAAAAGGTGCATATCCAAGTGGGGTCGGATGACTGGCTTGAGTTTAGGGATACGGATAGGTTACTTGCTCCAGTCTCTAGATTTGGATCATTTCGTCCTAGAGCGGGGGTCTTTGCTTGATAATGGGCTAATGTTGAGGCAAGTGGCCTAGCTACGTCGGTTGGTTCGGAGTCTCGTGTGGATTCGACTTTTGGGCCAAGAGTTTACTTTTCCTGTTTTGAAGCCGGTTCTTGTTAACTTGACTTTGACTCCCAAGTTTTTGTGGGCTTACGAAGTTGAATTGGGTGCTCTTAAGGTAGTTTCTTGTAAGGTAGATGAAAAGCACCCCGATGATGAGGAGTTCTTTTCTATGGATTCGGATTTTCAAGTGGAAAAGATGATGTTACTCGGTCTTAATTCTCCTCCCCCCGGATGGCGATGCATCTATTAGGGTTCGTAAGAAGAAGTTGCCAAAGCAGGTACGCCATGAGCGTAAGGAACGCTCTAAGGTACGCATATCTAATTGGCAGCCTACTGGGTTGATTACTTTTGGGTTAGCTGCTACAGTTTGTACTTTGCGATAAGCGGGTATTTGAACTTGGAGATTCTTCTCAAGTTGTGGAACCGGAGGGTGGTCCGAAGAAGAAGAAAGTTCGGAAGGAGTATTATGGTAAGAAACAACTTAAGTTTGGACTTGATGGTGAAGCCACGCTCTGTCTGATTTGGATGCGGATGGTGCGGGCTGGCCTTCAGCCTTTGCATTAGGAAAATGAACTATGCGACTTTGGAATTATAGAGGCGCCATGGTGGAAGGCCCTCGCCTTTCGTTTGTCTCTCACCTTGTAAAAATGTTTGCTTTGATGTTATGTTCTTAAGTGAAACGCTCGCGTAAGGTTCATGATCTTGTCCTTTTTGTTCCAGGTTCAGACTAGGTTGTTTTTTGTCGCGTAGATGTGGAGGGTCGTAGTTGAGGTTTGTTTTTGTGCCGACCACCTAATGTAAATTTACCTCCTCTAGTTTGTACTAAAAACTTTGTCTTAAGTAAATTATGGTTTCGGCCTGGTTTCGATATTTTGTTTTTTTTGCTTATGGTGCACCACCTTGGAAGATAGATCGTGAGTGTGACGCCATTTTGCATCCCGATCTCATTGGTCGTCAAATGTTGTATTACTTGGGGATTTCAATCGTGTTGGTATCGTGACCAAAAGACTGGGGAATTCTTTTATTCGAGGGGCATCACAATTTTTCGCTTGGAAGTGTTCCGTAATTTGATTGATATTCCCGGAGTAAAGGACCCGCAATTCCACATGGACTCTACAATCGTGAGTTGGAGTCAATGGTGTGTGAATGTCTTGATAGGGAATATTGTGATGATAATTTGAGAACTCTTCACCCCAAATGCCATCTTCGACACACTCCCTGCCCATATTCTTGTCTGATCACATCCTCTATCCTTTTAGATTGGTCATAGTTGTTTCCATCTGTCAATATACCTTATAGAATGGAAGCTTGGGGGTTATTGCTTCTACGGTATGCGTGTAGTCATTGAATACGCTTGGAGTAAGTTGGTGGCGGTTCTCCATCGTAAAATTCGGTTTGCTACTTT
>CANSZD010004111.1:0-224299 GCA_947648045.1 Beta corolliflora
ATGGACTTGTCCTTGTCTCCATCAATTCTCTTTGTTCTTGTTGAAGTGGAATTCGATCTCTAAGTAGTAAGTTAAACTGTCAGCCAGACCACACATTTCTATTATTAGTGGTCATATGATTTCCTTCTTAACCCCTCTTCTTAACCATTCCGTGCAAGTACAGCGACATATGCAATAGCTTGGATGAATCTTTAGGCAGTCGTTAGCCGGAGAAGGTTTTGACCCCGTTTCCCGCGAGGACCGTCTAAGCAGGCACATTTGGAGTCAGAACGTTAAGGCGGCGACGCCTTTGCATCTTGTAGATCGAGAGATTTTCGTTCTTCTTCTTGCTGGCTCCATTAGAATGGAGACTTGTTTTCTTTAGTCTTTTTCGACGTAAAGCTGGTGAAGGAATAGGTCTGAAATGCTTGAGAAATACGTACTTGATCCTGAAACCTCTTGGGAGGCAGGTTCGGGGCCGAGTCCTTTCGAGTCGTCGGGAAAACGGCACCCCGTGGCCTAGCGGCAGTTTGAACGCTAGTTGTGCCGTGTATGTAGCCGTATGATCATCACAGATCTGATTAGTTACATGAATAATTCGATGGTAGTGATTTTAATTTTCATTTGGAAACTCAAGTATCATCATTGAATGGGACCAAATAAACTTAGAAACCCCGCTGATGCTCCGAATTGGTTTCGATTGGGAATTTGATGTAGCGTACTTAACTGTTGGTATTTTTTATCGGGAAGTATCTCTGAGCATCTAAGCCACTGCAGTAGACCTTCTCGTTTAGAAATGCAGGCGTCGTGAGTTTTTTTCGTGCGTGCCTGGGCGACTTGGACACGTGCGTCTCGTCCCCGCGAGTGGATGCTCCCTTTGGGCCGTGTTGCTCTTGCTCCACTTGTCCGGATCGTTGCCGTCGTGCGAGTATGCTCCCTGAGCCCCAGCCAGGCTGGGCTGGGTCAGCGCAGTTCTGCGAAGGGACCGAGGGTTTGGTCTTTAGGGGGTACAGAAGAAAGCGTCGCACTGCTTGTGATTCAATAACATATCCATCGGGTTTCTTTAGCAAAGGTCTCTGGCTGGCCATTATCAAGTATATGCAAATGGAATGTATGGGATGGGGGTGGCGTGTTGTAGGTTAGCAGTCCTGTCTATTTTCGATTGGCCGCTCCTCTTCGTGGTCCCAAGAGGTTTGAACGGTCGGCGTCTGGTAGTTAGACCTCCCGGATTGGTGAGGCAGCGGCTTGTTTTTAACGTTAAGAAATTAAGGATTGTAATATGTTGTGAGATTTGATGTGGGCCCAAGAGTGTTCGCTGACCTCAGGTAATAAAATGCGCTGATCCTGCAAAACGTTGTTAGGCTACTCAGGGATGCTTCGGGATCGCCCACCTCAGACGCTCAAATCGATTGAGATTGAGGTAGAGATAAAGTCACAGAAAGATGCTCCACAGCATTGCCGGTCCGAATTAAATACTGTTCATTGATGAGGCGGTTAGTTTTATGTGGTGTTGGGGATTTCCCCGAGCAGGAAACATTGTTCAGGATGGGCCTTTTGGTACCCGATGGGCATGTTACCTTTTAGGTGATGATTATTCCTCCCCTCTTAGAGATTTTCCAAATACTTTGGTGATTGGATTCGACTTACGGGTGGGACCCCTTTCTCGCCACTCGTCCCATGCTTTGGAAGGAGGCTTTTGGGAACCTTATTGGAGTTTGGCGATTATTGAGCCCCGGAAACAACGTACAATTACAAATCCGAAACAACCCCGGAAAAATGTTGTTAGTTGTTCTTGCACATCGCACTTGCCTTCCTCTCTGCATACCCCTTCTTCATCCTTTCTCTCTTACCCTTTGCTCCAACAATGGCAGTTTTCTTAGATTGGAGGAAATTCGGGAGAGGTTTTTAAGAGTAGGAAATTGAGCAATTCTCCGGCTCTATCAAATGAAGATGCTAGATTCTTGAGGATTCGTGTTTCAAAATGAGAAATCTAGAGTTTTTTGGCGTGAATATTCGGTGTTGTTGTTTTTGCTTAGCTTTTGAGCTTGCTAAATTAGTCATTTTCTTGGTAGGATCTTACACATGCGGACCCGGAATTCTCGAATTTCTCGAACCAAGGACTCACCTTTGAATTTTTAGGTTCGTGCAGTGCAGAGCAGGAAAAATATGTTTGGTCCAAGTTCGGACCTTGTTGGACTGTTTTAAGAAAAACCAATTTTTAGGCATGTAAAAATCATTTTCGGATCTGTTTTTCGATTTTAATCTTCTCGAATTTGTTTGTACTTCTTAGAAGAATAGAAGGGAGGTAGAAGATAGAGAAATAGCTTAACATTTCATTTGGAAATAACTTAACAACAAATATTGAGTTTTGGTCCGGCGGCGGCCCGGGACCTTGGAGTATTAGTTTGGTCCAAAATCCCGTCTCGTCCGATCTAAATTCAAGTTCATCCGGGTCCTTGCCTACCTTTAACTTCCTGATTGTTCTCATTCTTAATGTTCGCCTTTTGTAACAAGCCTCGGGTACAACATCTTGTGCCCAATAGGCTTTTGAAGTAAGGTACTACATAATATTGTCAGACCCACTATATCCCTCTAGAAAGGAAGTCCACACAGTATTATACCTCTCTGGTTTTGTCACGCACCACATCTTTCATTTGATTTTATTCTTGAAGGACAAAATTAAGGAATTCATTTTTCTAATAAAATTGTACATGTAAGGGTACTAAACTAGTAAATAAATAAAACATAAATAAAATATGTTAATGTCGTAAATAAATATCCAACAATAAATTAATAAAATGTAAAAATCACTAACAAAAATACCTTGGTTTTGCTAATATCAATTATGGCCAGTCGTCGTGTCTTTATCATCCACTTGCGCATAAAAGCTATCTCTGGAGGAGGTCGAACAAGTTGACAACGACAACATCAAATACTTACTGTCAAAAAATAAATAAACAAATTTATCATTTAAAAAAAACATGTCTATAACACAAAAATAAAATGATTATTATTAAGCAAACGAGCCCCAAACGATCAGGAGGTAGCTTTCGGTGTCATTGCTTGGATAGGAATAGAACTAAATATATAAATATTAGTAATTATTAATACGACAATTATGTCAAAATATATGATCTATATTTAGTTTTAACTTATAGTTTCAACGGTCTGATTCGAGTCCCAGTCAGGACCTTGTTGGACTGTTTTGTGAAGAAACAATTTTTTAGGCATGTAAAAATCATTTTCGGACATGTTTTTCTATTTTAATCTTTTTGAATTTGTTTGGACCTCTTAAAAGAATAGGAAATGAGGTAGAGAAATAACTTAACATTTCATTTGAAATAACATAACAAAAAATATCGAGTTTTCGTTCGGATGAGGGCCCGGATCTCTGAGGTCTATTTCGGTCCCAAAATTCTATCTGATCAATCTAAATTCGAGTTCGTTCGACCGGGTCTTTGCACACCCCTTACTGCAATTGTTCTCATTCTTAATGCTTCCCTTCAGTAACAAGCCTCGAGTCAACATCTTATGCCAATAGGATTATGAACCAAGGTACTACATAAATATTGTCGGACCGACTCCCTCTAGAAAGGAAGTCCACCAGAGTATCATACTCCTCCTAGTTTGTCACCACGACCACATCCTTCATTTGATTGTGTTACAAACATAAAAACAATATCAATATTGAAATACAAAATTCTCAAATTCATTTTTCTAATAATATTATACATATAAGAGTACTAAACTAGTAAATAAATAGAACATAAATAAAATATGTTAATTGTTAATAAATATCCAACAATAAAGAAAAAAATGTAAAAGTTACTAACAAAAAATACCTTGTATCAAGTATCGATGAGTGCACAGTATCGTGTTATATCATCAGACGACAAGTTGATGCTAACGACATAAAATGCCCTTTGCCAACAAATAAATAAACAAATTTATCATATAAAAAACATGTATATAGCACAAAAATAAAATGATTATTATTAATCAAACCCCAAGTTAATGTGTGCAGGTCACGCTTAAGAATTTACTTTTATCTTGTGTTGTTTATAAATCGAGTTGGTCGGCATGTCACGCATTGTGTCCTTGCTGAATTTAAAATTAGATGTCTATACGAGATCTATAATCGCGCCTCTTATCCATGTTAGGCGAAACTCGAGTTGATTCATGCTAGTCCTTGCATTGATTCATGCCCAACTAACGCTACTGGAGATGAGTTCCCTCGAATATATATCTCAATTAATTATTCACGCTTTATACGATTCACGCATATATTGGGATGAAAGCAAGAGTAATGGTAACTAAAATCAAGTCAAATCCTGACTAAGATTAATTTGAGAGGAATGACCATTATTACGACCTATGCAGGATTATTTTAAGTGAATCCAGAAATTGAACTTATTCAAAAAGTGATTAATAAAAATATATGATATAGGTTTAGTTTAGCTTATACTTTGAAGAGTCTTGTATTTTGGTAATGGAATAGCTCTCAAGTTGATTAAGAAACGACTCAAAATGAAAAAAACCCCAAACTTAAACCTTCGATCTATTTTGGCCTTTTAGATTGAGTTTAGATGCTTCTAATATATATGCACAAATTATAAGGATATATATTTAGTTTCTTTTTAGTTTAAAGTGTCTTATATTTTGGTAATGAATAGTCTAGTTGAGCCATCGACTCCGCCCGCCTCGACCTTGCTTTGGAGCGTGCTTGGGCGCGGTTGGTTTTGGCCGGCCCATTCGGTTTTTTTTATTGGCTTTGAATAAGCGAAAAAAAGCGTTTTAATCTAAATTTTTGTCTCACGGCTTTAATTAGCCTCAAACCCCGGCCGGCCGAAATAACTGGGCTGGGCACAATTTGCCCGGATTTTTGGCCCGCCCGCCCATGATCACCTCTACTCTAAGTTGATAAAAAATGGACTAAAATGAACCCTAAACTTGAACCTTTGATCGATTTGACCTTAAATTGACCTAAAATACCTATAATAACCATAAAGTATGTGATATATGTGTAGTTGAGCTTATAGTTTCAACAATTTTGTGTTTTGATAATGAAATAACTCTAATAAGTTGATTAAAAAACGACTAAATGAACTTTAAACTTGAACCCTTTGATCTATTTGACCTAACATCGACTTTGTAATACTTTTAATAATCATAAAGTATATGATATATGTTTAGTTTAGCTTAAAGTTTCAAGAGTCTTGTATTTAGGTAATTAGATAGCATAATTGCTCAAAAACTTAAACCTTGATCTATATCCACCATAGATTGACTCCAAATACTTATGTACGTTGTTTGAAGGTACAATATTTCTATTAATATGTTAGTAATATATTTTAGTAGTATTTTTACAATATATTAGTAATATATTTTTACAATTACAATTAATGTGTTAGTAATATATTACTAATATATTTTGCATACTTATATTAGGAATATATTAGTAATATGTTATTAATATATTAGTAATATAGTTTAGCTCATAGTAATTGTTAGTAATAAAGTTTTATTTTAGCAATATTTTATTAACAATTACTAAATATATAAATATTTTTTAATAAAAAAAAGATTACAAAATTTTGACTGTACAATATTTTGAAGAGCCCCTTTTAAGTCATTTAGAGTCTATATAAGAAACTTAAATGCGCACGTGCTGTTCACTACAAAAATCCCTTACCCTTATTGCTACTCCTTTACCTACAAACCCCACTCCCATTAACACCAAGACAAACCATACGTCCGTACCTCCATTACATTCTTTCTTATCCTTTATCATCAACAACATGCTTACGACATTTCTTCTTTCCATTGTTTGTATATTTCTTGCGTTGACCTTCAATGAAACAGTTTTCACTCAACCTTCGGTTTATAAAATTTACCACCCAAAAAACCTTGAAATCGCCCCTTGTGTAACCAACCCAATTTCGATGTTGATGGAGAGGGATTTGTCAATGTAATTGATCGATATGGTCTACTAGTCGGGATCCTGCTTTGGGGTAGAACCTACAGAGAGTTTCCTGGTTTTGATACTAGATCTCATTTCGTAGGTGGGTACAATCAGCAACTTGTACGTTATGTGAAGTACCAGCAAGAATACTGAATACGCGATCAACTCTACGAAATGAAACATAAATGGACTTGAACGTTATCGGACAAGAAAGCGTCGAGCGTTAGGGGTTAGTTTGCAACTTTTCATCTTTTTTCCTGTCGACAAGTACTCAAGAGTCAAGATTACCACGTCAAAATAAATATACTCCAGATTTCGTCAATGTTAACAATGTACCAATCATACAGTAACACTTTGTGGGGTGATAAAAGTTATATGCACCCTTATCTCATGCATGAATATTTAATTATGCATCAATATTTAATTCAGAGCTTAGTAGAATTTCTAGCTAAAATTCATTAGCTTCTAGAATTATGAGCAAACCATATACTAACACTGCCACATTGGTGGTGACATGTACCTTAACTGATTTATGGCATTTACCCATTAGAAATTTAAATCACAACTCTGTTACCATGATTTCCAATTTAATTGCCTGATTATAAAGCATTTACAACATTTTCTACCATCCTTCTTTTATGGAGAAAAAAAGTAAACATCTTCACACCTTGTAACCACGCTCACGTTGTTAGAATTTGGGAAGAATAGTACTAAGAAAACATTATACATAAATCTTTTGAGCAAAAAATTAAGTAATGACAAATGCACATTAAACTTGGAAAATTTCTCTCTTAACAAGTACAGTGAAAAATTATCAAACGCTTTCACTAATTTTTCAATTAATATTAGCAAAACTCCAAACTCACAAATACCGTGAATTACAATCTCTCCAAGAACTTACATCGGAACTTATGAGTAGTCTTTGTAATCTCTCCCGAACATTAGGGAGTTTTGCTACACATATTCCATACATTAATTGCCTCTTTATTTACTACACAGATTCCAAACATTAATTGCCTCTCGATTTTACTCAAACAATAGGGAGTTTTGCTCCCGAATTAAATTTCAAATAACGGAAGGCTCGATCTAAAATACAACTTAAACCTCATTTCTATTTCACCCGACGAAATTACTAAAATGCCCCAAGTATGGACAACTACATCGCTTCACGGGTATGTGCGAATCCCGCTCGTTTTGTCACTTCTCCCTCATTTAACCTCCTTCTCGTCATTCCCTCGTTCAACTCTATTATTGAACCACCGCTAAACCAAACCAAAATGTAGAAACTCGTAAATGGTGCCTCGACATGATGACCCGTAAAGTATTAATTCCGTAACCCGATAGGTAACACGGTTAATGATTACCCCTTCTACGACATTGAACACGCATCATGTATCTCTTCTAGTTCTTGTTAGGTAGTATGTAGATGGAACAATATGGCGTAACTCTTCCGTGAAACCACTTAATTTCACGAGGCATACTCATTACCGCCTATGTCATCTTTATGCTATTAGAGTAATATATATATATATATATATATACTATTAAATAAAAATAATGTAAATTTTTTTTTATTTATGATAATAAATTCGTAAATTAACATTTGTTGTATAGTAATGATTATTAAGGGTAAAATAAGGTATAAGTTTGCGGTAAAATATTACACTGCGGACCGAAAATCTCGAATTTATCGAACCAAGGGGACTATACCGAATTTTCGTGTCCGGTTTGAGTCTCGAAACCGGAAAAAACAGTGTCCGGTCCACGCCGGACCTTGTTGGACTCTGTTTTTTAAAAAAAAAAATTTAGGCATGTAAAAATCATTCTCGGTCTATTTTTTTTTTTTTTTAATCTTCTCGAATTTGTTTGGACATCTTAGAAGAATGAGAAGGGAGGTAGAGAGGTAGAGAAATAACTTAACGTTTCATTTGAAATAACATAACAAAAAATATCGAGTTTTTGGTCTAGATCGAGGACAGACCTCAGTGCCTATTTCGGTCCAAAATCTGGGGTCGCTCCAATCTAAATCCAGGTTTGACCCAGGTCTTTGCACACCTCTAACTACAATTGTTCTCATTCTAAATGCTTCCTTCAGTAACAAGTCTCATGTACAATATCTTGTGCCAATAGGCTTTTGAAGCATGGTACTACATGATGTTGTTGGATCGACTCCTCTATAAAGGAAGTCCACCGGAGTACCATAGTCCTCTTGGTTTGTCACCACCAAACCTAAAAACAAATATTAATAATGAAAGCCAAAATTTCAAATTCATTTTTTCTAATTAAACTGACATATATAAGGGTACTAAACTAGTAAATAAATAAAACATAAATAAAATATGTTAATCATAAATAAATATCCAACAATAAATAAATAAAAATGTAAAAAAATTATTACTAACAAAAATACCTTGACCCGGCCACCGCTAATCACTTGACAAGCCAATCGTGCCCATATCATCAACCGACACATAAGTTTATCTAACGAGGAAGGGTCAAACAAGCTAATGACGACAACATCAAATGCCCCTTACCAAAAAATAAATAAACAAATTTATCCATTGTAAAAACATGTCTATACCACAAAACATAAAATGATTATTATTAACCAAACTCCAAATTGTCAAGATAGCTTTTCAGGTTGCTTGGATAGGAATAGAGCTACATATATAAATATTAGTAATTACAATGCGACATGTCTGCCGCCTGCAGGTCAGCCTTAAGAATTTACTTTTTATCTTGTGTTGGTTATAAATCGAGTTGGCCGACATGCCACCCGTTGTGTCCTTGCTGAATTTAAAATTAGATGTCTATACAAGATCTATAATCGACATTTACCCATTGAAAATTTAAATCACAACTTTGTTACCATGATTTCCAATTTGCTGATTATAGCCTTACAACATTTTCCACCATCCTTCTTTTATAGGAGAAAAAAGTAAACATCTTCACAAACTTGAAGAATTTCGTATATGCATAGTTTTAAATTTTATCCCACCCATTAAGATCATGGGTTACACACGACAAATCTTTCGTTATTGGTGGTATATTTTATTACCCTCCACTTCCGAATTACTTCTCCTTTAGTCCTTTTTTTTTACACACTTTCTTTTTTTACTCTATTTCTTTTTTCATTCACACAATGTTACCGTCCCATACTCCCATTTATTTTCTCCTATTTTTCTATTCATATCGTCCAACTTTTATTAATATAACAACCCACTTTAATTAATATTTTCCTTTCCACCTTTTAGTTTCTATCTCACTCTTCTCGCTTTTTCTCTCCATCTTTTAAGTTTCTCTCTTCACTTTTAGACTTTTTCTTGATTCTCCCTCTAAGTAAAGTAATTAAGTAAATTAAAAGAAATGGAGGGATTATGTGTTAGTAGTAAATAGTTTTTTCATACCTTCTATCATTCAAAACATATATTTTATTCGCTTATTGTGCTAAAGTTAAAATTCAACAAATCTCGACAATATCTTCTCAACTAATACTTACTCCGCTTTTTATTTTACTTGCAATATTTTTACTTTCTTACGTTAATGCATAACTTTAACCCTTCATATATATCTCAATTATAGATATGTAAAATTATAAAAATAAGATATTGTGAAAATATATATCGAGACGGATCTAAAAAGATCTTTTATACGACTATATTTTGCCTTACATATAAATCACTCAAAGGTAGTAAAAAATACAAGCAACCGAATAGTGCAAAATCTCAAAAATTGCAAGTAAAAGAAAATAGAGGAAGTATAACATAATAAATCAAAAAAATTATATCATCGTTCATGTGTTATCATGTTGCATTGGTTTTAATGTTGTTTCAAAACTAGAGCTTAACCCTTTATAATTTTTTTTATAAATTCTCATAGAAGTCGAAGACCGTCTAGGATGGAGGTAATTAAAATTTTCCCCGAAGAACTCATAGTAAAAGTGATTGATTTAAGGTAAAAAATTAAAATTTTGTCTATGAGTACGTCGCCCCTTTAACTTAAATTGACCTCGTTCAACTTAAAAGTTGACCCCTTAAACTTAAAATTGACTAGTTCAACTTAGTGACCCGTTTAGCTTATAATAGTAATTAATTTATGCAAAAAAATGAGATGGTATTACAACAAGTTTATTATCTCGATTATTTAGTTAAGTACATTTTTCATATAAAAAGTTATATAGGATGGGGCCGAGGAGCACTTTGAGTCTGTTTATTGTTGTGTTGGTTCACTAGTAATCTTATAGTTTTAATACTTCAGAAATTACATAAGTGTGAATAAAAATTTGTCAACGTAATACTTTATTTTTCAAGTTCTCTACTACATAACATCAGGATAATAATGGAGAAAGAATAATCCATTGAAAAAACAAACGGGATCGGATGTTGACTAAGCTATTACAATGATTAGGTGGGGGAAAAAAAGGACTCCAATCAATATTACTATTTATTCGTGCTGATTCACAAGTAAGTGAAACATTCATGCTGTAATATAGACTAGATTACGACGACCATGGTCTGTATTTCTATCAACACATAATATTTGGAGAATTTTCTAGTAATTGACTTTGACGATGTCGATAGGCCTTTGTCCTGAAGGAATAGATTGTGAGTAAACTGCTTCGCCATAATTCTTGAGCCTCTGATATAATTGCGGCCTCTCATTAGTGATTAGTTCATCTAGTGGCCCGATTTCTGCGTCCAAGCTTGGAATAAAAAGCATAGCTAGGGGGAGATCCTATCATATTGTGGGTTTACTACCGCCTCGTGCAAGGGACTTTGAAGACGCCATTACTCGCTACTCGCATAACATCACATATATATAAAACATAGAGAGCAATTATTTCCAGAAAATCTAATTAATAATATCTTTAACTAATTATTAATAAAATTCATAGATATTTAATAATACACATCGAATAATATATCCACAATTTATTATCGTAACAAAATTTGTTTCTAAATTATTCTAAAAATCATGGTCAATATTTTTTTCGGTGCGAATCGAGCCCACAGGGCGGGGATGAATCGATCCCCAGTGATCACCTTAACTCCTAGGTCTCTCACCAACCGAGTTATCCCTCACTCTCAAAAAATCATGGTCAATATATAGTCTTCAAATACTGCAAAATTCATAATGTTGAAATGTTTAAATAAGGAAAAAAGTAATAGAAGTGGTAAATATTTGTGGTTTATGTTTATTAAAATTGAATTTTGACAAGATATAAGAATTAGGGTGACATCTTTTGTGTCATGCTAGCATTACCTCCATTTGATCGCCAACCAAAATGGTGAGTGCTTCAGGAATGACAGGAACTCGAAACCATTGATTATCTTTGAGGACTTGAAGGCCTTCAACTTCTTTGTCTTGCAAGAGAAGGGTGAGGACAGTTCCATCCCCATGAGGTTTAAGCCCAACAACTTGATCTGACATTGGGCATCGAGGATAAAAATTGAATCTTGCATATGTTGAATCTTTTTCTTCATCTCCCCAAATTTCAAAAAAAACTCTCCTCTTCCAAATTTAATGAACGTGCCATGGTTTTAAGGAGCGTCCCAAATACCATCTTGTTCTTCTTTGAATACTCGTGTAAGGTTGTCCTGCAAATTAGAATTTGTCAAGTTTGATTATTCGATTTCCCTTTATTACTTGTGTAAAATGAAATAAGTACTACTTTTATTTCTTCTTAATCTAAGCAATTAAAATTTTAGCTTGTCAACTAATATTCTTTACCACATTATAAAAAATTATATATAGTTGATTTTTCGAAAACTGATGAACAGACAAATCAGACAAGATTAGAAATGAAAACTTATGAACCACCAATATTAATAAAGTGTATATATATATTTCAAAAGACAAAGTGAGTAAAGTAATAGAACAAAAAAAGCCTCAAAATGGGCTTGGGCAACTGAATAAGTAGGAGGAGAGTTCGGTCCACATATATGCCCAAACGGTGCTCCATACTAAAAATCAATTGATGATAAGTTGAAGAACCCGCCATCTATATGTTACTGTTTTATCTTTAATTTTTTAATATGTGACAACTATTTTCCTAACTCACTGTGCGGTTAAACTCTTAAAAATAACTTATTAAAAAAAGAAATGTCGATTCTTATATCCATTATATTTTTTTTTTGTGACAGTATATCCATTTTGTCTCATTAGTGGTGTATAATCGACCTCAGAATAGTCAATATATTCCAATAATTAGTTACCTAAAATGGTGTGGATTTTGTGGCCAAAAATCAAGCTGCCGTTTTCCCACAGGATAAACTTGGAGATGCAACTTATCGTTCCAGTTAAGACTTCCTTGTTGAACTGCATTAGTATTTCCATAACCTTCAAGATCATCACCTTTCGAAGAGTATTTTTCCTTTTCCTCTAGAGGCAGTTTGAAGAACTGCTTGCTCATTTCTCGTACCTCGTCAAGTAATGCAAGTGACATACCGTGATTCACTATCTGCAACTCACGAAAATTATAACGTTAGATTCATACACCTCCTTGGTATGTGATAGAAACCACATGCATGCAGTACGATTGGATCTTAGAAACTCAAAATGCTGATCAAACATACTTTAGTAATTAGTACTTAAATTTACGGGTATAATATATTTACAATGTATGATCTACATATATACTCTTAAGTTTCCACTATAAATAACAATTATTTTCTAATGAAGCGATCACAATTTTTCCAAGAATATAAACTTACTGATAATGTCATGTTTGTAACTTATTATTTAAGGCTCTTTTCTTCTCAACTTACAAAAAGGTTATAACAAAGAATAATTGATAAGTTGATAGCAAAAATAATTGTTCGACTATATATAGTGGGCTTAGTTTTTTTTTTTTTTTTTTTGAAAAGTAGGCTTAAATTACAGCAAAAGATAAGCAAATTTAGCAATAATAAGTTAATTTTAGTATAATGAATGTAGCATAAATAAGTTAACTTAAGTTCAACAACCTGGGCACATCCCCATGAAGTGAGGGCAGAGTGTAGCTTTGCAAGCTCTTCAAGGGATGATGAAGAGAGGAGAGCGAAATCGATTGTCGGATCCTTCATCAAAGCAGGAGGGGTATCACCAACTTGGTAGTCATCCTTGGTTTGAATGTAGCCTTTGGGCAGAACACCCCCTTGGAGAATTTCTTGCACAGGCATAAGAGTAGGAGACATTGCAACAATGTTTGATTGAATGTTATGCTTATAATTGAGATAGGAGTAAATAATAGGGTAGGACTTAGAAAGCTAAGGATGTGGTATGTAAATTGGACTTATAGAGGTTGAGTTTATATAATATGGCTCATCATCTTCTGTAGCAAGTTCGTAGCCGGTGTTGGAATACAAGTCTTTGATTATGGTCAAAGTTCGACTGAAATAATCTGGAAGTGTTAGTTGTGCCAGAGGAAGATTCAACATGTAGGAAATCTTGGGAAATCTATAATTTTCAAAAACAAAGATTATTGTTTCTAGAATTTGTGTACAGGAAAAAAAAAAAGGAGGAAATCTAGCGCCTCCTATTCTATAGATACGATCATACCAACATGTAGAACATGTGGGAAGCTACTTCCTCCTATACCGGCCCTCATTGTTTGCCTCGATCAATTCCTTATTTCGAGTCAAAATTCACCTAAATATCTAACATATAAAAATCCTATTTCCTCTTGTATATTACAAAAGCATTTTGGGGATCTACTTATAATATAATTACAATGAAAGGAAAAGATGATTTCTGTCTTTGATGATAGTTAGAGACTAGTCACATCATTAAGGTATTCAATCTCGCAATCATTAAACACGAATTTTTGAGTGTAATTGTTACAACATAATTTATGGTGTAATAACCTATAAACCACAGCTTCTTTTGTAAAAAAAAAAAACTCAAATGATATGAAATAAATGATAAAATGACATGAGATTCATGTCATATTTGTATAGCCCATGTCATTCTTGTTGAAGTGTATGTCATTACGCATGTTACACAATTAGTTATGGTATAACATGTTACACCCAAGTCGCACTCACTATTAAATTAATCCTTCTCATTATAGGTAGAAAATTTTAATTTTCATAAATTCGCTTATAACCAAGATAAGCTCTAATAAGTTAAGTTTAAAGTCAATAAAATTTACCGGACTTCAATTGAAAACTACAATAAATTTGGTTATGTTGGATAAGTTAAGTTCAAGTTTGTCCATAAGTTGAGATAAGTTAAGTTCAAAACTAAGATTTTCAAATAAGTTTGGATAAGTGAAATTCATCTGGAAATATTCACACTCTAATTTTATCATTTGGCCCCAAAAAGATACATCACTGATATATCGACAATATTTGTATGACATAAATACAAGGTAACCTCTTGTATTGATAATATCTTATCTAAATAATTACAGCTTATTGCTTAATTAATCTAAATATATCTAAACTTATTAGAGTTTATTGTTATTGTAAATAGAACTTAGGTAAGCCTTCTTGGCTTTAAGAGAACCTATTATTCCTAAACTAAACTTGTTTCAACTTATTAGCCTTGACAAGAATCTATAGTTAATTATTAATATAATCTTGCGATATACTCTGTAGTTCAGATTAAATCTCGTGTATATCATTATGTACTCTTTGCAAAGAAACAGTGTCCAATTTATTGAGCTAAATTTATATACCATTGTTGCATATAAATTATAAAAGGGAGTAAGAGACGGTATGTACTTGTAAATTCGTGCAAGCTAAGGAGACTACATGTGTCTTATAAATACTAACCTGTGTTTCTAAATAAGTGCAACAGTTTGACTTTCACGCTTAATTGACGACGCACAACTTTGACCATTAATATCTCTAATTATGTATTTGTAAAAGTTATAAAAAGTTGATATTATGAAAATATTCATTGAAACAAATCCATCAACATTTAATATGATCATTTTTTTTATTATTAGTGAAAAAAATATGGTCAAAGTAGTGTGTGTAAATAAGATAAAAGCCAAAAATGTTGCACTTAAAAGAAATCGATGAAGATAATTTTTAGTAAACCAAAGTGTGGGAAAGAAGCGCTACAATACTATAATTAAATATCAATACTTTTCAAGTCATGCATGGCGTTAGCAAGCTATAGACTATACTCCTATTACGTGGATGTGTCAAAATCTTTGACACCGCTAAATTCATAATTGGTGGGCTTAGCTTAATATAGTTTAGTTCCTAATTCTTAGAAAACAATATTAGTTATTTCTTCAACCCCCATGCATGAGGTTGACTAATTAAATTGTAGGAAAGTAGCCCTTAATTTGGAAGTGAGAGGGGGGGTGTGGGCCAGTATGTAAATGTATCAATACCTTATTACCTTATACCATTGGAATATCTCCTGAGTTGTAAAACAAGGACTATTCACACTCTGTTGCATAAAAAATGCTAAAAGAGAACACCTAATATGTTGGACCAAGCTGATCAACAGAGGTTGTTACAGCCTTACAGGATTGAATTGATCGAATTCTTTCTTACTTCTTATAAATTTTATATATGGAATTAATTAAAAATTTATTATCAATGAAGAAAAAAGTAATTCTCTTTTGTATATAGATTTTAGATACTCCCTTTTTCTGTTTCTTTTCCTTTTTTGGGGTTATGCAAGGATTTAATTGACGTACATTATAACCAACTAGTAATTTTTTTCTTGTGCTACTTTTTAGATTATGGCTCGTTTGGGAACCTATTTCGTGTAGTTTAAATAACACTAGTACAGAATTGTCAATTTGCGTCGGACCTGGGACCCCCATTTGCGTCGGACATAGGTCCGATGGCACAGGCCTCGTCGCAGATGATGGATACAACATCTGCGTCGGATAAGATACGACGCAGTTCATTTACTATTTGCGTCGGACCGAGCCCATAGTACGACGCACATGACCCATCACCCCTGCCTGCGCGTCTACCATATGCGTCAGATGTAGAGCTACATGCGACGCAGATGATCAACCATTTGCGTCGCATATAGCTCTACACGCGACGCAGATGTGGCTTGCTGGGCTGCTGCTAGGCTGCTGCATCTACCATCTTGAATGAGTGATTTGCGTTGCACATGGCTAAGGGTGCGACGCAAATTGCTTTTTATCAAAACAAAAAAAAAGGTCCACCATTCCAAAAGTTGAAACAGATCAAAAAAAAATCCACCACAATCGTTCTATACAATCGTTCTGTTAATTGAAACCATGAAACGAAATTCTAAACTGATAAAAAATCTAAATTTATAAAAAAGAAATTAACCAAAGTAGAATTGTATTACCCAAATGAAAAACTTGTACAAATTATACAAAATTCGCACAAATTCTGTGTCTCAAAAAGAAAAGTTCACCATCAAACAACCATAAAAGACCAGTAACCGCCGGAAAAGTTCGCACGAATTCTGAACAATATCTAGATCTGACAAGAAGTTTACGTTGAGTGGGAAGACGGTGGAATTTCGGCGGAGAGAAAGACCCACAGATTGAAGATGTACGCCACGTGTCCTTCGGAGAGAAGCTCGGGCCGCATCGGAGAGACGGGCGGGGGTGCGTGCCGCACTCTAAGGCGGTGCCAAAACGCTTCTCCTCCTCCTCCCCGAGACTCGAGAGCACCCAAACTCTCACTTCAATGACTTGAATTTTCAATCGAAACATTGAAATTCTTCCACGTGTAAATTCGCCATTAAAAAAAAAGCTTTTACAAAAAGAGAGAAAAGAGGAGAGAGAAAGTAACCCGTGTCCGCCATTGAAGAAGAAGCTTATCGCCGGTGGCCTCGAGGTAGTGCGCAAAGACGGAGAAACAAACAAAAAGAAGGGAGAAACTTCCATGGAATTCCACCAAAAAAAAGGAGATAAAAAGATTGATGATGATTTGGGGGAGCAATTTTAATTAGGGTTTTCTTAAAAATTGGGGAGATGAGAGAGGCGCCGGAGAGATAGAGGGGCTTGAGAGGCGCCCGGAGAGATAGAGGGGTTTCGAGAGGGATTAAAACGCGTCTAATTGAATGGGCTTTTAGAAATGGGGCCGTGGAGGATCTCGCGCCGCACCATTCGAACATGCGACGCAGATAGCTGCATCATTGGCGTCACACGAGAGAAACATGCGACGCATATAGTAGGCTAAAAAGCACGCCTACAAAGACCGGAGCCGGGAGCCCTTCTGCTCATGTGCGCCGCACCCACAAAGCACGCGACACAAATCATCATCTACGCCGAAGGTCCGTGATATCCGACGCAAATAGTGGGGTTATTTACGCCGCGTCCTCAAAGCCATGCAACGCAAATGGTTCCGCAATTCATATCATGTGCTTATTTAATTTGCGTCACACCTTCTATGATATCCGACGCACATCATTTATTTGCGGCAGTCTTCGTGCATACGACGCAAATAGACCGACGCAAAACGTGAATTATGTACTAGTGTAACTAGGTGCCGAAATAAAAAGTTACTTGAAATGAATAGAAGTGTTTGGGATGGAATCGAAATTACATTTCGGCCCCTAAAAGTGATCGAAATTGAAACGCTACTCAAAGTAGCGTCCCAATTTCGAGCACCGAAATTCCACTTTTTATTTTCCTTTTCTATTTTTTAATCCAACAAATTAGATCGACTTTTAAGAGCCATGAACATGAACAAGGAGCAAGCATGCGTCAATGGCGCCACTAGCACCCACTAGCCACAACTTCAATGTTGCATTGAATTCGATGCCAAGTAGTCGGAACAGGAAGAGAGAATTTGGGATTTGTGTTGCTAACTTAATGAAAGTTAATTGGGGATTTAGTTTTGCATTGGGTTTGATTTTTCCATGATTGCAATGCCAACCTTCAAGAACTGTTAATGGAGGTTTTTTGAATTTTGATTGTATCGAAAAATTTTAAAGTATTAATACCTAACTTTCATGTGATGAAGAAGATACTCCGTAGCAGTAGTAGTGAATTAGGATGGACCTTAATGGCTTCTCATGGATGGTGACAAAGAGTTAAATAATCTGCACTTGTATAACCTGTTATATGTTTAACAAGGATGAGTATTTTGTGGGAAACCGGATGGTACTTCCAAGCACGTAACTATACGCTTTCCTACAAGAATTTTACCGACCCACTATGATCAATGAGGTTCACGGCAAACTCCTGTGAGATACGAAGAAGATTCAATGAAGTTTGTTTGATGACAAACTACATTCACTACAATGTGTTTGAAGGATGTGATTTAGTTTGAACAAGGAGAGAAATCTAGAAATAATCTCCTAAGGCAAGTTTGTGAATGAATCTAATCCATTCCAATATGTGACATCTCCCTATATATACCTTGGAAGATTTACAGAAGAAAAGCCAAAAAGTACACAATCATTCAGACGAAATGACCAGCATCAATTCGCGAAAGGAATTGATTCGTCAGAAAACTGACGAATTGGAGCTAGCGCTCCTCTTTGGAGCGGGCGCTCCTCAGTGGAGCGGGCGCTCCAAGGGGGAGCGGGCCCTCCAAGGGGGAGCGTGCGCTCCTTGGCTGCTGGGACGAAATTCCAGATCTCTTCCTATTTTGTGCGGACGCTCCAAAACAGAGCGAGCGCTCTACAATGCCTTTTCGTTATTTCCTTCTAACTAACTACGTTTCATTACACCACAACATTAAAACGCAAACATCACATATTATCAACGAATACATTTAACTATAAATGTTCTAAAAATCCTCCTCCATTTATAGTATAAATGCTTTAAGTTCGTCCACTTGCAAACAATATAAAACAACTAAACTTGTGCATAAATGAAAATATCTTTAAGATTGAATTTCCACTTAGTATAGCATTCTTTACAAGCTTTCGATTGAAGTGATTGACTACGCATTGAATCACCCAATCCTACGAAATATTGAAGAATCTACACACATAAGCTTACACAAACACACATGTAAATAACAACTCCTTTATAGGCCTCGAGTCCATATCCGATTCATGAGTGTTCCAAGCCAAGCCCCAAACTTGATGAAGCGGCCAAACCTTACTCACATAGGTAAACCTTAATGAACATGCTCCTACAACATGAGCAACTAGTCAAAGGTTTATTAAGATATTAAAATCATCCTTAAACATTGTAGAAACAAGCACTCACCTTGGGATGTGACTCTTTGAGTGCTACAAGCCACAAATCAAGTTTGATCCTCATTGAATTCAAGATCTTGCGTTGTACAAGACGTGAATTGAGTTTTCTCCACTTGTGACTTATGCATGGGCTTCATTCCCATCCCTCTTGACGTTTTGTACACCATTTCCCTTGGCAATGGTTTAGCGAACGGATCCGCAAGGTTCACATTAGACCGTACAAAATCAATAGTAATGACTCCATCATGGATCATCTCACGCACATAACTGTGCCTCACACTAATGTGTCGAAATTTACCGTTATAAACTTGGCTATAAGTCTTTGAAATGGTGGAAGCACTATCACAATGAATTGCAATAGGAGACATGGGTTTAGGCCATAGATCCACCTCACTCATCAAATTCCTTAGCCATTCCGCCTCTTTACAAGCCGAGGCTAATGCTATGAATTCCGATGCCATAGTTGAATCGGTAATACATGTTTGCTTCTTAGATGCCCAAGAGATGGCACCTCCTCCAAGAAGAAACACCCAACCACTAGTAGACGAATAGTCTTCCTTGTTGGTTATCCAACTAGCATCCGAGTAACCTTCTAGCACCGAAGGATCTCCCTTGAATGTCAAACTAAAATGAATAGTTTAATTCAAGTATCTCAATACTCGCCTTAAGGCTTGCCAATGTTTCATACTAGGATTACTAGTATACCTACTTAGCTTGCCAACCGCGAATTCTATATCCGGCCGAGTACTTGTCATAGCATACATCAAGCATCCAATTAAACTAGCATAATCCAATTGAGAAACTGGATTACCACTATTCCGAACCAACTTGATGTTTGGTTCCATCGGAGTAGCACATGGAGCACTCTTTGATCCATTAAACCTCTCAATCACCTTCTCAAGATAATGAGATTGTGACAAAGAAATTGAGCCATTCTCTCTCCTTATTCTAATACCAAGAATAACATCCGCTTCTCCCATATCTTTCATGGAGAAACTTGAAGAGAGAAATTCCTTAGTCTTAATGACTTGCTCCAAATCAGTCCCAAAGATAAGCATGTCATCCACATATAGACAAATCATAACACCTTTACCATCATTATCAAATTTGCTATATACACACTTATCGGATTGATTTATTTTAAAACCGTTAGCCAAGACTAGGGCTGGGAATGAGCCAAGCCTCGCCGGGAACGCTTCGAGCTCGCCCTGAAAGCTCTGGCCAGTGGCTCGGCTCGCTAAAGCCTCGGCTCAAGTTCGGGTTCGGCTCGAGACCTAACGATACGATCCACGAGTTAAGCTAAGCTCGGCTCGAAAAGCTCGCGAACGGCTCGAGTTATTTTTTTATTAGAAAAATATAAAAAATAGTATTATTATTCATTAATAAAAAAAGGCAAAACACTAAAAATATACTCGTATATTAAAATAGGGAAAAAATACAACCAAAAAGCAAATACTCTCACATTCCCTCAAAAAAAAAACAAATACTAGTGGGCAGGGCGCAACTCTTCGCTTGAAGTCTGAACAAAACTTTAAAACATTACTCACCAAAACATTAATATAGAGTATAATGACACAAATTAAATTAAAGAATTTAAAAAAAAAAAAAGACAAAAACATATGGATTATAGCAACAAGGAGTCAAGGACGAAAGAAAATAGCAAGAGGCAATAGCAACAAGGAAGGAAAAGGAGAAAAGTATATGCATCAAAAGAAACTCAAATTCAAAAGAGCTTGTTATGAATCCCACATCGGCCAAATAGAATAGGGAGGAAGGTAGTAACATCTATATAAAGAAAACAAACTTACCGCAATGTATATACAATCAAAGCTCGGCCTCGCTTATTAGCTTTGGGTCTAAGTTTGGACTTTGTATATTAATAAGGCACTATCTCGAGCCTAAGTTTCGACTTTGGCATTTTTGTAAGCCAATATACTTTGGGCCGAAATTTTTGGATCGACCCGATAGTGTTCGAGCCTCGATCTTTTCACGAGCCGAGCCGAGCCTCAAACGAGCCCGAGCCTCGAGCCTCGAGCCTCAAACGAGCCCGAGCCTCGAGCCTCGCATTCCATGACACGAGCCCGAGCCGAGCTCCATTTTTGAGGCTCGACGAGCCTCGAGCTCGAGCCGAGCCTCGCTTTGGAAACTCGAGCTCGAGCCGAGCCTAACACTATCTCGGGCTCTGGCTCGGCTCATTTCCACCCCTAGCCAAGACAACATCATTAAACTTTGATGCCATTGTTTTGGTGCCCGTTTAAGTCCATACAAAGATTTAATAAGCTTACACACCTTCTTTTCTCGTCCTTGGACAACAAAGCCCTCCTAAGTTGTTTCATATACACTTCCTCCTCCAATTCACCATTAAGAAATGTTGTTTTGACATCCATTTGATGAATTACTAGATTATGAATAGCCACTAAGGCCACTAACAACCTAATGGTGGTAATTCTTGCCACCGGAGCATATGTATCAAAGTAATCGACACCGTAAGTTTGTTTAAAGCCTTGGAATAAAAGTCTTGCCTTATACTTTTCAACGGTACCATCGATTCTCATTTTCCTTTTGAAAATCCACTTACAACCGAGTGGGTGCAAACCGGCGGTAAATTAGCCAAAACCCATGTATTATTTCCCATTATTGAGTCCATTTCATCATTCACAGCCTCTTTTCAAAAAGCCGAATCATGAGACTTCATAGCCTCACCAAATGTTTTAGGATCCTCCTCAACACTAAAACAATAAAGTGTTTGAGAACAAAGAGATCCCCTTGATCCTTCCACTAAATAAAGTTGGGAATCCGGGCCAAAGTCTTTCTCTTTCCTTGCTCTCTTACTTCTCCTAATTTCAGGAATAGAAGGAGCTTCATGATCTTCACTAGCATCAACAATTTCATTTGAAGTAATAGGATTTGATGTACTAGGAAGATCAATATCAACGATTGAACTTGTGCTTGGTAAGTCCCATAGTCTAGGAATTGATGAAAAACGATTCTCATCAAAGATTGCATCCCTTGACTCAATCACCGAGTGTATTAAGACAAAATCATTATGCTCTAAGACATAAAACTTATTGGATTTACTATGCTCTGCATAACCTATGAATATGCAATCAATTCCTTTCTCACCCAAGGCTTTCCTTTTAGATTCCGGTAACCTTACAATTGCCCTACAACCCCAAACCCGAAGGTAATTGAGATTAGGCCTCCTACCAAACCAAAGTTCATATGGGGTAACCTTGTTCCTTTTATTTGGAACCCTATTTAAAATATAGCAAGTCAAACCCGAAAGTTAGATAACATGGAATTAACCATTTCCTTTAAGGTCCTATTTTTCCGTCGCTCCGCAATCCCATTTTGTTGAGGTGAGTACTGAGCGGTTGTTTCCATGAATGACTCCAATTGATGAAAAATAAGTTGGATCATAATATTCCCCACCCTTATCAGTCCGAAATCGCTTAAGCGACAAATTAGATTGTAATTCAACTTCGGTCTTATAAATCTTAAACTTATCAAGTGCCTCATCTTTAGAAAACAACAAGTACACATAACAATATCGATAAAAATCATCAATGAATGTTATTAAATACTTCTTATTTCCCAAAGATGGTGTGCTATGAAAATCACACAAATCACTATGCACCAATTCTAGCTTGTTTGATTGCCTTTGAACACTAGGAAAAGGATTTCTTGTAATTTTGTTTAACATGCATGTTTTACACTTCTCTACATTCATGTCAACTTTAGGAATCAAACCATCTTTAGACATATCATATAATCTACTATAATTAACATGACATAAACGATTCTGCCATAGAGAAGAAACATCCACCATGTAAATAGAATTCACACTTTTATTATCAATTGAAAGTTTAAACATATTATTACAAAAGTATCCTCGTCCTACAAATACACCACCCTTACTTAAAATAAACTTATCGGCCTCAAACACCATTTTGAAGCCGTACTTATTTAGTAAACCTCCGAACATCAAGTTTTTCCTAACTTCGGGTACATACACAACTTCTCTCAAAGTCAAAGTCTTCCCGAAAGTGAGGAGCAACTCCACTTGGCCTATTCCTTTTGCCTTTATCGTAGAGTCATTTCCCATGTACAAGACCGGTCCATCATCCAAAGCTTGATAAGTTTTGAAGAAGTGACGATCTTTACACACATGCCTTGGATGCCCCGGAGTCCACCCACCAAGAATCATCATCTTCGGCACCACATTGATTTCGAAATCATTGCAATAAAATTCATTTCTTCATTTAAAGAAACATCATGTGCAACCAATTTGATGGGGATCAACCTTAGGTTGATCCTTGTTCTTCTTAGCCAAAGAGGGACAATTCCTCTTCATGTGAGAACCACCACACCCCCAACAAGACATAGCCTTGCCCTTTTTCTTATCATTCCCGGGATGATTTTTGTTGACTTCCATGGGCGTTTCTTGGACCTTTTAGTCCCACTTGATCGCCCTTCTTCCATCATGTTGATAGAAGAAATCAAACCACTTTTTGGGTCCTTAGAGATATTTTGAGACCGGATGCCCTCCTCAATGCGGAGATGGGTACTCAAATCTACCAAGGACATGGTCTCCTTCTTATGTTTCAAAGAATTCCTAGTGTCCTTCCAAGATGGAGGTAATTTGTCAATGATGGATGCAACCGAGAATGATTTATCCATCACCATTCCTTGTTGTTCAATTTAGTTCAACATATGTTGAACCTCATGAAATTGTTCCATAACGGAACGACCATCAATCATTTTGTAAGAATTAAAATTGCTAACTAAAAATTTCTTACTTGATGTGTCCTCCGCGATGTACTTTACTTCAAGAGCATCCCAAAGTTCCTTGGCGCTCTCCACATATTGGATAAAGATCGAACAAGGTGTCCGACATCGCGTCTCAAGATATGGCCCCGCAAATGTAATCATCATTCTCCCACTTTGTTCTCGCACGAGTTTGCCTCGAGTTTCCGTTTTCCCTTCTTCCGGCAATGGTGGCATTGGGGTGCTAAGAACATAAACCACATTCAATGTGGTCACCGTAAAATGCATCTTCTTTTGCCAACGGCGATATCCAATCCTTTCAAACTTCTCCAACTTCGAAAATTTGTAGTCATCTCTTTCAAGGAAGCCATCACTCAAAGGTTAGAATTTTGTAGATTGTTATATGTTTATCTAGGATGAGTATTTTGTGGGAAACCGGATGGTACTTCCAAGCACGTAACTATACGCTTTCCTACGAGAATTTTACCGACCCACTATGATCAACGAGGTTCACGGTAAACTCATGTGAGATACGAAGAAGATTCAATGAAGTTTGGTTGATGACAAACTACATTCACTACAATGTGCCTCAAGGATGTGCTTTAGTTTGAACAAGGAGAGAAATCTAGAGATAATCTCCTAAGGCAAGTTTGTGAATGAATCTAACCCATTCCAATAAGTGACATCTCCCTATATATACCTTGGAAGATTTACGTAAGAAAAGCCGTAAAGTACACAACCATTCGGATTTAAAAGACAAGCATCAATTCACGAAAGGAATTGATTCGTCGAAAATCGACGAACCGGAGCTAGCGCTTCCTCTTTGGAGCGGGCGCTCCAAGGGGGGAGTGTGCGCTCCTTGACTGCGGACGAATTCCATATCTCTCGCCTATTTTGTGATGACGCTCCAAAAAAAGGAGCGAGCGCTCTACAATGCCTTTTCGTTATTTCCTTCTAACTAACTACGTTTCATTACACCACAACATCAAAACGCAAACATCACATATTATCAACGAATACATTTAACTATAAATGTTCTAACATAACCAAGACTAAAAATAATTTAACCTCGTAATACATTATGGGCTTGGCATAAATAAAAAATATGTAATCAAACCAATTTTTAATTTATAATTTCAGCTACCTATAAAATATTCTTTTACCAAATAGTTTGTATGGTCAAGTAACTTATCGACTCACTACCTTATCATCTTTAGCTATCAACTTATTAATTTAAGGCACCTTCTTTCGGCTCTATTTCACCTTGCGTTGCCAAACATAGCCTATATACAAATCAATGTTGGCCTAGTTGGTTGGGGGTCTCATTCCACCCATGTGACATGGGTTCGATTTTTGCCCCTTATAAGTAGGATCCCCGAATTTGCCTCCCTATGAAAAGGATCTTCATCTTACTTTTTTTTAAAAAAATGTATTTGTAGTATTTTCCTCTTTCTCCTCAGAAGAGAGTGTATATTAAGATTGAACAATTGTTTGCATCATGAATTGAATTTTTGGAGGTAGTGAACTTTTGCTTCATTTCCTTGTGAGCAAAACTTATCTTCAAGTTATAATAACCCTGCTATTTCTAAATATTGAAACTTTTTTTTATTTTTCGTATAAGGAGAAAACTTTGGCAAGTTGAAGAAAATAAAGGAGATTCCAACTTGTCAAGGGTGACAATCGGTCCCAAATGCTCTTGGAACTCGGAGAGATGTTCCAACCACTAAGCTATCCTTCACTCTCAATAATTGTTGAAATTTGCTTGAATATCTATAAATACTCTTGGTATTATAGGTGCTTTTACGCAAAATAAAACGTACATTTCTATGTGCACCAAAGTATAGTAGGTAAGAGGATTCATTTAAATAGTATTTAATTACTCGTTTCTAGATAAGTGCAACGGTTTTCACACTTGCCGACGCATAACTTTGACCATTAATATCTCTTATTATGTATTTGTAAATATTATAAAAAGTTGATATTATGAAAATATTCTTTGAGACAAATCCAACAAAATTTCTATATTATCATATTTGTTTTAATATATTAGTACAAAAATAAGGTCAAAATGATATGTGTAAATAGTACAAGATTTCAAACTACTGCACTAAAAAGGAACAAAGGAAGTATAGTTTTACCCATATTCAACTATGACTCTACTTCTTCAAAAAAAACGTCGACTTTACAAACCCTTGTCCAATTCTTTTTTTTTTATACAATCGTATAAGGGATTTTAGCTTTATTTGGACATTAAGTTTTGGGTGGATTAGACCCAAATTGACTATATATATATCACATAAAAGTGACTATATCATACAAAAATTGATTATATCATACAACAACTAACTATATCAAATAAAAATTGACTATATCATAATGCTATCTTGTGCACGATATAAATTATTTTGTACTCGGTTCATTCAAATTCTTTTTATTTGCAATGGAGTTCGCTCAGCAAAATCAAAGAAAGGGAAGGGAATCAAAACATCAAAGTGGTTGTTGTGGTTTTTTTTTTGATAAGTTGTGGTTGTTTGGTATATTCCCATGGGAAGTTCCATTTCCTAGGAAGTTATTTCCTCAGAATTCCTGAGAAATTGACTAACGTGTTCAATTGACATAAAGTGAATACGTAATTCCCATGAATCGATGCGGGAATTCGAATCACCACGGGGAGCTAGGTGAATAAATTCCCACGTTTTGTGGGAATTTCAATTTTCCACGTAATTTTTATTGCCCCTATTTTGCCCACTTCATGTCAAACAAACAAGTACCCAATTTAGAAAATCATGGAAATTTTTATCGCCTACATAATTTATCGTATACCAAACAACCACAAAGTATATGTTTGCATCATTTAACCCATCGTCTTCCACAGCAGAAAGAAAATTACCCAAACGCATATGAATTTCTCCAAAATATTAGTGGGGTCATCCTCCAAAAGTGAGGCTAACATATAACCACAAATTCTCATTGATACTAAATATTATTATATAAGATATTCTTAGATTCGTTTCAATCTATATATCAACCTTTTATAATTTTCTAAAACGTTTTTTATCTAAATAATTCTAACTATGAGCGGTCACCTTTTAATAATTTTCAACTATAAGCTATTTCTAAAAATTCCAACTATTAGGGATGCCTTTCAAAAATACTCCAATGCCTTGAAGGAGCCAGTTTAAAAGACAAATGAATCGCCAGTAATATTTATGTTCCCTGATCTATGTTTCCCCCTAAACTTCATTCGCTGTGCATTGCAAAAGTGTCCTGATGTGTCCATCACTCACAAGTGTCGTGGAGCAAACATGATTGCAGATGCCCTTGCAAAAAAAAAGGCCTTACTAAGAGTGATGAATTTCTAGCATGGCTTTAATGGTCCTGTTTTGCTATTGTGTATCTAAGTAGTTGGCTGTGAAGCTGTCATGTTAGCTTAGGGCCTTCTACTGCTGGGCTACCCAGGGTTGTTGTATTAAAGTTATTGGTAGTAATGAATAAACCGAAATTATCAAAAACAAAAATAATAGAAGACAAATGAATAGCTTGCCAAAATTTTATGGGATTGTACTTAGCTTCTTTTCCCTTTTTTTCTCTCTAGCTCCTTGCCCAACATGTAAAACCCAACCACCCCAACACCTACTCCGCCACCATCCCACCACCCCACTCTCACCGCGCAACCTTTCCACTCTACAAACCCCAACTAGGTTTGTTCATGGTTTGGTTTGGTGCAAAACTACAAAATAACGCTTTGGTAATTTTCCAAACTAATGCACCATACTTTAGCCCAAACTGCACCAAATATATTGCACCATGTTAAACGGTTAACGATGTGCACGAGGTTTTTGGTTTAATCATTGTTAGTTCAATGGAACACTACAAGGGGGGGTGAACCGTAGTAGGATCTTAGGTTCCAAAGCCTAGTGAAAATGAACGAAAGTTCAATGGAACTTGTAAATACAAGAGAAGGATTTACATGGAAAACTTCTTCGGCCAACAAGAAGAAAAATCACGACCGATTAACGATTTTAAACGTTTCACTAATAGGGAAACACCTCTGCCAAGCCATTGGAACTTGGCCTAACTTAAGTTCTAACTCGAACTTAAGATCCTCACCGTTATTCCCTCCGATCACGGTGCCTACTCCAACTTCTACTCCGAAATCTTAAGTTCTAACTCGAACTTATGATAACTCTAGATGAAGCTTCAACTCGACGCTTCACTTCAATTTCTATCCTCTCGAATGTAACATAGGTGAGCAAAGGGGCTCCTTCACACATTCCCGTGGCCACCCGTGAGCGCCTTATAACTTTTAACTCTATTTTCGTTGGTCGCTCTTTATTAGTCTATCAACAATCAATCAGCTCTTTTACAAGAACCGGATAGATAATTCCAGTAAACAAACTTTATACTTGATAATCGGAACTTCAAACGCAACTTCTTGCCGGAACCGGAAGGCTTCCCATTCCTCCCGGCG
Source organism: Beta corolliflora (assembly GCA_947648045.1). Classification (NCBI taxonomy): domain Eukaryota; kingdom Viridiplantae; phylum Streptophyta; class Magnoliopsida; order Caryophyllales; family Amaranthaceae; genus Beta; species Beta corolliflora. Next base: position 28,272 of record CANSZD010004111.1, read on the forward strand.
CCGCTCATAAAATGGATTCCCTATTCGACTTCACTTCTCTCCTCCCCTCCTCCAACTCCGGTATTTGTCTCTTTCTCCTTATTCTTCTTCTTTAATTTGTTTGTTAATCTATTGGCGAATTAGTATTGTTGTTCATGTTATTTATTTTCGTTTAAATTTGTCTTCGATATTTTTTTTTATTTTAGGTTTTGATTAGTTAATAGTTAATGAGAGAGTTAATTGTATTATATGATGTTGTTGTTGATTGATTGTGGTTCATTGATTGTTTATTGAAAACTATGATTGAAGAATATCAAATCACTCCAATTGAAGTGTGTTAACTCATTGTTTAATTGAATTTTGTTAGTGTTTGAAGAGGACCCAAGTATGAACTTAAGTAATGAGATTAAGTAATCTTACCCCGGTCCAACTATATTAATGTAAACCAGGTTCCGTTAAGAATTTTCTAACTAATGTGGTGATAGAATGTGGTCAATGGACTAAGATAGTTAAGTGACAACTGACAAGTCAAATAGCACACCTATTCAAAAATAAACCTAAGTTCACCACAAGCCAAAGCTTTACTATTAAATATGAAGTTATTATATATTATAATAACTAAAATACTTGAGTTTTGTGAGAATTCTATACTAAATAGCACAGAAAGAGAATTTCATGTTATAGATAGTGGCTAACTAGCTACTAAATGGAGTATTTTAAGTAGCCTATTTGCTCTCTCATTATATTTAATCTGTTATCTTTGTTCTCCATTTTGATGTTGTCACTTGTCAGTGGTTGAAGGTTGTGGCTAGTTGGTGATGACTACGATTAATCGAGTTGCTTGTTGAGCATTAGATTCTCTTTCTACAGATGAGTGATTATTTTATTTCTTACTCTTTTAATGTTGCTTTTTTTTTAGAAATTAAAACTCTTTATGTGAAATTGATTGTTCAAGGTTGAACCTTATTTATTATCCCGCTTCTCCTTAGTTGAAGATGATTGTTCGAGGAACTAGTATGGCAATTCTAGCCCCCTTTCGAATCATGGTGTTGGTTTTGTTGATTTGTTTTTGGCTTTTATTGCTTGTTTCATGCTTAAAGTGCAACATATGTTTTTTTAATTTAAGACACAATATTCGAAAATTAAGACCAAATGTACATATTAAATTAATTAACTCGATATTTTTTTGTTTGCCTTACTTTACTCGACATTTGATTTGATAATAGGTTCTAAGTTTAATGTTCTTTTTAAGTCTTCAAAATGTATATTTGCATAAGAAACAATTTTCAAAATTAAAATCAAATCTAAATTAAGAATTTAATAATATAATAATTAGTGTCAGATCATAATTCATACATGTGTATTTTCACCTAATACACAATGTTCAATAGATAAGACTAAATATTCATTTTAATGTCGTGGATGTTCTTTGTTTTACCCTACTTTATGGAAGTATGATATTTGATAATAGAACCTAAACTAAATTTAATGTTGTTTTTAAGTCCTAATAATGTTCATTTGAAAATAATATTGAAAACTAAGATCAAATGCATTTACATTTAATACTATAATAATCAATGCTGCAACATAGGTTCTTTTACCTAAGATAGAACCTTCAAAAACTAAGACCAAATGTATAATTTAATAAAGGAAAAATTGCTTAAAACTACCTATATATTAAAAATACTTTTTTTAAAAAAACTACCTTATATCACGTTTATTTTACAAAACTACCTTATAAGTGGAAAAACTTTTAAAAGCACTACCAAATTCGAATTTACTAACCATGGTTAACTATTCCCTCCAATTATCCTTCTAATATAAGATTACTTAAATACTCCCTTAAATTACCCTAATCCCTCTTTGTAATTAATTCCCTCACAAAGAAGCGTTAAACTCTCCCCTTCAACCAGTGCTAATTATTAGCACTCGACGATGTATACAAGATCTTCATTGGGATAAAGATCAGTGTATCTTTCCCATAAACCATATTGTCTAAACCTGTTAATGTGCAAAATCCAAAATTAAGACTTTATAATTTGTATAACTATAAGAATGGGTAAAATGCTAAAGGAAGAAGCTGTTATACCTGTTCTTTTCACTATTGACATAGACAGGGTTTACGTATTCGGGTCTCGGATCGGGCACGGAAAACACAACTATTGTACGATCAGGATACCCGATTTCCCAAAGGGTAGATCCAATTACTAGTGGCTCGTATACTATCTGAGCCAGACCAATTTGGTTGCCTACCTTAACATGACCATGTTTAGTACCAAAATTAAATAATAGATAATTTTGTTACATTCATTGCTAACTTTTCCTAATATTTATTTGTAATTGTATGAATAAGTGTAAGAAACTAAACCTGGTTGAACTGTAACGTTGGTAATGTATTATATACAAAGTACAAACTCTCCTATGAAACCAGGAACCCATGCATATAGAAAGTGGAAAAAGTTCAGCAGGGATAATTCAAAGCTGTGAGGGATTTCGCTTGGCTGCGCTGTAAGGATTTCACTTGGTTGAAGGAAATAATACTGGAGAAACGCTGTTGTGAGGGAAATTAACAAAGAGGGGTTGAGGTAATCTAAGGGATTAGTTTAGTAATCTTATATTAGAGGGATAATTGGAGGGAGTAGTTAACCATGGTTAGTAAATTCTAAATTTGGTAGTGCTTTTTAAAGCTTTTTCCACTTATAAGGTAGTTTTGTAAAATAAACATGAAATAAGGTAGCTTTTTTAAAAAAGTGTCTTTGATAGGTAGTTTCCGACAATTTTTCCTTTAATGACAAAATAGATTGAAGGGGGAAAGGTTCGGCCTTATTATTAACCCAAAGGTGATATTTATAGACATCATATAAAACCTAACTTAAGTAGAACTAGGAAAACATATCCTAAACTAAATGTAATACTAATAAATATTATCTCTAAATAAACACTTCTAGATATATAGATTTAGGAAATACTCCTAAATCTATCCGAACACCCTCCCGCAATCGCAACGGCAAGTAACACATCGATGGGAACGCCATTCTTTGCGTAACCCGCCAAAAAAATTTCTTCTTGATGAGAACGCCATTCTTTTCGAACTCACCAAATATTTTCAACAAAACGGGAACGTTATTCTCGCCGAACCCGTATCACCTCGGGAGACCATCACACTCACAACAAATATTGACTTTTCTTGAGCAAAGTCTAGCTCTATACAAATACGTTGTTTTTTTAGTAAAACCACGCTCACAACACATTGAACCCCGCCTCACATACAAGGAGAAACTAATAATCCCGCCTCACGACACAGGGAGAGCCAAAAAAGAAACCCTATCTCACGACATAGTGAGAGCCAAAACTTTGTGCAAGGATTTTATGGTCAAGAACCAAGTTAGGTTCTTGAGAAATATAGCTAAATACCAACAAGTAGAAGTTGGCTCTGAAATAGCGTAAGAAACACATAAATTGGAGCAGATGCTAGCAGCAGACACCAACAATTAAGCACTCCCCCAAAGAGTAGGGCGGAAGAGACAAAAGGTTTATTATATAAACCAATAAACTCCAACAACATGGCAATTAGTAAGCCACGACAACACAACGAAGACATGCAGGAACAATAGCTAGTCAACACCGTGAGATAAAGGTACACATCAATTACCCATCAAACACGTTCACGAAGGCAAAGATGACACCAAGACGGTGCCCAAAGAGCAGCTGAAGAGACGAGAATAAAGCAAGTGCAAAAAAAAATCCAACTTTGATAGGGAAAATTCAGCCTGTGGGTTTAAAACTCAAACCCACTGTAAGAGAACAATATTTTTGAGGTTTTACCCAAGATCTTAACTCCGGCTCTTGATACCATAACAAAACAGATTGAAGGGGAAAGGCTTGGCCTTATTATTAACCCAAAGCGATATTTATAGTACATCATATAAAACCTAATCTTAAGAAAAACTAGGGAAACATATCCTAAACTAAATATAATACTAATAAATATTATCTCTAAATAAACACTTCTAGATAGATAGATTTAGGAAATACTCCTAAATCCATCCTAACATTTTATAAACTTTATGTTCTTTTGTTTTCCCCTAGTTTACTGACATACCTGTTTTGTTATTATTTTCTGCGTTTTGAATTGTGTGCATCAGTGCATGATCCCTGTTGGATGCAAGTGGATGTAATGTTTTGGTTTGGGAAAAGGGACGTGACTGGCAGGCCGCCATGGAAATTAAAGAGAGGTATTCAGTTGAAAATCAGTTATTTAGGTTGGTGTCAAGGTATTTTTTTTTTTATCAGTCGGTTTCCCTCTTGTTGTGTAGCTTCAGTAGTAATGTACACTTATAATAGTAATTACGTAAGTGTGAAGTAGTAAAATTTAGCAATGTAATGTATTATTCTTGAATTCCTCTACTACATAACATGAAGACAATAATGGGGAAAGAATAATCCACATCAAAGGATATAGGTAAGTTATTACAATGAAAGGTGTAGAAAGAAAGAAAACGAACAAATCAAGACTATCTATATCTCACACACACACACACACACACACACACACACACACACAAAACAACTCATTTATTCATACTGATTCACAACTAAGTAAAACCTCCATGAATGCTGTAATAATAGATCAACACATAATATTTGGAGAATTTTCTAGTAATTGACTTTGACGATGTCGATAGGCCTTTGTCCAGAAGGAATAGATTGTGAGTTAAACTGCTTGGCCATAGTTCTTGAGCCTTTTATATAACTGCGGCCTTTCATTAGTGATTAGTTCATCTAGTGGCCCAATTTCTGTGTCCGAGCTTGGAATAAAAAGCATAGCTAAGGAGATCCTATCATATTGTGGGTTTACGACCGCCTTGTGCGTAGGACTTTTGAAGATGCCATTACTTATTATCCGCAATATATATGACATATATACAACGTTGAGAGAAATTATTTCAAGAAAATCCAATTAATAACATTTTTAACTAATTATTAATAAAATTCGTAGATATTTTGATAATATACATCAAACAAATCCAATAACTTATTACGTAACATTATTGTTTATAAATTTTTCTATTAATAATGGTCCATATACGGTTCACAAATCTTGCAAAATTCAAAATGTTCGAATTTTTAAATAAGGAAAAAGTATTACTCTCCATTTGATCACCAACCAAGATGGTGAGTGCCTTAGGGATGACAGGAACTCGAAACCATTGATTATCTTTGAGGACTTGAAGGCCTTCAACTTCTTTGTCTTGCAAGAGAAGGGTGAGGACAGTTCCATCCCAATGAGGTTTAGGCCCAACAACTTGGATCTGACATTGGGCATCGAGGATAAAAATTGAATCTTGCATATGTTTGATCTTTTTCTTCATCTCCCCAAATTTCAAAAAAAACAATCCCCTTCCAAATTTAAAGAACGTGCCATGGATTTAATGAGTGTCACAAAGACCATCTTGTTCTTCTCTGAATACTCGTGTAAGGTTGTCCTGCAAATTGAATTTATCAAGTTATGAATTGCTTTGATTAATCGATTTTTTTCTTATGTAAAAAACGGAATAGTATCTTTAATTATTTTCAATCTAGATAAATCAATTTTTTTTATGATTGTCAACACACACTCTTTTACCATTATAAAAATTATAAAAAGTTTATTTTTGGAAACTAATTTTCAAACTAATCGACAAGATTAAAAACCCAATACTTCCTCTGCTTCACAATACTGCCATTTGTTTGACTTTTTACGTTTGTCAACACATCTCATCTCATTAATAACTCTAATTATAAAAAATTTAAATTTTTGGATTAGAAAATGCATATTACTTAATCGCATCCAATAACATTTTACTTAATCCCATTTTATTTTATAAGTGATAACAAATAGTTGTAATTGAAGTTAATAAACGAATAGTGCAAATGTCGGTAGTAGCCTGCAAATATTAAGAAATGGAAGAAAGTGATAACTTGTAGATCGAGGAAACGAGAAAGAGCTAGGAAAAAAAAATGGTCAACCCTTTGTATCCATTTTTTTTTTGTTTGTTGAAATTATATCCATTTTGTCTCAATAGTGGTGTATGATTGACCTCAGAATAGTCAATATATTACAATAATAAAGTTACCTAAAATGGTGTGGATTTTGTGGCCAAAAATCAAGCTGCCGTTTTCCCACAGGATAAACCTGGAGATGCAACTTATCGTTCCAGTTAAGACTTCCTTGTTGAACTGCATTAGTATTTCGCAACCTTCAAGATCATCACCTTTCGAAGAGTATTTTTCCCTTTCCTCTAGAGGTAGTTGAAGAACTGCTTGCTCATTTCTCGTACCTCGTCAGGTAATGCAAGCGACATACCATGATTCACTATCTGCAGCTCACGAAAATTATAACGTTAGATTCATACACCTCCTCGGTATGTGATAGAAACCACATGCATGCAGAATTATAAAATATATTTATCAACATATGATTACATATATATCATTAGGGTTTCCATTATAAATAACAATTCTTTTTTCTAATAGAACGATCACAATTTTGACAAGAATACAAACTTACTAATAATGTCATGTGTGTAGCTTATCATTTAAAGCTTTTTCTTCTCAACTTTAAAAAAAATTATAACAATGAATAATTGATAAGTTGATTGCAAGATAATAGTCCGAACTATATATAGTGGGCTTAGCTTTTTTTTTAAAAGGAAAGTAGGCTTAAATTATAGCAAAAGATAAGCAAATTTAGTAATAGTAAGTTAATTTTAGTAACATAAGTTCCGCAAAAATAAAGTTAACTTAAGTTTAATAACCCGGGCGCATCCCCATGAAGTGAGAGCAGAGTGTAGCTTTGCAAGCTCTTTCAAGAGATGATGAAAGAGAGGAGAGCGAAATCGATTGTCGGATCCTCCATCAAAGCAGGAGGGGTATCACCAACTTGGTAGTCATCCTTGGTTTGAATGTAGCCTTTGGGCACAACACCCCCTTGGAGGATTTCTTGTACAGGCATAAGAGCAGGAGCCATTGCAACAATGTTTTGATTTGGTTATAAACTTATAATAAATGGGTAGGACTAGGATTTAGAAACCTGAGAAAGTGGTATGCATATTGGATGTGTAGAGGCTGAGTTGATATAATAAGGCTGATCATCTTCTGTAGCAAGTAGCAACTAGGCAAGTTAGGTAAAAGTTTTGGAATAATACCAGTCCCTGATTATGTTCAAATTTCGACTGAAATTAGAAATAAATAAAAGTATTAGTTGTGCCGGAGGCAATTTCAACCCGTATAATTTTCAAAACAAAAAGAAAATAATTTCTAGTAGTTGCGTAAGGGAAGAAATTAAAGGACAGGTGTGTTCCCTTCTAGTCTATTGATACAATTATATTGTTAGGAAATATTGTATGATAAGGACTTTCCTTATATTAGGAATCTAGATATTAATCCCCCCATGTGGGTTAGGATTTCTTTCCTTCATAGGACTCTTGTATTATATATTGTTATTCACATCAATGAGAAGATCATCACAAATTATCCCTCATCATATCTTACTTATATACTCAATATGTCGGAACATAAACATGCAAATAGTGTTAAAATCCAAATGGTCAAATAATAATCCTACCTTTCACCGCTCTTCGATATTATAATTTCAACCTTTACGTTAGAAAATGGTCAAATAAACGTGCGAATAGCGTAAAAATCAAAATGATCAATTATATTAATATAACGGGGGGAAGTATGATCGCGAGTATACTCAAGAGTTGAGATCAATCTCAGATACATCACTACATACTCTTTGTAATATCCTATATACACCAAAATCGATTTGTATATAAGGAAACAACTTGAATGAAAATGATATTTTCACTTACAGAGCTGTTAAATTCCAATTATATGTAAATAGTTAATACACTGTCCAAGTTATTGAGCTAAATTAATGTCCTTTCTTAAATTAAATTGTTGCAAATAAATTATAAAGGGTAAGAAACAATATATGCTTGGAATTTGTATTAGGTTCCTACACAGATCTCATAAATGAAGTAATTTTAAGTCAGCCAAAAGGAAAAAAAGCGCTACACCAAAATCAAAGATCAAGACTTTCTAAGTCATGAATGATGCATGGCGTTTAAGTTATAATCCTATTTCTTGGTACTAAATTCATAATTAGCGGGCTTGATATAGTTTAGCTCTTTGATCCTCAAGAAAAAATTATAGTTATATATCTTCAACCCCATGCAGGATGCATGAGGTTGACTAATTAAATTATAGGGAACGTAGCCATTAATTTTGGAAGGGGGGGTACCGAAACCATTATAGAGTAACCCGTAAGTCGTGTGCCTCTCTCCCATCTTTTGCGGCAAAAAATGTTAAAAAAATACACCTAATATATTGGACCAAGCTGATCAAGCAGAGGTTACAAGATTGAATTGACCTAATTCTTAATCTTATTAGAATAATGTCCCAAATCTTATAAAAGATTTTGTGGTATAATTATTTTTATCAATGAAAGAATTTAAAAGTATTTATTTTCAACCTCATGGCAATAGTTTGCAAACTATTTCCTGTTATAACTTATAAGTTTATCATACGACTGCTCTTGGCAATAGTTTGCTCGGTATTTTCAGGAAATAGTTTTACTCTGCTATATACGATTACAAATAACACAAGAAGACTATTTGATTTTAAGAATTTATTTAGCATTTCTTGTGATCTTTGATACAATACTCTCAATTAAGAAAATAATCTGAAATGGCAAGCATCACGAGCAACACGGTTACATGAACTGGAAAATTAAAAAGTAGTACACATTATACAAGTACTTATTCCCACACATATTTGTCAATATTTGATAGATTTTTATATTTTTCGCAAGATCATGGGAACGCCATGTTGGGGTTGAAGGTTCATAACGAGAAATGGCGCATGAGAGTAAGATGGCGACAATTCGAATGAGTAATGGAGTCTAGGGATCGTTGTGTGAACCTTGGGGGACGAACGCCATCAAAAATCCGGCACCGGAGATGGCGAAATTGCTTTAAGGCAAAGGGCTTCCATACCACGGCGCAACGGTGTTCTTGTGAAATTCAATCAAGTTCGCATTGATTGTTATCCTCGCAGATAAATTCTTTCTTTCTATTGTATATCATTATTAATTATTTATTTGTTCTTCATGAGTACATCAATCTAACTTATATCTCAAATACTTATTCTCACACATATTTGTCGCAAGATCATGGGAACGCCATGTTGGGGTTGAAGGTTCATAACGAGGAATGCCGCATGAGAGTAAGAGGGCGACAACTCGAATGAGTAACGTTGTATGATCATTGCCAAAGCCATCTTCACTTCAAGCATGGCAAAGTTCTGCCTAATACATATTAGTTGAGAGATTGAGCTAAAATCACGAGCAAATCATGGCATTATTCTCAATTGCAGCTACTTAATTTTTGATTTGTTTAGGATTACTGAAAATCGTTGAGGAAATTGTTGCTATTTTCCGAAAACGTGATTTGTGATTGAAAGTGAAAGATATTATTTTCCGTAATTCATCACAATGACAAAGCTGTCATAATATACCATGTACAGAGATCATCATAAGCCTATAACTTAGCTAATCAAATATACGCCTAATAAGGTACTAGCTACAATCAAGGAAAGCCAATATACACTTGACTAATATACATAATATACTACTACTAAACGTAGAGAATATTTGGGAATATTCTAACACTCCCCGCAGCTTGAGCGGGAGGTTTACGCACGCTAAGACTCTGTCCCGAAAATCTTTCAAAGAGAACTAAGGGAAGACCCTTAGTAAAAATATCCGCAACTCGAGTAACGGGACGGAACATGGAGCACCCGCACTTGCCCACGGGCAACCTTTTCTCGAACAAAGTGGATATCCATCTCAATATGCTTGGTACGCTGATGCTGAACCGGATTACCAGATAGATAAATGGCACTCACATTATCACAATAGACCATAGTTGCTTTACTTAGTGGACAATATAGCTCCAATAGTAAATCGCGTAACCAACGAGATTCGAAACAACATTTGCCACACCTCGGTATTTCAGCCTCAAAGACTAGAACGAGACAATGTAGGTCAGGCGTTTAGAGGACCAAGAAATCAAATTATCACCCAAATACACACAATAGCCGGAAGTAGAGCGTCTCGTGTCGAGACATCCCCCCAATCAAGATCAGTGTAAGATATCAAAGTGGAGATGGAGAAGGGGTATAGATGGAGGCCGTAATCAAGGGTACCTTGAATGTACCGAATAATGCGCTTAAGAGCATGCATGTGACTATCTCGTGGAGCATGCATATGTAAGCAAACCCGTTGAACAAAGATAAGAAATATCCGGGCCTCGTAAAAGTGAGATATTGGAGAGCACCTAGCAAGACTACGATAGAGAGTAGGATCATCAAAGGGAGCACCTTCGTCTTACCGAGTTTAGGTTTTGTGTCAACGGGAGTCGCGGAGGGCTTGCAATTAGCCATCCCAAAGACGGTCTACTATCTCCTCGGCGTACTTACGCCTGTGACAAGAACAAGCCACCTTTGTGTCTGAAACAAACAATGCCAAGAAAGTAATTTAAAAGGGCCTAAGTCCTTCATAGCAAATTCTGATCCAAGACTAGCCATGAGAGAAACCCGAAGGGCATTAGAAGAAGCTGTCAAAATGATATCATCAACATACAACAGGAGATAGGCCATGTCAGTACCCTTGCGATAAATAAACAATGATGTGTCACTCTTACTGTTAGTAAAACCAAGAGTAGTGACAAAATCAGCAAACCGCTTGTACCATGCACGGGGAGCCTGTTTCAGGCCATATAATGATTTCTTGAGGAGACACACATAATCTGGATGAGCAGGATCCCGAAAACCCATAGGTTGATGCATATACACGGTCTCCTTGAGATCGCCATGAAGGAAAGCATTTTTCACGTCCAGTTGATGAAGAGACCAATTCTTAGATAAAGATAGACTCAGAACGGTGCGAATAGTAGCTGGTTTGACCACCGGACTAAAAGTCTCGCCACAATCAATGCCCACCTGTTGAGTTTTACCATCACCTACAAGACGGGCCTTATGCCTCTCAAACACACCATTAGCCTTTTCTTTATGAGAAAATATCCACATAGAACGAATGATATTAACATTTGACGGACGGGGCACCAACTCCCACGTCTTATTTTTAATAAGAAAGCATCAAATTCATCATCCATAGCCATTTTCCAATTCGGGTCACGAAGGGCAACCAATGGGTTACGAGGAAGGGGTGATTTGGTAAGAGTGGTATGCAAATTGTATTTTGGGTTAGGCTTTACAATACCATGATGGCTACGTGTAGTCATGCGGGAAATGGGCTGAGGAGGGATTGGGGCGCTGGTGAGTGAAGGAAGGCCAGGGGCGTGTTGGGCCGAAGCAGATGGGCCTTGAGTGGGTGAAAGAGGCTCATCGGGTGAAGGAATATTCACGGGAGTAGGTGAGGAAGGGTGAGGGGGTCCAATCGGCGTGGGGAGATGCAAAGCACATGGTCGGGCCGAGCATGTGGGCTAGGGCCGGCTAGTGAGAGGAGGCGCTGGCATGTCACTATGCATATGGTGAATTAAATAGGGTGAGAGCCCTTCATCTAGAAATTGATAAGTATGATCATTGCAGGAATGTAACTGGGCAAAAGGAAACACTTTCTCATCAAAAAGAACGTGACGGCAAATAATGATTTTGTTTGAGGATAAGTCATAACACTTATAGCCGCGATGGTTCGAAGGGTACCCTAAGAAAACACACGGCGAAGACCGGGCTTGTAATTTATGGATTGTAGTAGATGGAATAAGGGGGTAGCACAAACAATCAAACACTCTAAGATGAGAGTAAGATGGATCTTTTTGGTACAAAATTTGTAATGGAGTTTTGTTTGTCAAAAGTTTACTCGGAAGAATATTATGAAGATAAGTTGCCATTTGAAGGGCATGATGCCAAAAAGAGGAGGGTAATGAAGCATGAGCAAGAAGAGTCCTAATAATATTGTTAATAGAACGAATCTTTCGTTCAGCTTTACCATTTTGAGAAGAAGTGTGAGGACAAGAGAGCCGAAAAGACATACCATGAGACTCACAATAATTCCAAAATGGAGTATTATCGAATTCCCTCCCATTATCACATTGAACATTTTTGATATTACGCTCAAATTGAGTACGAATATGAGCTTGAAAAACTAAGAACTTATCATAGACATCAGATTTCTTGGCTAATGGAAAAGTCCATAAATATTTCGAAAAATCATCCAAGAAAACCACATAATATCGATGACCCATAGAGCTCATAACAGGAGAAGTCCATAGATCACAATGGATAATATCAAAAGGCATAACAGTACTAGAATGAGAAGAAATAAATGGCAACTTAATATGTTTTCCGAAAATACAAGAACGACAAACACTCAAATCACAAGATTGATTACATTCAATGCATTTATTTTTTCTAAGAGAATCTATGATGGAGGCCCCTGGGTGACCCAAACGATCATGCCAAAGTGAAGGAGATAATGCAGTAAAAGTTGATGTAGCAGTGTTTGTGGGAATTGTGGTAATTGGATAAAGATCACCTTGGCTATCACATCTCATTATTGGTTTCCCCGTCCGAAAGTCCTTCACAGAAAACCCATAAGGATCAAATTCAACAGTCACAGAATTGTCACTAGTAAATTTCCGAACTGAGATTAAATTCTTAATGAGTTTGGGAGCATGAAGGACATTTTTTAAAGATAAGGGTGGATTAGGGGACGGTAAAAAAGTATGACCATAACCACGAATTGGAATTGACTGACCACTACCAACTATAATGCCATTATTTTGATTGCTCAAATTAAAATAAGACGAGAGATTACCATTTGTAGAAGTCATGTGAGATGTTGCGCCAGTATCCATATACCAATTTGCATCAGGTGGGGTCAAGGACATGGTGTGCATAGCTGCTTCAATATCCGTAGGAGCATAGGTGGGAGAGGTCATTGCATAGGCATGCTGTGGACGTGGACTTAAGATCCCAGCTTGTTGCTGTCTAACAGCCATTGGGCCTGATGGACGAGCCCATTGTTGAGTAGGATAAGGACATGGAGGTAAGGCCCAAGGAGGAACCCATCCCCATGCTGCAGGATTCCACGTACCACTGAAAGTCGGCTGCTGCCCCGACTGTTGACCAGCGTGGGAATTGCCGCCACCGGACCGACCACCCTTGCCGCCACCACGGCCGCCATGGCCGCCACCAGTACCACCGGAGTTCTTTTTCCCACCATGTGAATGGTGCTTATTATTCCCTTTATGTTTGGCTTTGGATGAGTATGAATTTGGGGAATAAGCAGCACCATTCTCATCCAAATCCTTCGAGGCTGTAGCCACCATTGCTGAACTTGGGCTCGTAGAAGCCATTTTCATCAATCCAGCTTCCTCCAACGTTAACATAGAGCGGGCTTGATAAAATGGTGGAAGTGGGTTACTTTGACGAATCAAAGTACCAACGGATTTGTAAGCCTCAGTGAGCCCCAGAAACAAGTTGTAAGACGAGGCGGTGATTAGTGACGGGGAGCCAACGTTTTTCAACCGGTCAGAAATTGATTTTAGGCGTTGACAGTAAGCCGAAGCCGTTGGAAAATCTGCCATATGAGTAGAGGTGAACTCTTGTTCAAGTGTAACTGCACGTGAATTCTCATTATCTTGGAAGATGTTCCGAAGCCGATCCCACGCCTCCATGGCAGTCGAGTCGAGCTCAATAATAGTGGTCAAGAGATCATTCGAAATAGTGGAGTAAATCCATTGTAGAACCGTGGCGTCGAGGGTGAGCCACAACTCTTTCTCATCATCGGTGGCAGGAGCCTTAGGGAGCCGAGTCCGTTGCCGGAGGGATGATATGATGAATGACTCGATGAGACCGGGCATGAATCTTAAATAATTCAGCCCACGTTCCATATTGAACGTTCTCCATCTCAAGAACGACGGAAATATGGTTCTTTATGTTGGAGACGGCGAGAGCCGGGTGGAATTTGTCCTTGGCACCAGACATGGTGAGCACGAGACAAATAGATGAAGATAGAAGAGGAAGAAGATGGTAGATAACCGGGGGCGGAGGAAGCACTAAGAGGAAAGAACCCCTAGGTCTCTTGATACCATGAAAGATATTATTTTCCGTAATTCATCACAATGACAAAGTTTGTCATAATATACCATGTACGAGAGATCATCATAAGCCTATAACTTAGCTAATCAAATATACGCCTAATAAGGTACTAGCTACAATCAAGGAAAGCCAATATACACTTGACTAATATACATAATATACTACTAACAGTAGAGAATATTTGGGAATATTCTAACAGAAAGGCTGATAATATATCAGTCTTTCCATTTCTTTTTCGTTTTTGTGTTGTTTTTGAAATTGTGATTTGGTGAACAAGAGACCCTTCGAAAAAAATTGAAAGAAGAGGAGAGAGACATAGAGAGGGAAGTCAGAGGAGTGTAGAAAAAAACATGAAAGAGAAGAGGAAAGGGAAGATTTGAAGTTGATGAGGTAATGACTAGAGAATTACCTATTTTGGAAATGACTTTGCTGGATGTTTTTTTTTGGCTACAGGGGCTAATCTTGGTGATTCTCGAAGAAGAGAAAGACTATGATGGATTATTGGATCTCTTAGTTAAAGAGTTTACCGATGTAGAGCTACAAAATGAGGTGTACTCATGCCTCCAAGGATTTGGGAGATCGGTTAAGAAAAGTCATCCACGGTTGCATTCGATGAGCAAGAGGCTCACGGGGTCAAGGAAGTTTGTGAAAAGAACTACCATAAAGTCAAGAAGTCTAGATTCCATTTCCGCAAGAAGGCACTTGTTAAGCCTCTTGTCTCAAAGCTTGGCTTTAAGGCTCGCAACTATAGGCATGCATTAGTGGTTCCCCAAGTGAGGAAGCTTTATGGAAGGTTAGTAAGTGTAGCTAATGCACTTGAATCTATAGTGTGTGGCACATGTAAACTTCTCAAACTCGAGGTAGCTCAAGCTAATGCTATAATGGTGCGTGGCACATGTAATCTATAGTGTATATAACTTGGTCGTTGGTTGCCTTAGCTATACCTTCATAAAATCTCTCGGGGTTGAACTCGAGTGGCATCCTCACCCCATAATTTAGGATCATCATGAACTAGCATGGTTGGTACCGAGATTTGTACACCCGTGGCAACAAAATGTCCCGAAATTTAGTTGGTTTGTAGATCATACGATACATCGAATTACGGGAGGATATAATCTCGGGACCTCGTTTACTATCATTGTCACTTGTTTTAACATCATCACTTTATAGTTAGGGTGATAGAGAAGAAGCATATATCTAGGACTTGACCAAAATGTGTAACATCATTTATCTTGCTAAAAATTCATAGTTAGGACTTACAATTTTCAAGTTGTTCAATCCGTTGTAACTGGGTTTGTTCCGACCAAAAACGCGCAAAACCTCCCTCTCGGCACGAGCCGTTGGAGATATTTTTAGAAAAATCTAGTGCATTTATGGAAGAAGTTAAATATTGGAGAAGAGAAACTAATAAAATGTCTCTTCAAGTTTGAAGAAAAGTCTAGAATTTGTTAGATTATTACCATTGGAGCAAATCAATTGAATATTCTAGAAGTTTGGAGAAAAAACCCAAGAAGGCATGAACCAATATGGAGTAGTATAAATAGAAGTATGGATTTGTTGTAGAAGGTGGTGAAATCCAAAGTAACGAGTTTGGAGAGACATGAGCTCTCATCAAACACACCCACAAATATTAGTAAAAGTGAGACATGAGCTCACTATTGTTAAAACAATAAGAGAGTTGTGAGACATGAGCCTCACACAACAACCAAGATATTGAGTGTAAATTGTATAGGTGAGGAACAAGTGTCCTACTAAAATATTTTTGTACAACAAGTGAGATGTAATCAATACTTTTGCAATTTATGAAATTGTAAAATTCGGGTCCATTAAAAATTCTGTGTGCGCTCCCAAAAATCTATCATGGTATCAGAGCTGGAATGTGACACGAGAAGATGAAAGGATGAAAGATTGGAAAGAAGATATGAAGATTGAAGAATATGAGGTAAGTTGGAAGTTTCAAATAATTAAGGTGAAATTAAAGATGGAAGTAAAAAATAGAGTTTGTGGAGAAAATAAAATAAGAAGTTAAGTTTGAGGAGAAATTGAAAAGATATGAAGATAAAAAAGGAGATGTGATCGTTTTTGGAAAAGAAGTTATAAAGGAATTTTATGGAGAAAATTTTAAAGATGTTTTTCGAAAAACTATTTTTGGAGAAAATATTTAAAAGAAAGAAAGATTAAAAAGAATTGAGAAGTAGTTAGTTAGTGACATGAGCACTAACAAAAAAAATGATGGGGGAGGTTGATGACATGAGCATCAACAAGAAAAATAAATTTGGAGAAATTTCACTAAAAGAATGTTGAAGAAAAATATTTGAAAATGGAAAAAAAAATGTTGGAGAAAGAAATATTAGAAGAATAAAGTGTTTAAAGGTTGCTAATGACAAGGGCATTAGCAGAGTATGTTGGTGACAAGAGCATCAATGGTTAGGAAAAAGAAAAAAAATATTCACAAAGAGAATTTTGGAGTTTGCTAATGACATGAGCATTAGCAGTCATGGGTGGTGACATAAGCACCACAACAAAAGAAAATTTGGAGAAAAAAAAATACTTTAGGTGAAGGTCAAGTTACACGTGCATCAAGATGATAGTTGGTAACATAAGTACCAACGAGAAGATCATATAAATTGAGAAGATGGAGGTTGGTAACATGATTACCAACAAAACTTCAAAGAAAAATAAATAATGGAGATTGCGAAGCAACAAGAAGAAATTGTTTTTTGGAGAAATTATGAAAAAGTTGGAATTAGGGGGAGTAAACCAAGAAAGTTTGGAGGTATATTTTTCTAAAAATTAGGAGGAGTGTTGGAGATATTTTTAGAAAAATCTAGTGCATTTATGGAAGAAGTTAAATATTGGAGAAGAGAAACTAATTAAATGTTCTTCAAGTTTGAAGAAAAGTCTAGAATTTGTTAGATGATTACCATTGGAGCAAATCAATGGAATATTCTAGAAGTTTGGAGAAAAACCCCAAGAAGGCATGAACCAATATGGAGTAGTATAAATAGAAGTATGGATTTGTTGTGAGAAGGTGGTGAAATCCAAAGTAAGAGAGTTTGGAGAGACATGAGCTCTCATCAAACACACCCACAAAAATTAGTAAAAGTGAGACATGAGCTCACTATTGTTAAAACAATAAGAGAGTTGTGAGACATGAGCTCACACAACAACCAAAATATTGAGTGTAAAATGTATACGTGAGGAACAAGTGTCCTACTAAAATATTTTTGTACAACAGTGAGATGTAATCAATACTTTTTGGGTCCATTACAAATTCCGCGTGTGCTCCAAAAAATCTATCGAGCTTGCCAATCCAAATGCTTACTCAATCAAACCATCAACCACAGTACCAGACAAGCAAAATAGGTTCTTTTACATTTAACACTATAATAATCAATACTGCAACATAGGTTCTTTTACTGTGCCCGGCTATTAGGATGTGCAAACAAAATAGCACAGGGGCCCCGAACTTCCGGGGCCCAAAATCTGAAAAACGAAAGCACGTGTAATATATATATATATGGCGCTTATACAGTTCAACTATAGAGGTTGGCAAAGTTGGTCCCTGATTTTAATACTCCAAGAATGGAGTTCGAGCACGCGAGTTAGACTCATCTCCCCAAAGATTTCTTACTTACTTTTCCACTATTTTCCTTACTCTTTTTGCGCTTATTTATGGTATTTTCTTGGAGTCCGAGCATTCGACTAATCTCCCAAAGATTTCATACTTACTTTTCCACTATTTCCCTTACTCTTTTTTCAATTCTTTATGGTATTTTCTTTTTTTTTGGAAGTGCATATTTGCCTAAGAAGAATTGAATAATTTGCGGCCACAAGTTTACTACTTACTCCGTTATTTTTCTATTGCAACAATTGAGATTTCGCTTTTGCCCATGTAGAACTTTAACTATTAATATCTTTAATTAGCTTTTAGTAAAAATTATAAAAATTTGATATTCTAAAAGTATATATTGAGACGAATCTAACAACGCCCCCACGTGACTATATTCTTTTCGTACGTAAAAATCACAATATATAGTAAAAGTGTGGTGGGTGAATAGTGTAAAAACTCAATTGTTGCAATAGAAAAGAACGGAGGAAGTAAGTTTATAGGTTCAAGCCTACTTCATCACATAAATCTTCTTTTTCTCTGTTGTACCTTTTAAGGGTGAGATAGAAAATTATTATTGTTGTCTTTGTAAGTAGAACATAAATAATAGCTTCGTTTTGTATTGAGTTGTTACATTCGATTTCAAATGAGTTTGAAGTTTTGGTTTTTCGATGTGCAAGATAAATACTCCCTCCGTCCCTTAATAGAGTGCCCATTTCTTTTTTGGACACTATTCAAAGGTAAAGAAAGCCCTCAAAAAATATTTCCAATATATAAGAAAAACATAGTCATGTGGGGTCTTGTTTGATCGTCTCATTGCGTACATTAAGAAAATCAAACTTTTATAATTTTTACTAATATGTAATTAAAGATATTAACGATACAAAACGTGCATTGGCAAACATGCATTGGAGAAATGGGCACTCTATTTAGGGACGTAGAGGGAGTATATACTAATTGTAATATTATAAACGATTTTTTATCATTTAAGTTGCAAAAAAAATGATATAGGGGTCCAATCCTAAGATTAGAATAGGGCCTCCAAAATTTCTAGAGTCCGTTTTTGGAGAGACTGTCTCACGTTAGTGTTAACGTGAGACCGCTGATGTCATGCTGGCATCACGCGTATGCATCAAACCAGAGAGAGAATTAGTTAAGCGCTTGCACCCATTAGTTATGCTAGCATTAAATTGCTTCTGGGTGAATTAGTTAAGCGCTAAAGTATATTAGTTAAGTGCTAAAGTATATTAGTTAAGCGCTGAAGTATATTAGTTATATCATAAAAATCAGATTATAATGCATTTTATTGGCCATAATTTAAGTATCACGCATAAATAATTCTCTCTTTCTTAAATAACTAACGCACTAATTCTCTCTTTCTTGAATAACTATCGCATTTTTGCATTAGTTATGCCAAGCTCAAATAACCAATGCAAAAACAATGTTTACTAATGCATACAATAAATAAAACTAATGACCTTAAAATCATAACTACTGACCGCCCATACTATCAACCCTCAAAGTATAATTGTTAATCAAATATCAAAACTATAACCATAAAACCATGCATCATTGTTACTCATGAAATTAATAAATAATTATTCATATGCTATAATTATAATCTTTCAGTTATTTTCTAGACTAAAACTATTAGCCATAAAACCGGAACTAAAAAACAAAAAGTCATAATTAATGTAAAAAACAATAATAACTAAATACCCAAATATCATAACTATTTATCAGAAAACAATAACTAATAGCCAAAATCACAACTATCAACCATAAAACCATAATTATTAACCACAATTAATAACTAATAACCTAAAAATCATAACTATATATCCGAATTTCATAACTATTAAGCAAAAGCTAACTATGAATCAGAAAACCATAACTAATAGCCAGAATCACAACTATCAACCATAATTATTAACCACAATTAATAACTAATAACCTAAAAATCATAACTATATATCCAAATTTCATAACTATTAAGCAAAAGCTAACTATAAATCAGAAAACCATAACTAAGAGCCAAAAATATGTAACGAATTATTAAAATTCCTTAACTAATTGAAAAATTATAACTATAACTTGAAAAATGACAAAATCATCCCCTTTGAGAAATATGTAACTAATTATTAAAATTCCTTAACTAAATCCAATCCCCTTTGAGAAACTTGTAACACCCAGTTTCTTCTCTCACCAGTCCCCATCTCTTTTGGCCACCGTCCACCACCTTTAATACTGGGAAGAACTAACAGTCCCACCCACCAATAGGAACCTCCACACCGATCGGCTACAACAACGTGAACCAAGCGTCACATCACCAACATTTCAAAAACCACATATCTTAGCCACCCACGAACTGAATCAACTACAAGCACCAAAACTAAAAAATGCTATCTACCAAGTTACCAACGCCCCACCACCAATTAAATATCGCAAACCATAGCCACGTTCCCCCCTCAAATCGGGCGTCGTTGAGAAGACGTGCGGCGTTTGACGTCCAACATTTTGTAACCACATCATCATCATCATCTCAAACGCCATTGCATTCTCAATTTTCTCACTCACACAAACAAAAAAATCATGGCGATTTCGCAAAACGCATCACTTCAGCCTTTCTTCTTCTTTTCACGGAGATTTTGGTCTTCTCCACTTCACTCTTTTGCTCTTTTCCGTGTCCCGTTAGTTCTTTCTTCGACACCAACTTTTTTTCGGTCTCTTATTTTCTTCTTCAAATTTTGATGTCATGCTAATTTATTCTGCGGTAAGAGAATTAATGATTCATGAAATTATTATGCAATTTTGATGATTTTTAGGTGGTGCTAGTTCGAGAAAAAGGTCGGTTATTTTCGCAAGTTCTATTCGTCTTAATCTTTCTCTTTCCTCCGATCCGCCATTGTTGGTTCCAAGTGACTCCATTTTCTCTCTCTATCTTAAGTTTCTTCAATGGTGGCCTCGATGAGAACGAATAATCGACGAACTTCAAAATACTAATCGTTGTTGTTGTTGTTCTTCGAGACTCGTTAGAGAGAGTGCTTCCATAATTTGGGAGGATGGTGGAGGAATTGAAGGCGGAGGGGGGGATTGGAGGAAAAGGGGACTCGTCTCACGTTAGTGTTAACGCGAGACTTTGCCTTTTTATAAGACTTGTCTGCAATTTCTAAGACAAGTTCTGTCTTTTACCTAAGATACAACATTCAAGAACTAAGACAAAATGTATAATTTAATAAACTTTATGTTCTTTTTTTCCCCGCACTTTACTTTACTAACGCCCGGATTCTGTTATTATTTTCCGCGTTTTGAATTGTGTGCAGGATCCCATAGATGCAAGTGGCCGGATCTAATGTTTTTGGTTTGGGAAAAAGGGACGTGACTGGCAAGCTGCCATGGAAATTAAAGAGATGTATTCAGTTGAACATTCAGTTATTTAGGTTGGTGTCAAGCTATATTTTTATCAGTCAGTTTCCTCTTATTGTGTAGCTACAGTAGTAATTTACAGTTATAATAGTAATTACATAAGTGTCAAGTGTGAAGTAGTAAAATCTGGCAATGTAATGTATTATTCTTGAATTCTTCTACTACATAACATGAAGATAATAATGGGGAAAGAATAATCCACTAGAAAGGATATGGGAAGTTATTACAATAAAAAGGTGTGGAAAAAAAGAAAACGACCAAATCAAGACTATCTATATCGCACTGAAACAAAAAGCAACTCATTTATTCATACTGATTCACAACTAAGTAAAACCTCCATGAATGATGTAATAATAAATCATAATATTACGGACGTCTGTATTTCTATCAACACAAAATTCTAGTAATTGATTTTGACTATATCGGTAGGCCTTTGTCCTGAAGGAATAGATTGTGAGTAAACTTGTTGCCCATAATTCTTGAGCCTCTTATACAATTGCGGCCTCTCATTTGTGATTAGTTCATCTAGTGGCCCAATTTCTGTGTCCGAGCTTGGAATGAAAAGCATAGCTAAGGACATCCTATCATATTGTGGGTTTACGACCGCCTTATGTATAGGACTTTTGAAGATGCCATTACTCGTTATCTCGTAATGCGACATACATATAACATAGAGAGCAATTATTTCAAGAAAATCTAATTAATAATACATCTAACTAATTTCTTCCGTGAAAATTTATTAATATTTTATTAATTTACATGGAAACAAAACCAATAATTTTTTTGCACAACAACATTTGTTTTGAAATTTTTTAAAAGATCATGGTCTGAATATGGTTTTCAGGTAGTGCAAAACTCAAAAATGTTACTGTTTTTAAATAATGAAAGAAGTAATAAAAGTGGCAATATAATTAATTTTTCGTGGGTTAAGTTTAACAAAAGTTGACTTTTGATAGGATATGTTAGCTTATGAATTCTTGATGCCTAACTTTACATGACTTTTTTCTTTGTCATGCCAGCAATCAGCATTACCTCCATTTGATCACCAACGCGGATGGCGGAGTGCTTCAGGGACGGCAGGAATCCCTCGAAAACCATTGATCATCTTTGAGGACTTGAAGGCCTTCCCTTTAACCTCCTTTGTCTTGCAAAAGAAGGGTGAGGACAGTTCCATCCCTCATGGAGTCGAAGCCCAACAATCCTTGATCTGACATTGGGTATCGAGGATAGAAATCTGAATCTTGCATATGTTGAATCTTTTCTTCATCTCCCCAAATTTCTGGAACAATCTTCTTCCAACTTTAAAGAACGTGCCATGGATTTAATGAGTGTCACAAAGATCATCTTGTTCTTCTCTCTGAATACTCGTCGCAGGGCTGTCCCGGTAAATTAGAATTTATCATGTTAAGTGAATCGTTTCTTTGATTAATCGATTTTTTTTCTATGTAAACAGAAATAGTATCTTTAAATTTATTTTCGAATCTAGTTAAATTAATTTTTTATGATTATCAACACACACTTTTTACCATTATGTAAAATTAGTAAAAAGCTTGAGCTTTGGAGACCGATTTTCAAACTAATCTCGACAAGAGTCAAAATGCATTATTTCTTTTGCTTCACATTAATACTGCCATTGTTTGATTTCTTTTTGCCCTCAACACATCTCGACCCATTGGTTAACTCTAGTTCATAAAAAATTATGAATTTTTGTATTTTCTTAGTAAATGCATGTTACTTTAATCCCATTTTTATTTTATGTGTCGACAACAATGTGTAATTGAAGCTCAATGAACGAATAGCGGGAATTGTCGATGAAAAGGCCGCAAACATTAAGCAAACGGTAATTAGTTGGATAATTTGTGCATCCGTGAAACGAGAAAGAGCTTAGAAAAAAATGGTCAACCCTTATATCTCATGTTTTTTTTTTGTTTGTTGAAATTATATCCATTTTGTCTCAATAGGTGGTGTATGATTGACCTCAGAATAGTCAATATATTACAATAATAAAGCTACCTAAAATGGTGTGGATTTTGTGGCCGAAAATCAAGCTGCCGCTTTTCCACAGGATAAACTTGAAGATGCAACTTATCATTCCAGTTGAGACTTCCTTTTGTTGAACTGCATTAGTATTTCCATAACCCTTCAAGATCAACACCTTTTGAAGAGTATTTCTCTGGAGGCAGTTTGAAGAACTGCTCGCTCATTTCTCGTACCTCGTCAAGTAATGCAGGGACATACTGTGATTCAAAATCATTCAACTCACGAAATTATAAAATAGATCATATACACTCGTCAGATCAGTATGTGCTGGAAACCACATGCATGCAGAATGATTGGATCTTAGAAACTTAAAAATGTAAGCTGATCAAACATACTTTACTACTCTAATTTTGATGGGTATAAAATATATTCACGAACACATACATGATCTACATATGTACCCTTAAGCTTTCCACTATTATAATAACAATTATTTTTCTAATGAAACGATCACAATCTTTGATCAGAATACAAATTAAACTTACTAAATATATCATGTGTGTAGCTTATCACTTAGCTTTTTTTCTTCTCAACTTAAAAAATTATGCAAATTGCAAAGCAATAACTGATAAGTTGATTGCAAGATAACAGTCCGACTATATATAGTGGGCTTAGCTTTTTTTTTGAAAAGCGAAAGTTGGCTTAAATTACAGCAAAAGATAAGCAAATTTAGCTACAGTAGGTTAATTTTAGGAACATAAGTTCAGCACAAATACACGTTAACTTAAGTCTAATAACCTGCAGCGCATCCCTACTGAAGTGAGAGCAGAGCGTAGCCTTGCAAGCTCTTCAAGAGATGATGAAGAGAGGAGACCGAAATCGTTGTCGGATCCTCCATCAAAGCAGGGAGGGGTATCGCCAACTTGGGCGTCATCCTTGGTTTGAATGTAGCCCTTGGGCACAACACTTCCTGGGAGGATTTCTTGTTCAGGCATAAGAGCAGGAGCCATTGCAACAATGTTTGATTTGGTTATAAATCCTATAATAAAATGGGTAGGACTATCATTTAGAAAACCGAGATAGTGGTATGCATATTGGATGTGTAGAGGCTGAGTTTATATAATGTTGCTGATCATCTTCTGTAGCAAGTAGCAACCAGGCAAGTTGGTAAAAGCTTTGGAATAATACCAGTCTCTGATTATGTTCAAATTTCGACTGAAATTAGAAATAAATAAAGTATTAGTTGTGCCGGAGGCAATTTCAACCCGTATAATTTTCAACAAAAAGAAAATAATTTCTGTAGTTGCGTAAGGGAAGAAATTAAAGGACAGGTGTGTTCCCTTCTAGTCTATTGATACAATTATATATTGTTGGAAATATTGTATGATAAGGACTTTCCTTATATTAGAGTCTAGATATTAATCCCTATGTGGGTTAGGATTTATTTCCCTCATAGGACTCTTGTATTATATATTGTTACTCACATCAATGAGAAGATCATCACAAATTATCGCTAATCATATTTTACATATATACTAATATGTCGGAACATAAACATGCGAATAGTGTTAAAATCCAAATGGTTAAATAATAATCCTACCTTTCACCGGTTCTTTGATATTATAATTTCAACCTTTACGCTAGAAAATGGTCAAATAAACGTGTTTATAGTGTAAAAATCAAAATGGTTCAATTATATATAATATAACGGGAAGTATAATCTGACGATATACTCAAGAGTTGAGATTGAATCTCGTATACATCACTACATACTCTTTGTAATATCCTATATACACCAAAATCGATTGGTATATAAGGAAACAACTTGAATGAAAATGATATTTTCATTTACATAGCTGTTAAAAATCCAATTATATGTAAATAGTTAATACACTGTCCAAGTTATTGAGCTAAATTAATGTCCTTTCTTAAATTAAATTGTTGCAAATAAATTATAGGTAAGAAACGATATATGCTTGAAATTTGAACTGGGATCCTACACTGCTACACATATCTCATAAATGATGTAATTTTTGTCAGCCAAAAAAGGGAAAAAAGCGCTAGCATCAGAATCAAAGATCAAGACTTTTCTAAGTCATGCATGATGCATGCATGGCGTTTAAGTTTTAATCCTATTTCTTGGATATCTCAGGATCCTTCACACCACTAAATTCATAATTAGTGGGCTTGATATAGTTTAGTTCTTTGATCCTCAAGAAAAAATTATAGTTATCTAATCTTCAACCCCATGCGGGATGCATGAGGTTGATTAATTAAATTATAGGAACGTAGCCATTAAGTTTGAAGGGGGTGGCGGGGGATGTAAGTTCTATTGACTATCAATCTAGAAATAATAGCAAACAATAATAGAACAACAAATAACAAAGCAAGAAAGAACACACAAGAACTTTTTCGTGGAAACCCAAGAATCGGGAGAAAAACCACGAACTGCACTAGGAATCAAATAAATGTTCAAGAAAGGTTACAAAAGCTCTCTAAGATCTCTCTCTAACTTTTCCTCTCTTGAATCTAAGAGTAATAATGAATAATGATGTAGTTATAGCAATAGGTTAAACCTAATTATAACATAAATCAGAAAATCGCCCTCCCCGCGTGAAATAAGCCTCCGCCGCGACGGTCGGGTGACATCCGCCCGGGCGGTCAAGCGCCTGCCCAAATTTGCTCTCGGGCCTGTCGGGCGACCTTCGCCCGATGAAGTTCGATCACTTCACCCGATCGGGCGACAGCCCCGATACCATCGGGCGCCCTTGCTCCAGCCTGCGCCAAGATAATCAACCCCGCCGACGAGCGATCGCTCGATACGATCGGGCGGACTCGAAACAAACGGTGATGACGCCGAACGATCTTCACGCAACCTCATCTCCACACCATACACACACATTTAGCCCCATATGCCCAACAATCTCCCACTTGGAGATAGGTGTAAGTGAAGAAAAACTTCATACCTTCATCATCCTCTCATTCATCTCAACTCCTACACACAACTCCCACCGCAAAAGCAATCTCTAGTCGTGTCCAAACCATGGCATACCTCAAGCATCCCATACGACAACACATCTCCTCTATACCAAAGGAAATCGTGACATTGAAGTTTGCATCAACTCCAATACAAAAGACATCAAAGTCTACACCCACTTTGATTCTTAATAACTAACCTCCAAAACATTGCACCATCACTCCATGAACCTACACACCCTCCTACCTCGGAGGCCGGATCACCTTAAAGACAAGCACAACCAAATGAAGATCCCTTCCTCTCGCAACCAAGGAAGATAACCACTTCCTCTCCAACCAAAGAAGCACATTGAAGTCTCATCCAACTTCAATAAAACAAATTACCACCTCACCCAAAGAAGCTTCTCATTGTTCTAAAAGTAAACTCACATTTGCTCCCACTCGAACAATACACCCTTTGTTCCACTTAGGATTTCGGCACATCATGCTTGTGTGCCACTTCTTCACTACAGGCGCTACCGGTCAATTTGCCACGGGATACCGCTCACTTGGCGGTTCTCATCCTCGCCCACTATCGATAGATTTCCGACCAAACGACACCTTACATGAAGTTTCCACCCCACTTCCGGGCCCCTTTCTTGTGCTCCCTATGGTGTAAAGTGTTCCATTTCGTGTCCTCGAGCTATGACCATAGTCCTTGACAATCTTGCAAGAACCACCATCAAACACAACCCTGAACCCGATATAACAAGTTGGGCTACCGATATCAAGCTTTTCTTCAACCTTGGGATAAACTTCACATTCTTCAACTCAGAAGAGCCACCATGAGTGAGTTTCACACTACATCACCTTTCCCCATGACTTTCCTTACTGTCTTGCCATCCGCAAGATAGACCTTTTCAAGTTTTCCGGATTTGAAATTCGAAATGAATCATTGCATGGTGAGGAATGATGAGAAGAACCCGAATCCAAGACCCATGATCCCGAGCACCCAACCGTCTCTTCCGGATCATCCACGCTTACCATCAAAGCATCGGAATCGACCGAAATCGAGTTAGTTGATGCGTCTTCTTCATCATCACTTTCTTGAACCTTTTTCTTCCCTTTCCCATTCACTCTCTTAGGACAATCTCTCTTTAAATGTCCTTCATTACCACACCCCCAACAAGTAACACTTAGTCTTTCCTTTTGACTTACTCCGGTCCCCCTTGACTCCGATTTTTCCCGAAAATTCCTCCCTTTTCCCCTCCTCTACCCTCAGCCATCGTATGCTCCGTATGAATCTCCACTCTCCTTCCTTCGAATGCTCTCACTCAAAATCAGATCACGGACAACATCATAAACCAATTTCTCTTTACCCGGAGGAATTACTAACATTGAATTACAATGCATGTTTCCCATGCAATAGGTAAGGAGGACAACAAAATAAGGGCTTTCACTTCATCCTCAAAGACAATATTAATCCGAAGATAATCGACTTATTATTGAATTAAATTCATTAATATGTTCGACACCGAGAACTACCATTATTCATCTCTAAATCAAATAAAAGTGTAATCGGATATACCTTATTCATTGCGAAGGGCTTCTCATACATATCCGACGTTGCTTTAACTAATTCCGCCGTTGTTTTGATATCCTTGACATTGAGCCACAATCAAGCCAATGTCAATCGCACCACCGCTAGTGCTGCGATCGAGTACCTTCCACTTAGCTTTCTTCAATGTCATCCGGCTTTGTAGACGAGGTTGATACAGAGTCTTTTGATATAAGATGTCTTCTATTTGCATCTTCCAATATCCAAAAATTTGTTCCATCAAACTTCTCAATTCTAATCTTTGCATCCTCCATTGTTAATTATTCTAGATCTAGACAATAAACCAACCTAGCTCTTGATACCACTTGTAAGTTCTATCGACTATCAATCTAGAAATAATAGCAAACAATAATAGAACAACAAATAACAAAGCAAGAAAAGAACACACAAGAACTTTGACGCTGAAACCCAAGAACTCGGAGGAAAGAAACCACCAATCCGCACTAGAATCAATGAATGTTCAAGAAAGGTTACAAAAAGCTCTCTAAGATCTTCTCTAACTTTTCCTCTCTTGAATCTAAGAGTAATAATGAATAATGATGTAGTTATAGCAATAGGTTAAACCTAATTATAACATAAATCGGAAAATCGCCCTCCCCCAGCGTGAAATAAGCCTCCGCCCGATCGGGTCGGGCGACATCCACCCGACCGGGCGATTAAGCGCTGCATCAAATTTGCTCCCGTGTCCGACGGGCGACCTTCGCCCTTGGCCGTTCGCCCCGATGAAGTTCGACACTTCGGGCCTGGACGGGGCGAGACCGCCCGATACCATCCGGCTCCTTCAGTTTCGGGCCTCGCCATGAACCAACCCCGCCCCGATCGGGAGGCAGACGGCCGAGCACGACGGGGGAGACTCCGCGAAAAACAAACTCCGATGACGCCGATCGCATCTTCACGTAACCTCATCTCCACACCATGCACACACATTTAGCTCCCCATATGCCCAACAGGATCGCGGAGCACCGCATCATTATAGAATAACACGTAAGGCGTGTGCCCCTCCCATCTTTTGCGGCAAAAATATTAAAAAGTACACCTAATATATTCGACCAAGTCGATCGGTGAGGTCACAGGATTTGACCCACCTAATTCTTATTAGAATAATACCGTCCTAAATCTTACAAAGATCTGGTATTGCCATTTTTTTATCAATTTGAAAGAATTTTTAAAAAGAATTATTTTCAATTGGCTCACAAAATATTACAGGTGGAAAGCTTCAATTTATCGTAGATGGATTCGGAACATGTTTGATGTTTGATGTTCCTAAATACAATTTTACTCGGTTGGTTATTAGTGATGTTGAAAAGTTGAATACTAGTGAAAGCATCCCGGTAGCACCTAGAACTAGATTTTCCTCTCACACATTTTTTGCATATTTCATTTTTGCATAATTTATACATCGCTCATTGGAGCAGAGCCAGAACTGATAGATGTACAAATAAATATACTTGGGAGTACATATGCCTAGGTGCTCTCTCGAGCACCTAAGAATTTACACGTGAAAGGCCGCATCATATCGAGGTTTAATTTGTGATCAAATGAATTATCTCCTTTTTTGTAACCATGCTTCAAAAACGCATAGCCACTTTGGACGTGTCACTTTGCTTTTCCGGATGGCCGCTCATTCATTCGAGTACGATTTTTTGTTAATAACCCACATGTGAGCTTGTCCCGCATTCAAGAAAAATATCATATAGGAAGGACGACTAACATATAAAGCTTCGTCGAGCTACTCCCGCTATTACAAATTCGTTTTAGGATGAAACCTTGTTAAGCTTATATGTGATCAAACTCTCGCTCCAGCGTCGTCTTGTACCAGACTCAATGAAGCTTATCTAATTTGCTTCAATATTGGCTCATTATTCATGGGAAGAAGAGGAACAACCGCTTTCGGTTGGGAGTTATACAAGCCGCCCTTATTGGGCTTATTTACCACATTTGGAGGGAAGGGAAAATCGCTTTGATCATAATCTAAAAAGATATGTATAAAACTGGCTTCTTCGGCCTTGTAATTGTAAGTCCTATTGAATAACAATCTAGCAAGTAATAGCAAACAATATAAGAACAACGAAAGAACAAAAGCAATAAAAGACACAAGAGAACTTTTAACGTGGAAACCCAAGAATCGGGAGAAAAAAACCACGAATATGCACTAGGAATCGATGAATGTTCAAAAGATGGTTACAAAAGCTTCCAAGATCTCTTAAGCTTTTCCTCTCTTGAATATGAGAATACAATAATGAATAATCTGTCAATTAAACGCATTAGGTTAAACCTTATTATAATCTCAACTCGGAAAACGCGCTTCCCGCATCGGTCCAAACACCGCCTGATCTGACCGTGGCGACATTTTCCGCCCGACGGGCGGCCAACAGTGGCGGGCAACAGATTTGCACTTGCGCCCGACTGCGAGATCGCCCTCCCGCGATCCGGTGATCACACCCGATCCGGCGCACCCGCATTATGCCCCCTCGGGCTGAGTCCCCGACCTCCGCCTCCGCCGGAGCGACACGACTCGCCCCGGCACGATCGTGGCTGGGACGCGAACAACCTATTCGACGAACTTACAAATTTTCACGCAACCTCATATCCACACCATACACACACATTGAGCCCCATACGATACCATATGCCCAACAATCTCCCCACTTGGAGATAGGTGTAAGTGAAGAAATCCGCCTTATATTCCAACATCATCCTTTCATTCACCTCAATCCCCAAAGCATCGGGCTTCTTCTTCAGTCACCACCACCGGCGCCAACTAAGGTCCCCGCACAACCTTAGCTCGTCACAACTCACACTCTAGTGAGCATATCGGGCTGGGTTCTTAGCACTCTGACTCTCTCCCGCACACAACACATTCCCCTCCACTAAACTCCCGAGGTAGGGAAAGCCGCCGACGAAATGCTTAGTCCTACACTGTTGACACTGATTTCTTACCCAAATGCACCCCACAGATTCACTATCACTATAAAGAGATACCTTTTTCTCCCGTTTATTGCCCATCTCTTCAAGAAAACCACAATAAGCCATTCCATATCCGTACCGCCGCGTACACAGCCCACATTTCCTTGCACTTCCCGTAGTGGATAAAGAGATACACTTCTGCAACTTCCACATCCAAAACCACTATCGTACCACCAACGTACAGACATATCCGCACGTGTAGTTGTTTGTATCGATATCTCCACCGAGATCGCCATCAACATAACCCCTCTAGCTTCTGGACTCCTTTCTTCCAAAAAACAAAGCCCCATACTTCTCGGGGTGCCCTTCAAGTACCTTGAGTAACCACTTACAAAGCATCCCAATGAGCATAATGTCACTGATTAGGAAACAAACCTCAGCCACAACTCCCACCGCAAAAGCAATCGTCCGGCCGTGTGCAAAAACCATGGCATACATCAAGCTACCAACCGTCAAGCATAAGGCACAAGTACCACCCGTCTTTTCTTCTCCACAGTCAGGTGAGTGCTCCTTCTCACACCTGAGGTCGCTGTGCAGCTTGGCGAATTCGGGTTCTCGCATCCCCCACATTAAACCTCTTGGGTACCTTCAAAATGTAATCTTCTTGAGACAATCCTCAACATGCCAAAGATTTGTCCCCGAAAATCCTCATACCTAAGATTGCGGTACATTCACCCAAATCCTTCATCTCAAATTTATGTCACCTTTTCCCTTCACATTATTTTATCACCTCCATGCTCGTATTTTGGAACACAATCCCAAGCATATCATCAACATACATGAGCAAGTAAACATAATCATTTACATACCTCCCAAAATAGCAACAATGATCGTTATCGCCTATCGTCCAACCTTCGCTACACATGAAAGTGTCAAATCTTATGTACCACCGGCTCTGAGTCTCGCCCAACCCATATAAGTCTTTCGAGCTTGCACACTAAGTTCTCCTTTCCCCGAACTTTTAAAACCATTCCCGGGCTTGTTTCATGTAGATCTCCTCATCCGAGATCACCGTGTGGAAACGCCTTTGGCCTTAACATCCATCTGTTTCTAAGAACCACTATGGGAAAAAAGTGCTTTTGTGCTACTTGTCAAATGCTTTCGTTGTTTCACAAACTGAGCATTTGGTGAGTTCCTTTTAATATTTTAATGGTAAAAAAGTGGCTCACATATGCTCCGTTTGACCTGAGCATTTGTTATTCTACCTACTTTTTTTTTTTTCACCTCGCTCCCCTCCTCTCCTTGATTCTTAGCTACCGCTTTCTCCTTGATTTTTCCCTCAGTTTCTCTGCCTTTTCGACACTCCCTTCCTCTCTCCCTCTTCTACTCCGGAAACCGGCTCTCTTTCTATCTCTGACCCCCTCCACTTTCGATCTCTCTCATCTACCCTCTATCATCTCGATATATCGTCTTGGCGTCTCTCGTTTGTTGCTTCCCGTTTCTGTGGCAGTTTGGTTCTAGGGTTCAATTCACATGGCTCGTACTGAATTTTAGGGCTTCGATTTAGAAATAAGGTAGACTTGGGGTGTCTCTCACTCAACCACCGGCCCTCTCTTTTTACTCCTCCTCACTCAACCATCATTTTCTTCGCCTCCTCTCACTCAATAAGACGAATTTGGATTGCTGATGAAACCCGAGCCAAGCAATACAAAGCCAACAACCCTAGGAACCATCGCTAGGAAGTCCACACGATGGTTCTTGCATTCCCGATACAATTGAGTAATTTTTCGCTCCTTTTGCTGGCAGATTGAAATTTCATTTATCATGTTTTGTTTCAACGACTTAGGGTTGACATTGCATTTCTAAGGTTGCAAATAATTTTCTAATTTTATTCTAGTTAGGTTATGATTGCATTTCAAGCAAAATTAGGGATATAAGATTGTGTATATACTTTGAACTCTGTCCCGTATTTTGGAAATTTTGCCTCCTTCTCTGTCATAATCATGCTGAATTTGTCGGGTAAGATTTCTAGGTTTCAAGCAAACTATTAGGGCAATCGGGTCTGGTCCTATCAAAATCGCCGAAAACATGGTGAAGAATTGCTTTTCGTCCGATTTTGTAATTCCTTACACTTCATTTAATCACAATGGCATATTAGTCTCGCAAAGTGGTATATTTTTGGAAATCATTTTTTTTCCTTTTTACTTTACTTTTTTATGACAAACCATGTGAACCGACCTCAAATCATATTGTAAAGTTCTTAGTTTTTTCTATTTGATGACAATTATGGCCAACCGGTGCCGCCAAAATGGCCAATTTAGCTCTCTGCTATGTTCAATGTATTAATGAACTACTATATGCTCAATGTGATGAAAGTTTCATCTTTTTTTTTTTTTCTATACTCCTTCCTCGCTTCTTTTGGTGGTTATTGTTGGATGAGGTATCACTGCTGTCATTGTGGTTTAAAATGTAATTCTTAGGAATTGTTCGTTTATGGGATATATTGTCCTTTTGACATGTATAGCATGACAATATGGTCGAGCTTATGAGTAGCTTAGCACTTGCTAATGATGCTTTTCATGATGAACCATGTATGCGCTCTATGCTTCAATGGGGAGGGGAATCAGAACTCACAAATTGCTCATCAGATTGGGAAAAGGGAAAACCCCATTACCATTTTCAAAATCAATATATGTTCTCAGAGATGTAATGATTGCCCCATCTCAACCAAAACTTTTTTATTTATAACAATGACACCTCTTGAATTTTCTCGCTTCAAAAATGCGGTACAATGGTCAAAATCAGCCGCATATAATAAATAATGTACGTGGCCATAATTGCTAAGGGGCAATGAGCTTAGGTAACTAATAAGGTAATTTCCTGGGCATCTCAATGGTTACGTTGGCCTCGACTACCCATTCTGTGGACGAAGGACTATTATTGTCAACATGATCACTCAACACTTTCGCAACGTTAAATAGCTAGAACAATAAGTAAATTGCATTGCTTGGAGATTGAGAAGGCTAGGTTATTCGCACATCGTATCCGTTGTGGGACATGACTAATGACTTGGGTCTTATAGGTACTAGAGCCTATAGGAGAGGAGTCCGGAAGTGAAAGGCGACCGTCCATACATTATCATCTCCATAAATTATATAGTTTGATGTTTCGATAGCCTCACCTTGATCGTGATTCAAGTCGATCTTACCTCAACTTCATCTCTTAAGCGCACACCCAAATATATTCTATGCCGACTTTGCTCAACTTTCGGACGAGAGAATCCACTTAACGTGCATCTAAGCGCACATGGTTCTACTTTACTCGTACTTAATTACTTGTTTAAACCATCTTTTAAGAACTTATAGATGCATTACTTTTTAAAAGATTATGCCGTTATGAAATGAGAATCGAGCTTAGCCGCTTGTATTAGAATGACCTTACAAATAGGGAAAGACTATTTTTTGGAGGAGACTTTTGACATATAATAGCAGATCTTCTTTCAAGGGATTTATAGAGCTACTCCTTCAAGTAACTCAGAATTTCAAGTCGGGCACTCCGTATGTTTAAGTCATAGTTCTCTATATTATCATTCAACAATGATGTAAATTATAACTGCTTTAAGTTATCGACTTTGTATCAGGTGAAATCTGCACACCTAAGCTTTGAGATGTATGTAGGTCATTAGTCAAATAGAACAAATTTCTTATTACATGCATTTGGATGTAGCTACCCCGCGCAGCTCGTATATTTATCTTCAAATGTTTACTCTCCGTGTTTTGGCTTAGCTTGTCACCTTGGAGTTATGGCTCATCTTCCAACAATTGGAATAGGGAAAAATGTGAGTTATGGTCAGAGTATGGCTATATGAATTAGTTTCGATACATTCAAGATCTTACGTAAGCTTATTCTCGAGATCTCTATTATTCGTGGAGGAATTTCGAACTCTTATCAGGCTTGCACCGGGAAATTGTGGTTAAAGTAATATGCTCAACATGTTGGTATTTGTACTTCGCTTATTCGGCCTTAGCCTTTGAGTACCTCGAGTGAGCGGTGATGTATACTCTTTTTTTCCCTCCTCTCTCTCTTCTTTGACTTTCGCGATCTCGGACTTTGCACGACCTCTTGGGATCTGGTGCTCGTTCGCATTGTGATTCGGTTGGATTCATAACAGAAGTCAACAACTCTTGCTCCAGTTCATAGAACAAGTAGAATGCTGAACCCAAGCTATGAATCACAATCCTCAAACTTGCAAAGTTTTACTAATCAACAAGCTTAGTGCCGGACCGGGGCGGCACCTCAAGTAACCAGGTGAATGAAATATCTTTTCGCTTTTTGATTCCTATCATCTTACCTCATTTAGATAAAGACATTGCCATGCAATTCACATCTCTGCTTGAAAAACTAAAGCTTTGCTTCTAT
Source organism: Beta corolliflora (assembly GCA_947648045.1). NCBI lineage: Eukaryota > Viridiplantae > Streptophyta > Magnoliopsida > Caryophyllales > Amaranthaceae > Beta > Beta corolliflora. The sequence continues at coordinate 63,335 of CANSZD010004111.1, forward strand.
CTTATGTCAATGAAATTTGGTTTCTTTCCCGTTCAAGTTCAATGGTGTGGGGTTGAGGTCCGTCTCTTTCCTCGATTCAAAGCTTTTATGGATGATCATTAGTAAAACGAGATGTCCGAGAGATACATTCTTCAAAGCTTATGATTAGCATTGCTGACGCCAATATGCCGAGGGTGGGCCGGATGAGATTAGAGCAAAGGTACGTCGACTTTTCATTTAATTGCCTCCGCCGAAGAGGCGGTCAATATTTAGCATGAGAGGACCTAATTGATTTTCGTGGAGTTAGAGAGAAGCCGTAGTCAACCGCCACACCTGAGATTGAAACCGGCACTGCAGCCCAATTCTCCGATCCTTATTCATTTGTGCAGCTATATCGGAAGAGCTACAGCACTCCCTCGACACCTGACTTCTACTTCAACCATGCCTCACCAACATGTCCACTATTTCAATGCAACATACTCCTGCTCCTTAGCGGGGTAAGAAAAAATCGGAATAACCGGCGCTTCATCAAACATGATTAATGTGAAGCGTGAGCCTTCTCGAGCAAAGCTCTTGCGAAAAACAACCAAAGCCCCAACCATCTTTTATCCTGGGGCCTATTTTGGGTTCGCAGATCCGTCGATCAAGGAGAATCACTTCCAAGATCCTCACTGATGAACTGGTGGGGAGATATAATCCTCCGGAATCGCCTTTCCAACTTCGCTGAGGACGGAAAATGTGGCGACTTCAACTTCTATTCTCGTCCCCTATGAATACAAGATTTCCGTGTATCTTCTATTCACGTCCCCTATGAATACGTATTTCAATTGATTAGATGATAGTTTCGTTCAATATTGATTTCGATGATCGAATTTGGGCTTATTTCTCCTCTAATTTGGAGATCAAATCTGTGTTTGGCTTGATTTTTAACTGTTTTTATAGCAATTTCGTGATAATTTTTGGTGATAATGTGAATTATGGGAGTTTAGGGTCGATATTGAAATCGAAAAAGTTAATTCTCCCCTAATTTGAAGATCATGTCCGTGTTTCGCTTGATTTTGACCGATTTATAGCAATTTCTGTAATTATTTGTTGATAATAATATAGATTAATATGTGAGGATATCCTTATGTGCTTTATACTCCATATATATCTTAGTTTTATAATTCCAAGCAGGATCAGATTTGTACATTTTGGTGTTAGTTGCTTTGATGTCTATTTACAAGTACTCCATTACTCCATATATCCTCGTGTACTGCTAGTATTGAGATGTATGGTAAAGTTTGATTGATCGCTAGATAGCTTATAGGTACTAGTATGACATATACGTAAATTAGCATGATAAATTATTGAAAGTCCTTTCTGGGAAAATATTAGCACCTTCGGACAAACTTGTCTTTTAAAGTGAAAACTATAGTCTCTCACATATGGAGAGAACATTATAGAGAATATAACCTTCGTGACCCTTAAAACAAATTAAAGGGGCTTAACCGATAAAATTTTTAATGACAAACCCAAGAATTCAATGTGGTGTTTTGTCGAGTGAATTGTGATCTTCCGTTTATGTACATCTTCTTAATGCATCTTGTCCTAAAAGGTCCAGAGAAGCGTTCTATTTCATTAATAAAGAAAGTGATGAACTGTTAAGCTTGCTTCGACGTTTTAAGTAACATTTGTTTTCGCTTTTATGGTCTGTGAATCTATTATTAGATGAGATTGCAATGGTGACCGAAACAATTGGGAAAAGAAAAACATGGTGAATGCAAGAATCGCTTTAAGTAACGATACTTGGTTATGTTTCGTATTGAGTGTTCAACAACCGTACATAATATGTACCCCGTATTGGGACGACGACTATAATACCGTAATTGTACTTCGAGTCTCTCCTTGGTAAGGTATCAATGACAATGACAAAAAAAAGGTAGTGAGAAATTTTCCTTAATTGGACTTAGCACCGCCTTATTGATCATAGTGCTAGTGAATATCTTTTCTCGTTCGGCTTATGATTAATTAATGCCGCTAGAAAGTTAGCAATTCTAATTGATATCCTTGAAATTGAAGGCACATGAAATTAATGACAATGTAGCCAAAAGTTTTAGCAAGGTTTATTAGATTTTGTAACTCGAATCTACACTTGTTTTGTAACTAATGTACACTTATTTCATTTTATCAACAATAATATTTTGAATGTGTTGGATGTATGATTTTCGTGTGCGTTTTTTGAATATTATGTAAGTGAGAGGAAGACGAGGTGCGTGGTGGTCGAAGCGAGGGGCACAAAGAGTGTCCGGTATATGTTAGATTTGGAGTGCCGCTGCCGCCGGTCTCACGCCCTATTGTAATAGTGTAAGCACGCTACGCATGCCGGCAGTAGCTGATTTTTTTTTTTTACTATATAAAATATACAAATGCTCCTGGGTTGTTTAAGAAAATCTGAGCATTTTGTATGTACAAGTGCTCCGATTTTCCCAAAAACCGGAGCATTTGTGGTATTTTACTCATGTTAAAAGCTCAAATGCTCCGGTTTTAGTCACAACCGAAGCATTTGATAAACTAAATGCTCCGTTAAGAACCGGAGCATTTGTAAAATGCTCAAATGCTCGTATGACGTCAAGCTACGAGTCAAATACTGAAGCATTTGAGGGGTTTTTAACCGGAGCAATTGAGATTTTTTCCACTAAGTGAACAGATTTTCAAAGCAGCAACATTAGCCAACAAGATACGTATAGTAGTCAACTTCACAACCGGAGCAAATATCTCGTTGTAGTCAATGCCCTCCGTTGTAGGAACCCCTTTACTACTAATCTCGCCTTATACCTGATCCACTTGTTGCTAAATGCTCTCATACTGCAGACAATACGTGCATAACTCCCATGTTCGATTCTTTCCGTGGACCGCATCTCATCTTACATGGCTAGCTCTCACTTGGATGAGTCGGCCGAATTTATTGCTTCTTTATATGATTCTCGGTTCACCCGCATCGTTAGTAGCAAATAAAACATAGAAGGAGAATATCGATTAGGTGTTTTGGACACCTCTTGCGGATTTTCTCAAGTCAACTTGAGAGACTATTCTCCCGTACTAGAACCGGAGCCTCTCGTGGTGCGACAAAGAACACCATCCGAGTTACCTTGTTGTGAGTTATCTCGACTCATCCGAATCGGACCCAGTAGAGTATGAACCTTATCTCTATGTTGTTCAACCCGTCCCGGAACAATGACATCTCTTCCATTAATGCTTTCGCCTCCACAAACCCTCCTCCTCCCGAACTCCCACCGGCTCGCAATCTCGAATTTATCACCATAAACATCCTTATACACCTTAGTCTCATCAAATGTGACATCACAAAAGTGTCTCAAAATCTTCCTACTCTTAGGTTCCCAACATCGATACCCATACTTCTCGTAACCATACCCAACAAAATAACATTTAACGGCCTTTGGGTCTAACTTGTCGCGTTTCTCGGATGAACATAAGCAACACAACCAAATAATTTCGGAAAAGAAAGATTTACCTCCTTCCCACTCCAAACCTCCTCTCGGTAACTTGAACTTCAATGGAACCGATGGTCCCCCTCGTTGATCAAGTAAGATGTTGTACTAACCGACCGCCCATAATGTTTTAGGTAGTCCCGCATGCAACCTCATACTTCTAGCCCTTTCGGCCGTTGTCCTCTGTTCATTCTCTCTGCGACCCCATTATGTCGAGGTTTCCCCGGAACAGCCCTCTTTAGAATGATGTCATTCTCCTCACGGAGCTTTGTGTACTCGCCAATTCATACTCACCTCCATTATCAAACTTAATGCACTTAATCTTCTTTTCGCTCCGATTCTCTACCTCGCCTTTCCACTTCTCAAGGTCTCATGAAGCCTCGATTTCCTCTTCATGAAATAGACCCATACCTTCCCCGTTGTGGTCATCAATGAAAGTAACAAAGTAACGTGAGCCTCCAAGGGATCCGACTGTCGAAGGCCCCCACAAATCGATGTGCACCAACTCTAGCTTCTCGCTTTCAACTCTTTTCGCTTTTGTAAAAGTCACCTTTTTCCGCTTACCATAGACACAACTCTCACAAAATTGCATGTCAACTGATTTCAACCCTGACAACTTGCCACTTGAAGCTAAAATCTTCATCCCTTTCTCACATGTGACCAAGTCTAGTATGCCATAACTTAGTCTCATCCACCGTAGCCGCATCAACCATGTATGTACACCTGCAATAGTGTATAGAGTTCCCATCTTAGTACCTCTAGCTAAGATCATGGAACCTTTGGAGATTTTCCACTTCCCCTCACAAAAGATTTCAGATTCTTTGCTAGGCCTGGAATGTACCTAACATCTTGCAGCTTTTAAAGTTCCTCCATTCGCAGCCCCGACCACCACATCTCCCGTCCCCATGATGTCCAAGGTCTTGTCATCAAAGAAGATAGACCTTTCCCAACTTCTTTGCTTTGAAGTCATGAAACAACTCCCTCATAGGTGAAGAGTGAAACAATGCCCTCGAATCTAGGATCCACGACTCTATGGGACTATCAACACTAAGGACCAAAGCATCCTCAATCTCATTCGATGTAGAATAAATCGATGAGTTATCACTATCTTCCGTTTATCATTATGGTCGACTTTCCACCCTTTTTCTTGGGATGTGAACACTCCCTCTTTGGATGACCCTTCTCACCACAATTCCAACAGGTAATACTAGCCCCGCCTTTTGACTTACTCCGGCCCCTTGATTTCGATCTTCCTCGAAAGTTCCTCCCTTTTCCCTTTTGTTTTCCCCTCCTCTACCCTCAGACCGTATGCTCCGGATGATTCTCCACTCTCCTTCCTTCGAATACTCTCACTCAAAATCGATCACGGACAACATCATAAACCAATTTTTCTTTACCGTAAGAATTACTAACAAGAAGTTACTACGCTTCCCAAGCAACATGTAAGGAGGACAACAAAATTAGGGCTTTCACTTCATCATCAAAAACAATACTAACCAAAGATAATTGACATATTATTGAATTGAATTCATTAATATGTTTAACATCAGAACTGCCATTATTCATCTCTAAATCAAATAAATGGCGCATCAAATATACCTTATTCATAGTCGAGGGCTTTTCATACATATCTCGAAAGAGCTTTGATCAATTATCCCGCCGTTGTTTTGATATCCTTGACATTGAAGGCCACAGACCGAGCCAATGTCAATCGTACCACCGCTAGTGTTTGCCTATCGAGTACCTTCCACTTTGCCTCATCAATGTCTCAGTGCTTCGTCCTCGCACAAGGGTTGATACTGATTCTTCTGATATATATAGGAAGTCTTCAATTTGCATCTTCTAATATCCAAAATTTGTGCCCTCAAACTTCTCAATTATGATCTTCGCATCCTCCATTGTTAATCACTTGTAGATCTAGACAATAATCCGACCTGGCTCTTGATACCACTTGTAAGTCCTATTGAATAGCAATCTAGCAAGTAATAGCAAACAATACTAGAACAACGAAAGAACAAAAGCAATAAAAGACACAAGAGAACTTTTAACGTGGAAACCCAAGAACTGTGAGAAAAACCACGAATATGCACTAGGAATCGATGAATGTTCAAAAGATGGTTACAAAAGCTCTCCAAGATCTCTCTTAAGCTTTTCCTTCCCTTGAATATGAGAATAATAATGAATAATCGTCAATTAAACGCATTAGGTTAAACCTAATTATAACTCAACTCGGAAAAACGCGTTTCCGCGTCAAATTAACCACCGCCCGATCGGGCGGCCAATATGACTAAGCAGGATTTGCACTCGGGCCCGATCGGGCCAGGATCGCCCTGTCGTGATTCGGTGATCACGCCCGATCGGGCGAGCAAGCCCGATGTGATCGGGCGCACCTGCAATATGCCCCTGCTGAGTCCTTCGACCCCGCCCGGTCGGGCGGCACTGCCCGACTCGATCGAGCGGGGGCCAGCGAACAGCCATTTGACGAACTTACAGCTTCACGCAACCTCATCTCCACACCATACACACACATTGAGCCCCATATGACACCATATGCCCAACAGGTATCTACCTATTGAGGCCTAGATGAGGAGCCATTCCTAGAAGTTAGAAGCATCTCTAAACTCTAATCATTGTAGTCCTTGTCTAACATGTCGCTCACTGCTAGTCTGCTACCTAGAATTTTTGTTGTGAGTTTATCATACAACTGCTCTTCGCAACATATTAGTTTGCTCGGTAATTTCAGGAAATAGTTTTACTTTGCTCAGGGGGTAGATGAGGGTGTCAAGAAGCATGGCTTAACAAAGACAAGTGGCTCAAATATAAGGACCACAAAATATATCATTTTTATAAAATTTACTTCATATTTGAGGAAATCACCCTTGTTTTCCACCTTTAATAAATTTCTCAATGATCAATCTTTAAATTTTTAACTTTCAATTTTTAGTATCCCAACCGTCCATCTTTATTTTTTATAAATTTAGGGGCCTAATTTTCATGTTAGAACTAGTATTTTGGGCCCTCGTAAATCTTTTCCATTAAGAATGATAGCCCCGAGTCTGTTAGTTGTAAAGTCTATATCCTTTGTTTTTTTTAGGATTACAACTAACACAAGACGCTATTTAACACAAGACGACTATTTGATACCAAGAATTTATTTAGCATTTCTTGTAATCTTTGATACAATACTCTCAATTAAGAAAACAATCTAAAATGGCAAGCATCACGAGCACACGGTTACATGAACTGGTAAATTTAAAAGTAGTATACCATTATACAAGTACTTATTCTCACACATATTTGTCATTGTTTGATAGATTTTATATTTTTCGCAAGATCATGGGAACGCCATGTTGGGGTTGAAGGTTCATAACGAGGAATGGCGCATGAGAGTAAGATGGCGACAACTCGAAAGAGTAACGTTGTAAGATCATTGCCAAAGCCATCTTCACTTCAAGCATGGCAAAGTTCTGCCCAATACATATTCGTGGACCCCAACCGAAAGGCGTGTATATAACTTGGCTGTTGGTTGCCTTAGCTATACCTTCGGAAAATCTCTCGGGGTTGAACTCAGTGGCATCCTCACCCCATAGTTCAGGATCATTATGAACTAGCATGGTTGGTACTGAGATTTGTACACCAGGTGGCAGCAAAATGTCCCCAATTTTGGTTGGTTTGTGGATCATACGATACATCAGAATTACTGGAGGATATAATCTCAGGACCTCGTTTACTATCATTGTCACCTGTTTCAACATCAGCACTTCATAGTTAGGATGATACAGAAGAAGCATATATCTAGGATTTGTCCAAAATGTGTAACATCATTTATGCTGCTAAAAATTCATAGTTAGGCTTAGGACTTACAATTTTCAAGTTGTTCAATCCGTTGTAATCTGGTTTGTTCTGACCAAAAACGCGCAAAACCTCCTCTCTGGCACGAGCTTGCCAATCCAAATGCTTGCCCAATCGAACCATCAACCACACAAGCAAGACCGAAGTTGTATCTCTTCCTGCAAGGTAAAATAATTTACACTCTTCAACTATCTCTTCAATTGTTAGACCAGCATTCTTCCTGTATCCTTGTTCTTGGGCTTCTTTCAAACTAGATTCCAACAAAATCCCCAACAAGTCATCGTTGCAAGTTTCTCCCATCTTCATTTGGTTTCTCTTTTAGTGATGATGTTATTCATCAAAACTCGCATTTCCTTATTGATTTCCTTCATCCTCTTGTTCGTCTTAGTTGGCAAAAACCTACAAAGAAAGTCATGAAAATGAATATTCCACACTTTTCCTGTAAAACTTAACAGGAGTCTTAATATTTCCTCTTTGTGTATATACCTCAGTCCAGGAATGTAGACTTGCTGAATCAATTTCATAGCCATTGTACTTTGCTCTTTTGGAGTTTAAATATCTTCTTCCCTTCTTCATAACTACTACCAAATGCCGCCCTTGAGATGACATCACTGGATAAGTTATCAAGGCATGGCCAAACATCCAATTCGCACGATCCAGTTGTTGACACCATTTCTTCCCATTTGCTTATCATATCATCACAGCTTACATAAAATTTTCCAAGAAGATCCTGTAACAGTTTATATGCAAAAGATGATACTCCATTATTTGGTTTCATTTAGCTTCGTACAAAGTAAAAAGAATGAGATTAAAAGTAGGAATTGTGGAGTAAACCTTTAACTTCTCCATATGAAAAGCAGGGTTGAGGATCTTTCTGTGTTTAGCCCATTTTTCACCTTCATATACAACAAGCCCTTTCACAAACATTTTGAGAATGGGGTTTATATTTGGCTTCTGAAACTCCTCATACCTCATTAACACTTCTTTTATCATCTGAGGTTCCATGATATTCACACATGGTACAGGGCCAAACCATACAAAAGAATTCTTACCTGCAAAAAATATATTCATATTTTGTGAGCAAATAAATAATGTCAATGCCTACTTATGCTTATGTATGCCTATCATGTAGCTAAGTTGCAATGAAGAACTTAAGTTATTATTTTTCTCAACAAAAAATTCAAGTGTAGCCTAATTAGTCTAGTTGTTATAAAAAAGTCTTAACACCGGTTTTAATACAAGGTAAGGTCTCAAGAAGTGGTACCAAAGTTCTTAACAATTTGATGAGTGAAAGGTTGAACACGAGGCACAATGTCATCGGATATTTCGATTGGACTTGATATCGCCTCTTTCGCCATCTTTGAACTCTCCTTCATGTCTCCATACAACAAGCGATAACGATTTCCGGAAAACCCTTGCTTCCTCAATTGCTTTTCCAGATGCTTAGGCCTTAACCAAAGCCAATTTAATAACCTCCATGAAAATGAAACAAGAAGCAAAGCAAAGGAAGTAGCTAGCAAGGCTATTATAGTTCCCATCTTCAATTCAACAGCACTTAAATGAAGAAAGAAAAGTAGAAAAGATGTAACAGTTTGGTAATATTGAATGATGTTTCTGTTATTTTGCTAGATTAGAGCGGTTTAATCCCTATATATACTAAACTATTTGCAAAACTCTAAGGTCAGCATATCTAAGAGAAAGATGAAAGAAGGCAACATTATGCAATAATACAAGATAATTTCAAAGATTTAGTCCACAATATCAATCAAGTATCCAATTTGAGAACACAAATTTTCTATGAATAGTCATTGAATTCTCTGAAATCGGATATATTTCACCAAATCAAGATGATTTTGCATGAGCACAACATATCTAAACACTAGATTATGCAAAAGCCGATCAACGTAGATTAAATATTATTCCTAATGAGTTCAGGACATAACTTAATATCATATATCTTCAAAAAGAAAATCACTATCATACCAATATATAATCATTATGTCTCAATTTATTTGATTTTGTTTTCTTGGACGTCCCAAACTACATGGTACGTATCCCATTTGACAAGTCATAATTATCATTACTTTATGTCTTAAGTTGGGCTCTGTACCCGCTCACCGACTTTTTACCTCTCTACCTTTTTATCTCCCTTAAAATTTGGGACAATTTGACAATTAATTCCGAACGTATCTACATGGAATCATATATATTGAAAGTATAAAATATCTACATAGATTATTTGTGATTTTGGTTGCTTGGTCAATGACTAAGTAGTATATGCTGATTTGGAGAGCAAATGTATTATATAGAAGTATATATGTTGGTCAACTCAAGGGAGATAAGCCAATGAATCTAACATATGAAGATCCGTGTCTAATTACGAACAAGTCGTCTTGTGTATATGAATCAGCAGATACCCTTCTTGATTCATAATGAGATAGTATAACCATAATCATTCATAAACTGACCAGGAGATTCAATTTTGAGTTTATGCAAGAACTATCAAGAGATTTTCATATAATATGAGCTCATCATGATATTAATGTGGTGCGACCGTGCCAGTATGAAGCAGGCATGACAACAACAACAAAAAAAAGCTTATGCGATTCCTTAACTGTATATATTTGCAATTTTGCATCATACAGCCTTCTTTGTCCATTCCCACCTGAGTTAGCAGCAACTAAGCCAACCATATTCCCTAATTCTACTGAAATTAAACAACACTGATAAATCAGAAAAGAAAAAATAACTCATTTTTAGTTATGCTCTGTATTTTGACTGAATTCCGAACAATAAAATGAACATAAAAATCTATCAGTTGATGGTAGATCTTTTCTTAACGTCAATTTTTTCTTAAAAAAGTGCTCCAACAATGAGTGTCAGTTAGTCTTTTGTGTGGCCTTGTGGATACCCAAATACCCCTTTTCTAAAGGGTGTTCAACTTACTTCAATCTTTTCCCTCAATCCTCTCTTATTTTTAGGAAAAAATAAGATTTTTTTTTTTTTAACATCCAGAAAACAAGATTGAACAAGTTAACTCATGCCATCCAATTTCATGTTTAGCTAGCCAAATAGAGTTGTCAAGATAAATGCCAGTAATAATAATATATTTTTATGAAATAAAGAACTCGTCAATACTCAAATAATGAAGGTCAAGCACCAAAAATGTGTGTTTCATATATTTGCATTACCGTAACTCAAACTCAAAGGTGATATTAATGGAAACAAAATTGGGTAAATGGAAATTTGTGACGATAGTTACATCTTCAAGAAGAGACCATATTCAGCGTACAAATTACTTGCCAATTACCATAATCTAATAACGTCTATCAAAGTGATCATCAGAAAACAAACATTGCCAATATAGTGAGCCACACCTACACATCACCACTCCTACACCATACCAAACCAAATCAAGGTAAAGTATCAAGTATCCCGGTACCAACATAGCATGCATGATAGAATATGTTTATATTAGTAAATATTCTCGTGTATAATTAGCTTCCTATTTTGAATATGTAAATATTCTAATGTATCTTTAGCTAGCTAATGTATTGCCCTAGATTACGCTGACAAGGTTGTATATAATGACGTTGATCATATCAATAATATTCAAGGAATCAGTTTCCTACATGGTATCAGGCTAGGATTTTTCCTCCTAATTTCAACCGTCCTATGCTGCCATAGTCATCATCTTCCTTGCTTCTTAGTATTGTTTTCTTCCTCTTAACCCCCTGCCACCATGACTGATACTCCAAAATTTCACCCAGCTCTCTCCATCACCAATGTTAAGTCCCTTATTCCAGTCACGTTGGACAATGATTCTGGGCTTTATCATTCATGGGCAGCACTCTTCAAGGTCCAGGTTCGCGTTCACAACCTCCTCGACCATATTCTCCCTCCTACGGAGGCAACGGCTAAGGCAAAAGCCGATGCGATTAAGGCAGCCGATCCCGAGCTTTGGGATCGTTTAGATTCTGCGGTCTTGCAATGGATATATGGCACGATCTCTCCTGATCTTCTTCATGCCATCTTGTTCCGAGACGACTCCGCGGCAAAAGCATGGCAACGGTTGGAAGCCATATTTCAAGACAACAAAGGTTCACGGGCAACTCATTTAGAAGAAGAACTTGCTGCCATCACTTTGGAGAATTTCTCTTCTATCGACGCCTACTGTAACCATGTCAAATCCTTAGGCGATCGACTTGCGGATGTCGACGCTCCTGTGACCAATAGCAGGCTTGTTTTAAAGCTTATTGGTGGACTACCAGACGCATACGCTGGCACCGTTGACTACATCCAAAACCAGGACCCTATCCCTCAATTTGAGAGTGTTCGTTCTCGTCTTAAATTGGCTGAACGAACTCTTAAAAATCGCGTGGCAAAGGAATCAGGTGGGACAACCGCTCTACTTGCCACCACCGGCAACACCTCCGGCGGCCATGATACTGGTCATTCCAACTCCTCCCATGGCCGAAACAGTAACAAAAATAAAAAGAAGCCTAATAATTATGGGAAGGGAAATAATAATGGAAAAGGCAAATCTGGTGGCAGTGGTAACAATTCCAACAACGGAGGCGGTAATACACAACAGCAACAACCACTCCGACAACCTGTCTGGCAGCAGCAGTGGACCCCACAATGCAGCCCCGGCCCGAACAATATGGAGGCCCTGTTCTAATGTTGAAAAGTAGGCCCTATGTATAAAAATTCTAAGGCACGATTGTTTTTCAACTCTAATTTTTTTTTTTATACGTTCTTCAAGTCCAAAATCGTATTTTCTAAATTGAGAAGGCATAATTGAAATAATATTCACAATCATTAATAGAAATCTAGACTAAAATAAGAGTAAACACACCCATTTAAATAAACTAAACAATAACTAAAAGCTCCAAAAACAAAGCAACTAGTGCTGCACAACCGTGGGATAACTCCCCTACTATGTAGCACACATTCAAGTTAATTGAATACAAACTAATAGCTAAAAATTAGGAAGCATAATAATCCACTAACAGCACTAAACAACCCAATACTACTTTGAAGGACTCCAACACTAAAATCAGATTCCAAACGAGTTTGATAAATCAAAAAGAAGAAATGGGAAAATGATTTAAAGATCTGAAAACAAAACTGAAAAATGGGAAGCAAAAGTAGTATACTGATGGAGGGGAGAAAAACAATTAATATGAAAAAAAATCAAAATTAAAGTAAGCAAAAGTACAACATACCCGAATGATGTTGTTAAGCAAGGAGATTCGTAACGCAGAAAAAGAGAGAGACAGAGAGGGGTGCTCTGGATTTTAGTGAGAGAAACTCAAATCCATGGATTATAGTTCGGAGAAGAAAGCAAAATCCTCGTCTTCGTCAACCTTCACCCATTGATTTCCTTCCTCTACCAATTAGTAAAGATCATGTCTACAACATCTTTAGACCTTATGGACCAATTGCAAACATAGTTATAAGAACTAAGACCGTACAAGAGAGAGGAAGAAATGATTTTTGGGGATGGATTTCACCAATTTCGGGTAACGAGAGAGATAGAAATATGAAGAACGAAGACCCAATGGTTAATAATGGAGAAAATCGAGGAGAGGGAAAGAGAGAGAGAGTGAGGAGAGAAGATCTCTTTTTGAGTTCTTTGGTTTACAGGGTTATTCTCGCTTATGCGTGTACATCAAGACTTTTGTTGGGCCTTGCCACCTTGGGCTTACTTCTTTATTTTTTTTTTCAAATTTGAGGCCCCTCTAAAAGGAGGCCCCTTTCCGAGTCCCACTATGGACATGTTTAGGGCCGGCCCCGCCACAATGGGGTGGCCGGCAACCGCAAGTGGGCACCACGGTGGTCCGTTCCACTCGCCCTATCCAAGCACTCCATGGCAAAGCGGCGCCCTCCCCGTACTCCGGGTATTCTTGGATCTCGTCCACAACAAGCATATAATGCCTCTCTTGCTCCCACCGACATTGATGCTGCTATGCATACTCTCACTCTTTCCCCACCGGACGAAATTGGTATATGGATACCGGAGCAACATCTCATATGACGGCGGATCAAGGTACACTCTCTTAATTCTTATTTTAATTCGAGCAATTCAAACCATAACATTGTTGTTGGTAGTGGTCATTTAATTCCAGTTAATGGTTATGGAAGCACTACATTACCCTCACCTCACCCTCCATTACACCTCAACAATGTCTTCGCATGCACCAAAACTCATTAAAAACCTTATTTCATAGAAAATTTGCCACCGATAATATGGTTTCACGAGTTTGATCCGTTTGGATTTTCGTGAATGATTTACAGACGGGGAACAAAATCATGAGACGTGACAAAGACGGGGATCTTGATCCTATCTTCACCAATAATCAAGCCACTTCCTTACCTACTACTTCAGTTTTTACTGTCTTATCGCCTAGTTTATGGCATAATAGACTAGGTCATGCGGGAGCTACTGTTTTACGCTCTCTTCGTAATAATAAGACTTGTCAAACTTTTTGTTCTTCTTGCCCACTTGGAAAGCACAGTAAATTACCATTTTATGATTCTATGTCGTTTACTATTTTTCCTTTTGACATTATTCATAGTGATTTGTGGACTTCACCAAGTCAAGTATTTGGGTCACCCTTATTATTTATTGTTTCTTGATGATTTTAGCAAATTCTTATGGACATATCCTATTACTAAAAAATCTCAAGTTGCTGCCTTGTTTAAGTCTTTCCATGCTCTTATTCAAACTCAATTTGAAAGAAACATCAAGACCTTCCAATGTGATAATGGTACCGAATACATAAATGGTCCCTTTCAAAAGTTCTTTGACCACAACGGTATGCAATTCCGCTTATCATGCCCTCATACCTCACCACAAAATGGAAAAGCCGAACGACATATCAAATCCATAAACAATATTATTCGGACTTTGCTTGCTCATGCATCTATGCCATCCTCCTTTTGGCATTATGCTCTTGCTATGGCAACTTATCTTCTTAACATTCTCCCAACCAAAGTTTTAGGTTTCTCTTCCCCCACTCAACTACTCTACCGCAAAGATCCTAATTATTCTCATCTTAGAGTCTTTGGTTGTCTATGTTTTCCACTCTTTCCCTCTACTTCCATCAATAAATTGCAAGCTAGGTCAACTCCATGTGCTTTCCCTAGGCTACCCTTCTAATCACCGTGGGTATCAATGCTATGACATGTCTAGTGGTAGAATTTTTGTTTGTCGTCATGTGCATTTTGTTGAATCTGAATTCCCATTTTCCAAACTTCACACACCATCTACGCATGAATATGATTTTTTGGACCATGGTATTTCTCCCTCCTTGATTTATCAAATGCACAAATCCACCACAAACAATCATAATTCAACCCCAACCCATAATCCCCACCCATAATGCTTCCCTTTGGCACATCTCCCTGTGCCCACACGCCGCCCACATCTTCCTGTGCCCACACACCCCCTATTACTTCCACGCCCACACGCCCCTCATCTTTCCGGGCTCTATTCCCCACGAGGCTCAATCTCTCGCCTCCGCCTTTATATTCCTTCCGCGTCGTGGTCCCCCTCCCAAATAGCCCGCCCCCAACACGCCTACCCCCTCACCCACTAGCCCACCCTCTCAAACTCCACACTCCACAAAAATGACCCCCTCCTCCCATATTGCAACGTATGTCCACTCGAGCCGTTAATGGTATATTCAAACCGAATCCCAAATATACTACCAATTTGAACACCTCAACCACAACCACCATTTCTCCTATCCCCAAAAAAATCCAGTTAGTGCTCTTCATGATTCAAATTGGAAAGATGCAATGTTAGATGAATATACCGCTCTAATTAAAAATAAGACATGGGAGTTGGTACCACGCCCTCCGGATGTGAATGTTATTCGGTCTATGTGGATTTTTCGTCATAAACGTAAATCCGACGGTTCTTTTGAGAGGCATAAAGCCCGACTTGTAGGTGATGGCAGGGTCTCAAGAAAAGGAGTGGATTGTGATGAAACGTTTAGCCCCGTGGTTAAACCAGCGACTATTCGAGTTGTTTTAAGCCTAGCCATGTCTCACTCTTGGCCCATACATCGGTTGGATGTCAAGAATGCCTTTCTTCATGGTCATCTAAATGAGACAGTCTATATGCATCACCCATGGGTTTCAAGGACCCAAACTTATCCCGATTATGTTTGCTTGTTGAAAAAATCATTATATGGTCACGAAGCAAGCTCCAAGGGCTGGGTACCAACGTTTTGCCGACTATGTTGCTACCCTTGGTTTTTCTCATAGCAAACTCGATCATTCGCTATTTATTTACAAGCAAGGATCTCACATTGCTTATATTCTCGTTATATGTTGATGATATAATCCTTACCGACTTCCTTTCGATACTCTTCGTCGACCATTATGACACTTGTTGGGAACCGAATTTGCTATGAAAGATCTCGGCCCCCCTCGCTTTTTTTTGGGAATTGCTGTTACTCGTCATTCGAATGGCTTATTTTTGTCGCAGTAAACAAAGATATTGAAGAAATTCTTACCAGTGGCCGGTATGTCTAATTGTAGCCCCTTGTGCCACGCCCGGTTGATACTAAACCAAAATTGGGCGCTCTAATGATGACCCATATGAAGATCCCACAAAATACGAGACAACCGGCGTGTACTGCAAGTACCTTACTTTCACTCGGCCCGACATTTCTTATGATGTACAACGGGTGTGCCTTCATATGCATGATCCCGTGCGTGAGCATATGCATGCTCTTAAGCGCATTTTGCGCTATGTTCAAGGTTCTCTACACTTCGGATTGCATCTCTATAAGTCTTCCATTGGCAAACTTGTTTCTTATACGGATGCAGATCGGGGGAGGTTGTCCGGACACTAGACGATCAACCTCTCGGTTATTGTATTTTTCTCGGCGACAACTTGCTTTCATGGTCATCTAAGCGACAACCTACTCTTTCTCGTTCTAGTGCCGGCTTGAGTATAGAGGTGTTGCCAATGTTGCCTCCGAGTCAGCCGGATCGGGAATCTCCTTCTAGAGCTACATTGTCCGATTCGTAAGGCAACCCCCGGTCTATTGTGACAATGTGAGTGCGATTTATTTACTCCGGTAACCGGTTCAAAGATCAACGCACTAAACATATTGAAATGACATTCATTTTGTTCGTGAGAAGGTTGCACGAGGTGAAGTTCGTGTGCTCCATGTACCTTCTCGTCATCGATTGCCGACATATTCACTAAAGGACTTCCGCGTACTTTTGATGATTTTTCGAGACAGCCTAAGCGTTCGCCACCTCTCGCTTCGACTGCGGGGGTGTGATAGAATATGTTTATATTAGTAAATATTCTCGTGTATAATTAGCTTCCTATTTTGAATATGTAAATTAAAATATTCTAATGTATCTTTAGCTAGCTAATGTATTGCCGTAGATTACGCTAACAAGGTTGTATATAATGACGTTGATCATATCAATAATATTCAAGGAATCAGTTTCCTACAATGCACTATAATCTTTAGTTTTTCAAGCTTCAATCATCAATAAAATGCTACAAAATCTACACATAATACACGGGATGTTCTGTTACCTTTCAAAGTCATATACTTCCTTTACTTAGCATCTTTAGAGGTAAACTTCAATGGCGTTATTTAGGTATTTAAGTTAGATTAATGATGCAATTAAAAAAACACTTCTACATTTGGGCAAAAAAAGAGGATTCCTCAACAACAAAACTAGATGCCTTCACAGTAAAAAAATTACCAAGACATGTAGGCAAGTCTTGAGTCCTAGAACACATGCTATAAAAAACAAAAATTATCTTCATAATTCAAACGATATGATGATACTAATTATAGAACTCCACACAGTGAAATTCATCAGTACAGCCTGCCCTGCCTGAAGACACCACCATCTCTTCTACTTCAACAGATCCAAAACAAAACCTGATGCTTATGCCACAAGAGTGCCGGGCCGTGGTAGCCTCGTTGCAGTACCGATCAAAATAAGTAAATTAGCAGTTTGATGGGCATAGAAGAAAAAAAGGGGATATTTGGCAAAAAGAAAAGAAAAGCCAACATGTGAAACACAACTATCTTTCACAACAAGGTAGACTTACTATTTCAAGACTGGTGGGAGCTTCTTAGTCTTCTTGTAGTAACGAGCAAGTCTGTGGATCCTGCTCTCGACCAAAATCAACCTGAATTTGGAGTCCTTGTCCTTCTTGTTCCTCTCCAAATGCTTCCTGATAGCCTTGCCTTCTGATAAGATGGTAGCGATCTTCTCGGGGATTTCAAGAGCAAGACCTAAGCAACATAAACAAATAAATAATTAGGCAAACAAGCTTCACTCTGTACTAACTCGCTATTTGGAGAAAAATGAGCAATCGTGTTAGAAAATTTCATATTCCAGTTTTGAAAGAACAAAGTCAAATGTGCATCCAAGGGAATCTAAAATCATAGAGTCTAATATCACAAGGACAATAAACAAGCTGACACCCTAGATACTAACGGAGGAAAACTCGGGATCGAGCAAGCATAAGCAACCTCTCGCTAGATCGCTACCAACAAACAACACAACAAAATCACGTAAAACCAAAGACATTCACCCTCTACCCCAATCATCAAAAATGAATTAACCGCCAATGTCGGTGAATATTGAAAGATTTCACTAGTTTCCCGAACCTAAAGTTCCCACTCCAAACACAACTTCAAAAGCTTGGCAAGAAATTTTTACTTGCTCGAAATATCAACCCAAAGATACATCCAAAATTTACGTAACTCCACACATTTTCAGGGTAGAGCTGTTTTACAATGCTCATGTTCAAGCCCATCAAAGAACTCAAAATTGTTGAAACAATACTCATACTCACTTCTTTAAATTCAACTTATTCATAGAAGAAGCTGAAGGAATTGTGTCCTTGACTCTAATGCAATTACTAAATATAACATGGATCATATTATGGAGATAATAAATTCATTGAATTGAATCGTCTATACGTCTTGCTGAGAGGATGCTATGGAACTTCGAGTTTAGTAAATAATAAACCCGAAGCCCAATTAGATGGATCCTACAAGGTCACACTTCACAATCTGGATCAATAAAAGAATGACCTAGAGCCCATGAAGGACTCTAGGAGTGGCCGTCCAAGGAGAAAGAATAGGGGAGGACTCCTAACCTAATTAGTTCCTATAATTAGGTGTGGGGTGAGAAAATAAGACAGTTAGTTTATTCTCTCATTATTTTCTCTCTCCTTTTTTCTCTCTCTTTCAAAGCTACGTAATACTGCTCCAAGAAATAGAAGAGTCCCTCTTCCTTCCAACTAGCATTGGTGGAGCATTGATCTGGATTCGTGGACCTAGTAGAGGAATCTCAATTGCGGTTCTATCTCCGGATCTCAAAGAGCTTTGTGGAAATCACGTGTCAAAGGTTAATTCTGAACTATTATGTGATCCTTGAATGAATATGCATGAGATCCTGTTTTAAGTGCTTATGAATATGATTCATGAAATTCCGCTTAGAGTACTTATAATCCTACAGTGGTATCAGTTTTAGCCTCTTGCATATAGTTTTTTGGTCATAATAATTAGATTTATTTTGATGTGTTCATGACTATTTTTAATTTGATTAAGGGGAGGAATTGAATTATGGATTGAATAAATAATTGGAATTGATTAAATGGAGATTTAATTGCTTAATTTTTCAATATAAAGTGGCCGAATTTTTTGAAAATTCAACCCTAATTTTTTGAAATTTAAATTCTGATTTTAGATCTCTAAATTTCGAATGTTAAGTTCATGTTATTTATCTAATTTTCATGTTTAAATTTGTTTATGTATGAAAATTAATTCATGTTAAAAGCGTTTTATATGAATTAGAGATTAATTTATGTGAATAACCCTAAAATTAATTAAAATGGAGATTTTAATTTAATTCTCTGAATTAGGCATAAAAGAGTTTATGTTTAATTTAATTAAGATCACTAAATTAATTTTACAAATGTTGTAATTTTAATTTCCTTCAAATAAAACAAAACAAAAAAAATTAAGGAGGGAGGAAGAGGAGCGACACTACCGGTGGTCCACCCTGGTCCGTGGCTCTTGGCTTGGGTCGGTCCGTGGCCTCCACGGCCTATTTTCAAAAAAAAAAATTGTTTTAAAATTTTGGTAATAGATCTAGTGCAGCGTGAATCTTGAACATATTTTTTTTTAAAAATTTTGTAAAACAGTTTTTTGAGATAATTAAGCAAATTCCAATTAAGTTAATTATGTTAATTTTGACTGGGTCATAAATTAATTCCATAATTTTATTCTTTAATCTAATTAAAATTAGTAGGCTAGATTTTCTAGGATAGAATTTTAGGTGGTTAGGAATTACTTAAATATTTTATCTACTTGCTATAATTAAGAATATTTGATATTTTGATTGATGGCAAGAATAATATGTGATATTATGATGTGGCATTTTATATTTGATATAATTTCTATGAATGACTAGTATGGCCCAAATTTAAGTTAGAAAATACGATCTGCGTATCGTGATGTATTCTTGTAATTTAAATACGATCTGCGTATCGTTAAATATTTTTGTAATTTATTTAATTTAGATATTATTTAAATTATTTTGATACTTATGTAATCCAAAGACGAGCCCATCAAGAGAAGGCCCATGGCTAAATGGATGGAGATCCATGAAGAGTCCAAGGAGGAGCCCATGATGCTTAGTTCTTAGGATTAGGGGCCATACTAGATCATATTTATTTTTTGCATTTTATTATTATTTAAAATGCTTATAAGTTTGTTGTATGTTGGTTATCAATGCGCTAGAGTTCACTAATTCATAACAACATAATGAACTTAGGTCCCGCAAATATTAAGGTTAGCTTTTCCAAACATAAAGTGCTTATTAACCCTTAATTAATAGTAATAGGTCATGCCTCCAGGGTATTATCATTAATTTTGGGAGATAAGGTAAAATTGCGAATTTTACTACTTAGTTTGGTTATCCTTAACAAAATCATCAAAAGCTTTTTGGGTTTTGAAGCAAAAGATAGTTAAGCATGCGATGTTTACCAATCTGAACAAGAATTATAAAATGTTATAATTAGTAAAAGAGTTTACTTACCTTGAGAATGTAACGTTAAGATAAGGCCTCCGTCTGCTTAGTGTTGCATGTTGATAGGATCTTGTATTCACTTATTCAAATGGGACATTAAAATTGAATAGGTGATCAACCTAGAAACCTTTGCATGTTTTAGGTTGTTTTATAAACATAATATTGAACTTTGCTTTTATTCTGTCTGTAGATACTATGTCTAACAACAACAACAACTATGTTTTCAACATTCGTCATTTCCTTGAAAAGGACAGGTTGAATGGTGAAAATTTCATCAACTGGGAAAGAACCCTAAGACTCGTATTGAGGTCCGAGGGTCGAGAGGATGTCTTAGAAACCCCACTTCCTGTGATTACTGATGAGTCGTCTGAAGCCGACAAACGTCGTGCTAAGCAGGCCAATGATAGGTCTGTACCGATCACTTGCTTGATGATAGCCGCCATGGAGCCGGACCTCCAAAAGAGGTTCGAAACCAAGGATGCTTATACCATCATGCAAGAGCTGCGGGCTATGTTTCAAACACATGCCCGAGTTGAGCGGTATGAGACCAATAGGGAGATACTAGAATGTCAAATGAAGCTGGGTCAAGTTGTTAGCCCCCATGTTTTCGCTATGATGGGTCTATTCGAAAACATGGAACGACTTGGATTCCTTTACAGGGTTGAGTTGGCTACTGACATTATTCTCCACTCATTGCCTGACAACTTTAATCAGTTTAGGATGACCTTCAACATGAATGAGTCTGAAAAGACTTTGCAAGAGCTGCACGGGTTGTTGGTCAATGCTGAGAAGAATATCCCTAAAGAACCAAAGAAAGAGGTTCTTATGGTTCAGAAGGGAAAGGGTTTTAAGAAGAAATGGGCAGGAAAGAAGGACAAAGGCAAGCAAGTTGCCGTTGTTGCTGAAAAACCTAAGCCAACCGCCAAGCCAAAGGTGGCCGCGGAAAGCAAGTGCTTCCATTGTCACAAGATAGGACACTGGAAGAGGAACTGCCCTCTATACTTGGAGGAAAAGAAGTCTGGGGCTTCCACTTCAGGTATATTTGTTATAGAAATCAATTTGACTTCTACTTCTTTATGGGTATTGGATACCGGATGTGGTTCTCACATAGTTAATGATGTGCAGGGACTAAAAAGAAGTAGGAGGCTGGCAAAAGGCGAGGTAGAGCTTCGCGTTGGAAATGGAGCACGGGTTGCTGCACTTGCCATATGAAGCTATAGTCTGCATTTGCCATCTGGCTTTGTTTTAGAATTAAATAATTGTTATTTTGTTCCTTCGATAACTAAGAACATAATTTATGTTTCTGTATTGGATTCTGAAGGATTTTGTTTTGAAATTAAGAACAAATGTTGTTCCATTTCTTACAATAGTATATTCTATGCTAGTGCTAAATTGATAAATGGCTTATATGTGCTTGATAGGTCATTACAAGTCTATAACATAGATAGCAAGAAACAAAAATCAAATGAATTAAACCTAACCTACATTTGGCATTGTCGAATAGGTCATATAAACCAAAAGCGCATCCAAAAGTTACAACAGGATGGCATTCTTCCATCATTTGATTTTGAATCATTTGATGTATGTGAATCATGCTTCGATGGGGAAAATGACAAAGTCACCAAGCATCGGAACGGGTGAAAAGGCAAGCGATCTCTTGGGCCTCATACATACAGATGTTTGTGGTCCTATGAGCACAAAGGCAAGGGGAGGGTTTAATTACTTCATTACCTTCATTGATGATTTGAGTAGATATGGATATGTCTACTTAATGAAACATAAATCGGAATCTTTTGATAAATTCAAAGAGTTCCAGAATGAAGTACAAAATCAACTTGGTAAGACAATTAAAGCACTGCGATCCGATCGTGGTGGCGAGTATTTGAGCCAAGAGTTTGATGACCATTTGAAGGGTTGTGGAATTCTTTCACAATTGACTCCACCAGGAACACCGCAGTTAAATGGTGTATCTGAAAGGAGGAATCGGACCTTATTGGATATGGTTCGATCAATGTTGAGTCTTGTTGATCTTCCGATTTCTTTTTGGGGATATGCTCTCGAAACAGCTGCACACACACTAAACAGAAGCCCGTCAAAGGCTGTAGAAAAGACTCCATATGAGTTATGGAATGGAAAAACTCCAAACTTGTCTTTTCTTAAGATCTGGGGATGTGAGGTCTATGTAAAACTTTTACTGTCAGACAAACTTGCACCCAAGTCAGATAAATGTCTCTTTGTGGGATACCCAAAAGAGACAAGGGGTTATTACTTCTATAACCGTCAAGAGAACAAAGTGTTTGTTGCTCGTGATGGTGTCTTTCTTGAAAAGGAATTTGTTTCTAGAAAGACAAGTGGGAGTAAAATAATTCTCGAAGAAATTCGAGATGAGCAACAACTGGATGTGGTTCACACCATGTCAGAGACGGCCCGACAAGACGAAAGTCTAGTTCAGGAGATGACGTATTCAACGCGTGAACCTCCTACCGTCCCACTTGAATCTAATTCAAGCGAAGATCTTCAAGAAGTTGAAGAGAACATTTCTCTTGATGCTCAGGCCCCGTGTAGGTCTAGTAGAGAAAGGATTCCAAACAAGAGGTTGGTTGATTTCCTGTTAACTGAAAACTCTGAAATAATGATATTGGAGAATTTAGATCCTACTACCTACAAACAAGCTTTGACGAGCCCAGACTCTGAGAAATGGCTTGAGGCCATGAAATCCGAGTTAGAGTCCATGTCCGAGAATAAAGTTTGGACCCCGGGTCGACTTGCTCGATGGGGTTAACCCTATTGGATGCAAGTGGGTGTTCAAATTGAAAACAGACAAAGATGGGAATGTCTATGTCTATAAAGCAAGGCCGGTTGCAAAAGGATTCGGACAAATTCGTGGTATAGACTATGATGAGACCTTTTCTCCAGAGAGCAATGCTTAAGTTAATTCGGATACTTTTAGCGATCATTCGCATTTTATGATTATGAAATTTGCGGATGGATGTCAAAATCGCATTCTTGAATGGGTTCTTGAATGAGGATGTGTACATGACACAACCCGAGGGTTTTGAGGATCCGAGAAAATCCTAAAAGGGTTTGCAAGCTTCAAAGATCCATATATGGATTGAAGCATGCATCTCGAGTCGAATCTTCGATTTGATGAGGCAATCAAGAAATTTGGTTCATCAAAAGCGAAGAAGAGTCTTGTGTTTACAAGAAGTTTAGTGGGAGCAAACTTAATCTTCTTGGTATTGTATGTAGATGACATACTACTCATGGGAAATGACATACCAATGCTTCGAGTCATTCAAGGAATGGTTGAAAAGTTGTTTCTCCATGAAGGACTTTGGAGAAGCTGAGTACATACTGGGAATTAAAATCCATAGAGATAGGTCTCGAAGGATGATTGGACTTAGTCAAGAAACTTATATTGATAAAGTTCTTGCAAGGTTCAACATGGAAAACTCAAAGAGAGGATTCATTCCCATGTCACATGGCATATCGCTTAGCAAGAGTTAGTGCCCGACTGAGCTTGATGAGTTGAAGCGAATGAGTAGCATACCTTATGCTTCGGCTATAGGGTCTATCATGTATGCCATGATAAGTACTCGACCAAATGTTGCATATGCATTGAGCATGTGTAGCAGGTTCCAAGCAAATCCAGGGGAAGCACACTGGATTGCAGCTAAGAGCATCCTTAAGTACTTGAGAAGAACTAAAGGCATGTTCTTAGTCTATGGAGGTGAAAGTGAGTTGGTTGTTAAAGGTTATACTGATGCGAGCTTCCAAACCGACAGAGATGATTACCGCTCTCAGTCAGGGTATGTCTTTTGTCTAAATGGAGGAGCAGTGAGCTGGAAGAGCTCAAAGCAAAGCACTATAGCAGACTCTACGACAGAATCAGAATATTTAGCAGTGGTTGAAGCAGCTAAAGAAGCAGTTTGGATAAAGAAGTTCTTGACAGAGCTGGATATCATACCTAGTGCTCTAGAAGGGATTGAGTTGTTCTGTGATAACAATGGTGCTATTGCGCAAGCAAAAGAACCGAGATCACATAACAAATCCAAACATGTAATGAGGAAGTATCACTTCATTAGGGAGATTGTTGACAGGAAGGATGTCAGGATCTGCAAATTTCACACGGATGAGAATGTGGTTGATCCGCTCACTAAACCACTACCATAACCCAAGCATGAGTGTCACGCTAGGGCTATAGGCTTGAAGCAAATGTTAGAGTGGCTTTAGATTGTACTAGGTTTAGAGAAACTTGTTACAATGTAGAGACATGGTTTTGCTATATTATGTTTATGAGAAATAAAATTTTATCTTATTTAATTTTGGTTTGGTATTAAATAAAATGTCCAAAATATATCTTGAATTCAATGGTTTTGTTAAATATGTGATTTGATGAATGAAACACCATAAGTGAACAGAATTCATAGAATATTATAGTTCCTAATCTAAGTCGTTAAATTGGACATAAATGACTTATTAAAGGATTAGCATATAAGATTGATTGATAGCGCCGTTTCATGGGCTATGGGAACATGGAGATGTTTAGTCAATCATATGGACATGTATAGTTGATACATGATCGAACAGTAACCTACTTAGAAGTTTCTATAACTTCGTAATTATATTAGTGGATTACTAAGACATTGAGTGGAACACTGCGTAGCCTAATGATTGGTATAACTTTGATCTTTGTCAAACGTCATGCCGTAAAAGGGGACTATAAAGGCAGCATTCGGGTTGTGCTAAAAGTTGGGTGGGAGTTTTGGTTGCCACAAGATTGAAAAGTCCTCCTATATGAGATAGGATGGGTGTCTTGGCCCCTTGGAGAGTAAAAATTGAAAAATGCATGGCCGTGCTCAAATGGATTATATGATGATCATTTGTTTGTCAATTCGAACTCATATTTCAAGGATTAATTTGAAGACTAGTATGGATGACATAGAAATATGGTCATACTATCAAATTGGAAACTAAGAGACTTAAGGAATTTGAAGATTGCACACTCGTCTCGGACAAGTGGGAGATTGAAGTAATTGTGTCCTTGACTCTAATGCAATTACTAAATATAACATGGATCATATTATGGAGATAATAAATTCATTAAATTGGGTCTTCTATACGTCTTGCTAGAGGATGCTATAGAACTTCAGGTTTAGTAAATAATAAACCTGAAGCCCGGCCAATTAGATGGATCCTACAAGGTCACACTTCACAATCTGGATCAATAAAAGAATGACCTAGAGCCCATGAAGGACTCTAGGAGTGGCCGACCAAGGAGAAAGAATAGGGGAGGACTCCTAACCTAATTAGTTCCTATAATTAGGTGTGGGGTGAGAAAATAAGGCAGTTAGTTTATTCTCTCATTATTTTCTCTCTCCTCTTTTCTCTCTCTTTCAAAGCTACGTAATACTGCTCCAAGAAATAGAAGAGTCCCTCTTCCTTCTAACTAGCATTGGTGGAGCATTGATCTGGATTCGTGGACCTAGTAGAGGAATCTCAATTGCGGTTCTATCTCCGGATCTCGAAGAGCTTTGTGGAAATCACGCGTCAAAGGTTAATTCTTAACTATTATGTGATCCTTGAATGTATATGCATGAGATCCTGTTTTAAGTACTTATGAATATGATTCATGAAATTCCACTTAGAGTACTTATAATCCTACAGAAGCTTCAACACTAAGACAACCTTCTAGCAAAAATAATTCTAAACTAAAATTGCACACATGTTTGACCAGTCTTATGCATGACCAATCAACCTCACATTTCATATAAACCTTAGTCTCCATGTCATAAACTTACATGGCCCTTCTTTGGATTACTCACGCTAAACAGCATAGTAAAAGAGCTATAACATATTCCAAACTGTTGATAAATTATAACAGAGGAATTCGGGAACAAACTTGGGGAAAATAAAGGGGGTTTTGAAAAAAGGGTAGGAAATGTGAGTATATGTGTGCATTATAACTTTTAAGTTTTCACAACCTTCTTCAAGAAAAAGTTGAGCCATTTAGTGACCTGATCACAGGGATAACAATTCTTAAATGCTAATTAAGTGCCACCCAACTGCACCAGAAACTTGGGGAAAATAGAGGGGGTTTTGAAAATAGGGTAGAAAATGTGAGTATATGTGTATTATTACTTATAACAAGTTTCTTCAAGGAAGTCTAGTGTCTAGTCACTTAAGTGACCGTAGCCTCGGCTAATCACGGGGATAGCATATCTCAAATGCTAATAATGTGCCACCCAACTACACCAAAAGCTAACCCTCCCAATATCCCTATAACATAATAATGAAGTTTTTGTCGAAAGGGACTTTTTTAAAACATTTTGGTTGTGAGTAGGGACCAAAAAAAAATTAATTGTGAACAGGGGATCCAAGAACACACTTTATTTGTTGTTTAGGACTCATTGATCATATTCCGCAATAAAGTCAAGTTTCCGGCAGTTGACTTCATTTAATCACCTCTTTCCCTCCTTAATCTCACGTGTGAGATACAAATCCTTCCCCCTCACCCCTTTCTCTTTCCTCTTTCTGCCATGGCAGGACCTTCTATTCCTGCAATTCTTCTTCCCAACCACAGATTTCATCATTTTCTCTCTCTCCCTCAAATCCCCTCACTCTCTTTAATTTTTGTAACAAAGATCTTTGGATAGCTACCGTTAATACTGAGTATTCGGGAATTTTAAGAGATTGACAGATAGAAAAGAAGTTAGAGATATAGAGAGAAGGTAGAGAATAGAGAGATAGAGAGATTAGAATGAGGTAAGAAGATGATGATTGTCATTCAATTTCAGAATGAATCCCAATTACAGCTGATACTAGCTATTTATACAAGAATTACAAGCCAACAGAATCTCCCGCCAAAACTAACAAACTTCTAATAACAGAATAACTGTATTCTGTTACATTCCTTGCCCCTTATAAAAGAAGTTTTTGAATCAATTACATGAATTCAAACACTTAAAGAACAGTTTTAAGGAATTGGAAAAGTAGGATAAGCATTTTCAAATTATTGTGCCCATTCCCAAGTAGCTTCGGAAATTGAACAACCCTCTCATTGAACTAAGTACTGCACATGAGCTGCATTCTGATGCTTCACTACCCTCTTTTCTAAGATAGCGGCTGGGTGTAAGGCTGAGGTGGCTGACATTCCTTGCAACCAAGCAGGAATATGAGTAATAGTAGGCAAATCTCCTCTACATTGCTTCAACTGAGATACATGAAACACTGGATGCACTTGAGCATTATCAGGTAGCTGAAGTTTATAAGCTACTGTTCCCACTTTGGTAAGCACTTTGAAAGGCCCAAAGTATCTAGGTGAAAGCTTTTCATTTGTTGAATACTTCATGGTTTTCTGTCTATAAGGATGCAGTTTGAGCCAAACTCAATCACCCACATCAAAATTTCCATCACTCCTTTTATGGTCAGCTTGAGATTTCATCCTATCTTGAGCTCTTTTAAGGAAAAATTTGAGCATATGAATCATGCTTTCTCTCCTTTGCATTGATCTATCCACTGCTTCTTCAGAAGTTTCCCCAGGTAGATATGGTAAGTGTAGGGGAGGAGGCTGATTATAAACTACTTCATAAGGAGTAAGTTGTGTTAAAGTGTGAAAATTGGTGTTGTACCACCACTCTGCCAAGGGTAACCAGCTACTCCAGTCTTTGGGCTTCTCACTACACATGCACCTTAGAAAGGACTCCACACACTTGTTAACTATCATCAGTTTGAGGGTGGTAGGTTGATGATAGTAGCAGATCTGTCCCTTGAATAGTGAAGAGAGCTTGCCAAAATTTTCTCAAGAAAACTGAATCTCTGTCACTTACAATGGACCTTGGCCATCCATGTAATTTTAAAACATTATCTAGGTAGCATTGAGCAACAGTTTCAGCTGAGTATGGATGGGCTAAGGCCATAAAATGACTATACTTACTCAGCCTATCAACTACAACAAAAATGACATCCTTGCAATGGGACTTTGGTAATCCAGATATAAAATCCATGGACACATCAATCCACACCTCCTCAGGGATGGGCAAAGGTTGTAACAACCCAGGAGAAGCAACATTTTCAGTCTTATTAGCTTGACAAACTAAACAATTTCTGACAAAAGCTGTAACATACTTAGTTAAACCCTTCCAATAAAAAAGAGACTTAACTCTTTTCAAAGTAGCATCTCTCCCAGAATGGCCTCCCATACCAGATGAATGTAGCCATTGAAGTATAACTAACTTCAATTCATTATCAGGACCAATTAACAACTTCTTTTTCCTTCTAATAAGATCATCTTGTAAGGAGAAAGAAGGAATCACCAATCCATTTTGCAAATCAGACAAAAGATGTTGAAAATTAAGATCTAACTCATAGCTCTTTTGGATTAATTGCTGTAAATTAGAATCCAAAACAGATAGAGCTAAGCATAATACCTCAGCACCATAGACTCTGGAAAGAGCATCTGCAACCAAATTATCACTCCCACTCTTGTATTGAATGATGTAATCAAACCCCATCAATTTTGAGAGCTAAAATTGTTGGAAAGGGGTAGATATTTTTTGTTGTAAAAGCCACTTGAGACTCCTCTGGTCAGTTGTAATAATGAATTGCTGACCAGACAAGTACTGCTCCCATTTCTGAACAGCAGTAACAAGAGCTAAGAGCTCTTTTTCATAAACTGACAGCTTCTTCCATTTGGGACCCAATGATTTGCTAAGGAAAGCCAAAGGGTATCCATTCTGCATCAATACTGCTCCTATACCATAATTTGATGCATCAGTCTCTACAACGAATGGTTGAGAAAATTCATGTAAGGCAAGAACTGGAGCTGAGCTCAAAGCTTGTTTAAGGAGTTCAAAAGCCTTCTGAGCATCTGTGTTCCAAGAGAACTCTCCTTTCTTCAATAGGGAAGTGAGTGGCTTGCTAATGCAAGCATAATCCTTAATGAACTTCCTGTAATAGCCAGCTAAGTCAAGGAAGCTTCTCAATTCCTTGACACAAGTAGGAACAGCCCATTTCAATATAGCATCTATCTTCCTTGGATCAGTTTGTACTCCAGTGCCTGAAATAAAGTGGCCAAGGTATTCCACTTTATCCATTGCAAAGGCACATTTACTCTTCTTGGCAAACAGAAGATGTTGTCTCATCAACTGAAACATTAAATGCAAATGTGAAATATGATCTGCAATGTTAGGACTGTAAACTAAAATATCATCAAAAAATACTAAAACACATTTTCTAAGTAAAGGTTTAAAAATGTGATACATCCAAGCTTGGAAAGATGCTGGAGCATTAGTTAAGCCAAAAGGCATAACTAAGAACTCATAGTGCCCATTATGTGTTTTGAAAGTTGTCTTGAACACATCCTCCTTGCTTACTCTCAACTGGTGGTAGCCTGCCCTTAGATCAAGTTTACTAAACATTGTTGCCCCTGATAACTCATCAATTAACTCATCAACCACAGGGATAGGAAACCTATCTTTAATGGTCTTTTGATTTAGACTCCTATAATCAACACATAACCTCCAGGAGCCATCTTTCTTACCAACCAATACCACATGAGATGCAAAGGGACTACAACTAGGCTGAATGATACCTTGCTCTTCCATTTCATAGACCAATTTTTCAATGATATCTTTTAGAGGATATCTATATGGTCTAATATTGATGGGATTTGTACCAAACTCAAGAGGAATCCTATGATCATATACTCCCCTAGAAGGAGGTAATGATTGTGAAAAGCGAAAAATATCCGAATAGTCATTCAAGACTCGCCTCGACTTCAAGGCAGAACAACAAAGCATTATCATCATTTGCACAGTTTAAAACTCCCAAGTTATCCATGTGTGTACTAGCCAATTGCATAAAATATAATTGAATAGACTGATTAAACATTTTCTGAGTGCCCATAGTAGTCTTTACACCTTTAGGGGGTATGCCTTGTAAGGTATGCTGCACACCATTAAACTCAAATTGCATAACCAGCCTCTTAAAATCCCACTTGACAGTACCCAATTCACTAAGTGGTAGGCGCGGATTTGTCGTGTACACCTAACCAAAGATAAATTTCTCCTACTCTCATGCACACCAAGCAAGTATAATGGAAGTAGGGGTCGTATCCACAGGGAAACAGGGACGAGTTTTATATTTAGCGGGATCCAATACCTAGATTAAGCTAAGGGCCGAGAAACCTAATAACAAGGGGGTTTCAAGTAGATTATAAACAAACTAAAATTAACTAGCATAATTAAATAAAATGAGAAATCAATATGGAAAGTTCTTGAATCCGATTAACATCCACTTCAATTCATTATCGATCATTGAACCTCGACTCTAATTATTTCCATAATTATCTATTGTTGAGAATTAATCTCGTATTCTCCTTATTCTTAGTTGAATAGCACGATCAGTGTGACTATAAAACCCTAACTAAAGGATAACCTAGTCCGATCAGCGTCTAAGTTCAATCCAATAGCAAAGCAATAAACACAGAGAACCAATTGACCTGCTAATGTCATACACGCGATAAACATTCAACAGTTGATTCAATTTCCCTAAGAAATAACCAAGACGATTTGCATCTAAGTTACTCCCTAGTTTGCTACAAATAGATAAAAGAATAAAACAATCCGATTCTATTCTTAAATCTAGCATTAGATTAATTACACAATCAAACTAGTAACGTTCCTAGCATAATTATGCAATAATCATAGAACACAATCATAGAAATTAAACCATAATCAAGGAAAATAGATAGAGAGGAAAGATCTCACAATAACGGTTGAAGCTTCATGTTAATTTCTCCAAGAACAGTTCAAGCTACAATCCGATAGCAAAAACCAAATCCAACATTGAAATCTCTAAGAAAACTAAGAAAAGTAAGAAAGATAACAAAAGTGAGGAAGGAGAATTAAGAGAGGAGTGTTGGAGACTCTCTCTCCTCAAGTATGCTGCTCCTCCTCTCCTTCCTTCCTCTTTACATTAGGTTTTAGGAGGCTTTTAAACCCCGCACAAAACGTGGCCCCAAACTGACTTAAGCGTCGCGAGTCGTGCTACTGATCGCGAGTCGCGAAGAGTACACTGTCTTCCCGCACAAAATGGCTGGGCAAAGGGTCACGAGTCGCGACAGTCCTCACGAGTCGCGAGGGCAGGGGGATCGCGAGTCGCGAGGAGCTTCGCGGGTCGCGAGCATCTTTGGGCGAGTCTTGCTACCGAGCTTGCGATCTTTGGGCAGGCTTGCGTCTTGCTCCAAGGGCTTCTTGCGTCTTTGCCGAGCTTGCGGTGGAGTTTGGTTGTTGTTGGTGAGATGGCAATGGCATAATGCTGTTGAGCTACACCTAGGAAATGCATCTTCCGCTACTCATGCAATCATGTTACGAACCTTCAACCTCTTGAACACTTCCAAGTATATCGCTCAAACCCATTTTACCATAAAAGCTCGGAACATAAGACATTAACACAATTTAACTCACAAAACTCCGAACTTTCGCTAAGGATAATATATATGCAAACATTAACAATTACGAACAAATCCCTTAGCAAAGTGCACCTAAAATATCTCAAAAACATCGTATAACTTGAGCGTATCACTAAGCCACTGGATACCCAACACCATGCCACAGCTACCCAGGGGAATCAACAACATGTCAGATTTAAATTCAAAGTTGTGTAACTTCCATCTAAAATCTTTACAAATGAATTGACATGCTAAATGATTGCCATCTGCAACAGTGACAGCTTGTGCAGCAATTGGTTCTAATTGTAAACCTAGAGTCTTGGCTAGACTTAAATCTAAGAAGTTATGAGTACTCCCAGAGTCAACCAATATATGTAAAGGTTTCTTCCCATACACCCCATTGACTCTCATAGTCTGGTAGTTATGAGAACCACTCAATGCTGTAACAGAAATACAAGGTTCCACAGTTTCAGCCTCAAAATATCCTTCCACACACTGATCACTTCCATCTTCTTCTTCTTCTGTACCAGGGATCTCAATCAAGAACAATTGAGTTTGTTTCAAATTACACCTATGTCCCCTCTCATAAGGCTTATCACAAAAATAACATTCACCCTTCAACTGTTTCTCCCTTCTTTCTTCCTTGGAAATATTAATTTGGGGTTTTTGAAAATTAGTTTGAAAAGGCTTGGTATAAGTGGGTTGTATAGTGTTTAGTTTAGAGGAATTAGGAGTAGGCAAAAAGGGTAGCAAAACTGGTTTTGTGTATTTAGAAGATGAAAAGGTTGGTTTAACTTGGTTAGCAGTTATATTTTCTTCTTGCAACCTAGCATAATGAACTGCTTCAGCCATTATTACAGGTTTGAAAGCTCTTACAAAGGGTTTTAAATTGGGTTTTAATCCACCAATAAAAGAATCCAAGAAATAAGAATCAGGTAGAACATGATTTTGCTGCAACATCAAAGATTTTAACTCCTCAAATTCATCCACATATTCTTCTAAACTAGCAAGAAACCTTATTAAATTTCTCTACAATGTTAACCCCTACTTCATCTCTAAATTTTGCTGACAAGTCAATAACAAACTCAGTCCAGTCTACATTTTTCCTGTTAACAATGTAACTAGACATCCAATGTTCTGCTTTATCAACCATGTTCAGACAAGCAAGATCAACTTTCTGATCATCCGCAATTTTGCAAAGAGTAAAATATTTGTTACACTTTTTAATCCACATTCTAGGGTTACTTCCATCAAATTGAGGGAAATCCAATTTAGGAACATACCCTTGAACTCGATTGAATTCATGATTTCTGTAGAAGGAGACCCATTTCCGGACCCATTTCCATTTCTTGGATCAGCCGCTTCCTTGATCGCTCATTCATTTCGGAGAATGTTTGCATCATTGTCTTCATGGATTCCTCAAATTGTCGAATTTGAGTTTGTTGAGCTTCCAATCTACTAGCCTGAAGCTTCAACTGCTCTTCCATGGCCAATAACTTGCGTGTTGCAGGTGCCAGAATGGTAAGAGGATAAAAGAAAATTGAATTTGGGCGAGTTTGCTCTGATACCAATGTAACAGTATGCTGGATAGCTACTGTTAATACAAGAGTATTCAGGAATTTTAAGATATTGACAGATAGAAAAGAGGTTAGAGATATAGAGAGAAGGTAGAGAATAGAGAGATAGAGAGATTAGAATGAGGTAAGAAGATGATGATTGTCATTCAATTTCAGAATGAATCCCAATTACGGTGATACTAGCTATTTATACAAGAATTACAAGCCAACAGAATCTCCCGCCAAAACTAACAAACTTCTAATAACGAGAATAACCGTGATACATTTACAATAAAACCAATTTAATAGTCACATCATTACTCAACTAACAACCCCAGATTGACAAAATTCGAAGAAAAAAAAATGAAACTTACAAAGCGATCATCATGGATGGTGTAGATGTAATTCTTGAAAGAAATGCAAGAAGCTTTAGGAACCAGAAGTTGATTAATTCCCTTTATATTATACAGTTCATACTCAAACCTTCAGGAACCTTAAATGTTCTAGAAGGTCGAAGGATCCCCATCTTCAACAATAGTCAAGTGGATGCTTTAATCACGGTGCTATTCACTTGACATAATCAAAGTGACAAAATCAACACTAGTGGCATTGAAGAGGGGGAGGGGGGGTTTGAGGGGGAAAGAATGAAAGTTAGAGGGTGTATCTCACGCATGAGATTGAGGAGGGGAGAAGGTGATTAGATGAAGTCAGCTGCCGAAAAGTTGACTTTATTGCCGTAATATAATCATGGGTCCTAAACAAGAAATAAAGTGTGTAATTGGGTCTCTGTTAACATTTTTTTGGGTCCCTGCTCACAACCAAAATGTTTTAAAAGGTCCTTTTTAACAAAAAATTCCATAATAATAGTACCTGAGGAATAAAAGCATGTAAGTACACTATAAGATCTCCAACCAAAAAAAAGTCTAGGCAATGTCAATGACAATCAAAATGTGGAAGCACACATCTCTACCGAATCACTAAACTACATTTACACAAATCCATCATTTTCTGAAAAGCAAAAAAAAACAAATTTAATGGAGTGAAATTCGAAAAAAAAAGCAATGAAATTTACCATGAGCCTTAAGAACACGAAGGATCTTGCTACCAGTAACATTCTTAACTTGAGAAATACCATGAGAATCCCTCAAAATTACACCAATCTGAAAAGGAGTCAAAACCCTTTTTCGCAAACTTACAAATATTCTCATCCACCTTAAACAAAACAAGAAAAATCACTTAAATTCAAAATCATTATAAAAAACAAATCAAATAGATAAAAGAAATGAAGAAGAAACTTACATCTTGAGATGAGATCTTAAGCTAAGCAGTAGGGGTGTTCATGGGTGGTTAACCGTCCCGAGACAACATTTTCGGTTCGGTAAACGAAAGTTTCGGTTCACTATTTTTGCGAACCATAACCGTAACCGTTTAGACCGGTTACCGCCTAAACGGGTAATCGCTTTTTCGGTACGGTTTTTTGGTTAACCATTAACCGTTATTTAAGTTATACTATAATATTTTACTTATATATTTTCTATTTTTTTGTGCATATACTTTAATATTATATATACGCTAATATAAAAATGTATTATAAAATGGATAATAAATCCATTGGAAAATATAAGTAACTAAGAATTCACTCCATTTCCTAATTATAGTGTTTATCTTAGTACTAAATTTCAAAATAATCACATACTTCCTTTAATTGTTGTAGCTTAGTAACAAATATTAGAATTAATGTAATGGTTGGAAAATGTTTCACAATAATTAAAATAGAAAAAATATTTCGTTCACTCAAAAATCATAACCGTAACCGTACCGTTTAACCGTTAATTTTATCGGTTCGGTAATCCACTGTTAAAATATTTTTTTATCGGTACGGTTACCACCCATTTAGACCGGTTTTCCGGTTTTTTCGTACGGTTTTTCGTTTTCGGTTTTTTATGAACACCTCTACCAAGCAGGTGGAGCACGTCGGTACGGAATAGCAGAGGAAGAAATACTATTAGGAATATTGTGTTTGGATCCTCTAGAGTTCTAAAATAACTTTACAAGGTAGAGTTTGATCAATATCAACCATTGAATAAAAAATCAATGGCTCATAGATTATCTTTCCAAAATCCCCCCCTATATTTTCTCATCAAAATCCACCCCCTAATTTCCCCTCCCACCAATATGAGCCCTTGATTTTAAAATGTATGGTTTGGATACAACTCTACCTGTAGAGTTTTATTAAAACTCTAGAGGATCCGGATTCAGGAATATTAGGTATGATAAAGATATGATATTATCTTTAGGATATATTATTATCTTAGAGAAATACTACCTATGTTTCTTAATAAGTGAAACACTTTTCTTTCTTGGAATAGTCACAATAAGTGCAACCAAGCTCAAAATGGTAAAAAAAGTTCAATATTATTACAAATATGCCACCAAAAAGCAAGAGGGGACCACAACTTTTTTGTTTCACCACTTGAAATACCCTACTTTATTGTTGTCCCAACTTTCTCTCTCTACATTCCTTGGTATTCCCCCACTTTCTCTATGTTTCACTTATTGAGAAACGGAGGAAGTATTATAATTGGGATATTTCCAAGAACTATTTGATTAGTATTAGAGCATGTACAATGGTATATGGCTCTCCAACTAGCTCTCCACACTCTCTCATATATTCTCTCTCTTCAAGCTACTCTCAAGAACTATGTCTAAAAACACCCAACAAATATAAAACTCTTTAAAGAGCTCTCCATTCAACTTTTCACTATTTGGTGGTCCTCATATCAATAAATAAACTTCTTTTAATATTATGATCAAAGTTATATAAATAAAGTTATTCATGTAAATTAAATATAATTACAAAAAAAATTATCTTTTTTCATAATTTATGCAATGTATAATTTTTTTTAAAACAATTTTTTTATTTTTTTTCCTAAACACTTAAGAAAATTAAAGATTGATGGAATATAAAAAAGATAGTAATATATCAAATATTAGGCTCATTTTATAGATAAAGAAAAATGATAGTTATTGGGATAGTAATTATTACCATTTTTTTAATTTTTATAAAAAAAGATCATTAGATAGTTGCCAGAAGAAAAGAAAATTTAAGTAATTGCAATAGTATGTGGGCCCCACACATAGGAGAGTTATCTCTCCTTCAACCCAAAAGGTATCTCCCCCAAGAGCCACTTAGCAAAGTGTACACCCAAGACACACCCAAGAGCCCCATTGTTGGGTAAGAGGTGGCTCTTCATTTTCTCTCTCCTTCGAGAGCTAGTTGGAAAACTAGTTGGAGAGCCCCATTGTACATGCTCTTAGGAATAAGATATCTTTTAGAGATAGTTACCTAGTATGAGTCATGTTGTACTCCTATATATATTGTACTCATAGTTCATTATTATATTGAACCACACATCAATATAATAAACTCTTAATACTTCCTCCCTCTAACAAATACCCTTAGGGGTCGTTTGGTTAAAGGTATGGAATGGAAAGGGAATGGAAACAAATAAAGGAGAGGAATGGTAACAAAAATGGTTAGCTTTATTAGGTGTTTGGTTCAAGCCATGGAATGGTAACCATTACCACCAAATAATGTATTTTGTTACTTGAGGGGGAGGGAAAGGTAACAATTTGAGGGAGTCCATTACCACCAAATAATGGTAATGGATTGATGAGGGTTTTATCCAAACAAAAAAGAAAGGGAATCGGTAAATGATTCCGTTTCTTGGAGCCCAAAAATCACGAACCAAACGTGCACTTAGAGTATCGCCATTGGTTGATATGAACTATAGATCATGAGGAGAGAAGGTATAAAGAGCAATAAAAAAATAGGAGAGAAAAAAAAAAGGAGGAAAGACAGCATTGATCGCATCATTGCAACTAGACCTGGGCATGGGCCGGACTGGGCCTTTTCACGAGCTCGGCCCACGTGCTTTGGGCAATGGCGGGCCGGGCTCGAGTCCGTGAATGGTAGGTCGTCCGTGCCGTGCCCGAAATTTTCATATTTTATCCCTGACCCGTGTTTTATGTTGTTTTTTTGGATTTTTGGCAGTTTTAGACTAAAAAACAAAGAAAAGGGGCGTTCGGCCCGCGGGCGGCACCCGAGCCATATAGGCGTGATCGTGCCGGGCCTAAAATAAAATTTCTTGACCGCGACAAGCCCACGGCCCACGTAGCGGAAAATGAGTCGGGTCGGGTCTTGAACGGGCTCAGGTAGGGTCGGGCCTTGAACGGGGTCGGGTCGGGCCACGGGCTCGCCCAGCCCATGCCCACCTCTAATTGCAACTATCCAAAATGAACAAAAAAAAAAAGAAAGGTGGATCATTGTCCATGTGCCACATGGGAGGATGGGAAATCAACAGTGGTTCCCACTGCATGGCAGAAATCTAACTACTCCATATTTCATCAATCTAACGGCAACAATGGCATTGAATATATCTACTGTTTAAATTTCTATTTTTAGAAAAAAAACACCAACATCTATATTTTTTTGTCTATAAATAGAGACCAATATTGAGCTACTTCTACCCATCTTTTTTTTGAGCTCATTTTGTTATTGAAAGTCATATTTGTTTTCTTTCAACATTTATCCACCATATTACTTAATTATGTGCAATATTAACGAAATTAATTTTTACTAATATTTTTTAATCACGAACATATAAATTATTTACACTCAATAATAATTAATTGATTCTTAAATAATCCATAATAAATAAAAAAAGATGGATGAAGAGGAGATTGAGGAGAGAAAATATATGGTGGGGTATGGTAAAAAGTAGGAAAGAGAATGTGAAGATCTAAAATTATAGATCATTCATTGGGGGTGAAAAGATCATTAAATAAAATAAATAGTAAATCATGAATGAGGTGGAAGAGATATGAAGTATTAAAATATTTGATGATCCAAGATTTTGGATCAACCATTGGGTATACTCTTACTGCGAATAAATGAATCACAAAAATAAGAGAGTGTAAGAAATCGGCATTGAAGGAGGAGAGAGAAAATATCTGCCACTGTGCATACGACCCATGGTGAAAGTGATGAGATGAAAAAGGGAACTTCTGCTACTGCTTCTTCTTATTGGTAGTGTTGTAGAAAGACGACCACTCAACAAAACCCTAGAAAATTCCCAGACTTTCGGTGGTTATCGGGTTCATATATGGGTTTTATACTTGAAGTTGTTGTCGACTATGTGGGTTTTTCGGCTTGAGTTTTAAGAGTTTGGATTCTATACTTGTGGGGAGGCCTGTATTTTTAACATGTTTTTTGTTTTTTTTGGATCTTTTTTGTTACTCGAACAAGGCTTTGAATTGGTATTTTCTTGGATAATTCAATCTGATTTTCACTTCATAGAGGATGACTTGTCTGTGGCGATGTGGTGACTGGTGAGGTGGAAAATGAGGCCTATGCCATTTTTGGGTGCCCTCGGGTGATGGACATTTTGGGAGGCATGTGGTTGCTCGTCTCTTTGTCGCCAAGCTCTGTCCTCCCTCTGTGTGAGGTGATTGTTAGTTGGCAGAGGCTTGATTCGAGTGTGGTACAAAGGGGACTATTCTTTGCTTGGGTATTATGGGGGTGAAAGGAACAAATGGATTTTCAAGGGCCAAGTTGCGCCTCAGCGTGCTCTGATTAAGCGAGTAGCGAGATTAGTAGAGGAGCAAGGTCAATACACCAAGCGCATCTACAAGAGCACGCTGGCAGGTCCACAAATTACGAGCGCCGAGACATGGTCACCCCCCTGCTTGTTTGATAAAGATCAATGTCGATGCATCTTTGACTGTCGAAGGTTGTGTTGACTTAGGCGTTGTTGCGTGCAATTCGACTGGGGAAGTTTTATTTTCAGCCACGAGACGTGTGAAGGCTTTTTGGGCGCTCGAAGTTGCTGAAGCAAAGGCTCTAGCTCTTGCAATGAGACTTGGAAAACGCTATGGGCTTGAAGGTGTTATCCTGGAATCGGATTGCCAAGTTGTTATCAATCGGCTCTCAAAGCATGCACTATTCCTCCCAGATATGGATTTTATTTTACATGATATTCTTTCTGTCAGTATCTCTTTTCAATCTTTTTCGTGGCCTCATGTGAAAAGATAATGGCAATTTTGTTGCCCACCATTTGGCTAAGCTAATCCCTTTTTGGGGTTGAACAAGTTTGGAAGAACCACTATCCGACGGAAGTGGCTCCATATGTACTCACTGACAATTTGGTGATGAACTAATATCAAGTTATCAACTTAACTTTTCCCCTAAAAAAAAGGCGTAATAATAATATATAAAAAATTGACATCGAGAAAAATTACATTAACTAAAAAGGAGAGTATAACCTAATGCTAATACAACTAAACAAAACAAACTGAAACTAACTTCAACTTCACTTGCTCGTACATATTTTATGAAGAAAAAACAAACTAGTACTTGTCTAATCCAAAATTAAACTTGTCTTGAGCGATGGTGGGTGGAGTTGGATTATATGCCTTGACAAAAAAGACTTGATAATAATAGTTTTAATGTAACAAATAACTCATATCAATTCTCAAGTAAGGAAGGTCAAGCACCAAACATGTGTTTTTCATATATTTGCATTACCGTAACTCGGAGGTGCTATTAGGTTAAATGGAAACGATATTGGGTGAATGGAAATTTGTGATGATAGTTACATCTTCAAGATGAGATCAAATTCACCTTACAAATTACTTGCCAATTACCATCATCTAACAACGTCTATCAATGCCAAAAAGGTAGAACATATCAAAGACGTGGGAAAAAACCCTCTCTAGGCAAAAGAGAGCCTCTCCTGTTTGAGAGTATAACCTTCTTAAAAAGTTATTTAATTACGCACGTATTCAAAATTCTTAATTAAACACGTATTCTTTTGAATCGCTTAAGTTGCAATTTGTCATTTTCAGTCAGACAAATAGCGACACGCGTAATGTTTTCTTGGTTATTAGTAGGTTAATATGGTTCATTCGGTGTTCTATTTTCTTTCAAACAAAATAAAGCAAATTTGTAGTCTCTTTTTCTTCATCTCAACTTCTTTGGAGTTTGTTTTAGTATGGATCTCTTGCTTGATTCTACTGGTAAAGCTCTTCGTCGTATTGGTCCTAAGATACAGGGATTGGATCAAGACCAAATTACGGAAGCCTATTAGTTTAAGCGTGTTGTTGTTTCTCGGGTTCGTGATTACGGGCGGTTTGAAGCCCATTCTTTGCGGTTATGGGTAGATAATTTTTGGGTGAACGAGATGCAATTGAGGTGCGCAAGGTGGGTCGACTGTTTTTCTTTCTTTGTCAACATCAAGAGGATCGCCAGGCGTTGATAGTAAAAGGTTTTGCATGCTTTCAAGGTGCTCTTATTACTTTCTCTGGGTTTAGATACTATAGGTCACTGCAAGATTTGAGGTCTCCGGAAGCCACACTTTGGTTGAGGCTTGAAGGGCTTCCTTTTTTATTTGCTCAACCTGCCCTTGCAAAGAAAGCTTTCATGCAACTTGGTAGGGTCTTGTTCTTTGATGATCTTACAAGGGCTCATGATCCACCGGTTCACCGAGAGCATGCATTAGGATAAATTTAGATAATCCACTTATTCCGGGTTTCTTTTTTCAAGAAGAGGATTTACCACCATCTTGGGTGGTTTTCCGTTATGAAGGGGTTTTTGTGCATTGTAAACGTTGTGGAAGGGTGGGTCATAAGCAGAATAGATGTCGTCGATCAATGGAGCGGGTTAGGCAAGATTTCGCATTATGTATACAATCTATGTGTGGGGAACCTGAGTTTGTCTACGTTGACCCTTATCCAATTCCTTTGTATTCTAATAAAATTATAGGGTTGGCAAGAGTTGAGCCAAATCGGACTATGATCCTGGACTTATTGTTTGGTAATTCGCCTCAACATGAACATTCTTCCACTCGTTCGGATACTTCATCATCGAATAGTCCTAATGATTCACATGCAAATGATAATCCTGATGATCCGGGTCCTTCCCGGCGTTTGAAGAGGAAAGAAAGTTCTTCTTCGTCTGATTCTAGTCACTGTGGTGGTAATGACGGTAGTGAAGGAGATGATGGTGATAGTTCTAGCAAACGGCATCGGGGCATGTGCCCGGAGGAGAGTAATGTTGGTCAGAAGAGGAGGTGGTTGGAGTTGCCGGAGGATAGTAGTAGTGCAAGTGTTGTTCGTTCTAGGGTTCAGAGGGAGGACAAGTGGCAGAAGCTGAGTATTGATGACGTGAGGCGTGGAACAAAGCGGCAGTTGGCATTTACTGAGGTATCTTTAAAACGACTGAAACCATATTCTACTGTGGTGGGGCTCTATGTGTCTGACTTTGGTAATAACCCGGGTTTTGAGGCAAGTACTCATTGCAATTCCTTTAATGCTTATCCCTCTTTTTTTCTTTCGAGATTTTACCAAGCAACCCTTGGTAGATCTACTATGCCTCAATCTTGCGTGTGTAATTTGGACTTTTATGCTCCTCTTAAATTATATAGTATTTCTCATATTTGGAAATGGGGTTTGTGTTATCTTGGGGCTTGTCCTTTAGAGTCTATGTGGGGGCCCAAATCTTCGAAACATTCTTATCCCCTCCCCCACCACCTTCCTTTATTTATATCATTCTCAAAGCTTGTCACTATCTTATGCTCTGAGTTATCCCCACAAAATCTTTCCCCAGATTTGTCCTTCTCTCCTTGTTTTTCGGTTTTTAATTTCCTCAAGTCAACCTCTTTCACACTATGGAATACAATGTGATTCAACAGTACCTGGGCCTTTCTAAAAGGGCAAAAGTGCATATCCAAGTGGGGTCGGATGACCGGCTTCGAGTTTAGGGATACGGATAGGTTACTTGCTCCTCGGAGTCTCTAGATTTGGATCATTTTCGCCCTAGGCAGGGGTCTTTGCTTGATAATGGGCTTAATGTTGAGGCAAGTGGCCTAGCTACGTCGGTTGGCTGGAGTCTCGGGTGGATTATTTGTTTTGGGCCAAGAGTTTACTTTTCCTGTTTTGAAGCCAGTTCTTGTTAACCCAACTTTGACTCCCAAGTTTTTGTGGGCTTCTGAAGTTGAATTGGGTGCTACTAAGGTAGTTTCTGGTAAGGTAGATGAAAAGCACCCTGATGATGAGGAGTTCTTTTCTATGGATTCGGATTTTCAAGTGGAAAAGATGATGTTACTCGGTCTTAATTCTCCTCCCCCTTCGGATGGCGATGCATCTATTAGGGTTCGTAAGAAGAAGTTGCCAAAGCAGGTACGCCATGAGCGTAAGGAACGCTCTAAGGTACGCATATCTAATTGGCGACCCTCTTTGGGTTGATTCTTGTTGGGTTAGTCGCTACGGTTTGTACTGGAGATAAGCGGGTATTTGAACTTGGAGATTCTTCTCAAGTTGTGGAACTGGAGGGTGGTCTGAAGAAGAAGAAAGTTCAGAAGGAGTATTATGGTAAGAAACAACTTAAGTTTGGACTTGATGGTGAAGCCACGCTTCTGTCTGATTTGGATGCGGATGGTGCGGCTGGCCTTCAGCCTTTGCATAGAAAATGAAACTATGCAGCTGGAATTGTAGAGGCGCCATGGTGGAAGGCCCTCAGCTTTCGTTTGTCTCTCACCTTGTAAAAATGTTTGGCCTAGATGTTATGTTCTTAAGTGAAACGCTGTGTAAGGTTGATGATCTTGTCCCTTTTTGTTCTAGGTTGGGACTAGGTTGTTTTTGTCGCGTAGATGTGGAGGGTCGTAGTTGAGGTTTGTTTTTGTGCTGACCACCTAATGTAAATTTACCTCCTCTAGTTTGTACTAAAAACTTTATCTTAAGTAAATTATGGTTTGCTGGTTTCGAGTATTTTGTTTTTTTTGCTTATGGTGCACCACACTTGGAAGATAGATCAGGAGTGTGGGACGCTATTTCTGTCAATCTCATTGGCTGTCAAAATGTTGTATTACTTGGGGATTTCAATCAGGTTGAGTATCAGGACCAAAAGATGGGGGAATTCTTTTATTCGAGGGGCATCACAATTTTACGCTTGGAAGTGTTCCCATAATTTGATTGATATTCCAGGTAAAGGACCACAATTCACATGGACTTACAATCGTGAGTTGGGTCAATTGGTGTGTGAATGTCTTGATAGGGAATATTGTGAT
Source organism: Beta corolliflora (assembly GCA_947648045.1). Lineage (NCBI taxonomy): Eukaryota > Viridiplantae > Streptophyta > Magnoliopsida > Caryophyllales > Amaranthaceae > Beta > Beta corolliflora. The sequence continues at coordinate 106,887 of CANSZD010004111.1, forward strand.
GATAATTGGAGAACTCTTCACCCCAAATGCCATCTTGACACACTTGCCCATATTCTTGTCTGATCACATCCCTATCCTTTTAGATTGGTCACCGTTGTTTCCATCTGTCAATATACCTTATAGAATGGAAGCTTGGGGGTTATTGCTTCCTGGTATGCGTGTAGTCATTGAATCTGCTTGGAGTAAGTTGGTGGCTGGTTCTCCATCGTAAAATTCGGTTTGCTACTTTGGCCTGTAAGAAGTGGTGCCTGGATTATAAGCGTGATCATGGTATCCAGTGGAATGGGCTTATGCAGGATCTTACTCAAGCCCATGAAGCTTTACCTTTGCAGGTTCATTTGTATGATTCTGCCAAACTTGCTGAGTCAAGGGAAGAGTTGTTTGTTCAGTGGTGGCATTGGCGGCACAGAGCTAAAATTCGGTATGATCAATTAGGAGATTCTGCAACATCTTTTGTCTATAAGAGTGTTAAAATGCGGATATCTTCTAACTTTATCAAGTCGTTATGTGTTCAAGACAATGAATGGACATCATATCAGGGGGTTATTTCGGACTTGTTTACAAAGCATTTTCAAGCAATTTTCACTCCTTCACCTTCTCATGTTCCTTTGCAACTTTCCATGGTTTTCAGATTTACCCTCTTTGATGCCACATCATGTTGAATCGTTCTTAAGTCCAATTTCGGGTGAAGAGATTAAAACTGCAGCATTTAGTATGCACTCCCTCAAAACGCCGGGGCCAGATGGAGCCCCACCGCTTTTTTTAAGCATTTTTGGCAGATTCTTGGGCCTAGTATTGTTGCAACAGTGACTTCTTTTTTTGCGGGGAAGTTTATATTGAAAGATTTCAATTGGACTTTTATAGCATTAATCCCAAAAGTGATTTCTCCTCAAGTTGTGAACCAGTTTCATCCTATAAAAGAAATGAAGAAGAACCTTACATCTTTAGATGAGATCTTAAGCCAAGCAGTAGGGGTGTTCATGGGTGGTTAACCGTCCCGAGACAACATTTCGGTTCGGTAAACGAAAGTTTCGGTTCACTATTTTTGCGAACCATAACTGTAACCGTTTAGACTGGTTACCGCCTAAACGGGTAATCGCTTTTTCGGTACGGTTTTTTGGTTAACCATTAACCGTTATTTAAGTTATACTATAATATTTTACTTACTATACATATATATTTTCTATTTTTTTGTGCATATACTTTAATATTATATATACGCTAATATAAAAATGTATTATAAAATGGATAATAAATCCATTGGAAAATATAAGTAACTAAGAATTCACTCCATTTCCTAATTATAGTGTTTATCTTAGTACTAAATTTCAAAATAATCACATACTTCCTTTAATTGTTGTAGCTTAGTAACAAATATTAGAATTAATGTAATGGTTGGAAAATGTTTCACAATAATTAAAATAGAAAAAATATTTCGGTATTTCGGTTAACCGTTCACTCAAAAATCATAACCGTAACCGTACCGTTTAACCGTTAATTTTATCGGTTCGGTAATCCACTGTTAAAATATTTTTTTATCGGTACGGTTACCACCCATTTAGACCGGTTTTCCGGTTTTCATACGGTTTTTTCGGTTTTGGTTTTTTATGAACACCCCTACCAAGCAGGTGGAGCACGTCGGTACGGAATAGCAGAGGAAGAAATACTATTAGGAATATTGTGTTTGGATCCTCTAGAGTTCTAAAATAACTTTACAAGGTAGAGTTTGATCAATATCAACCATTGAATAAAAAATCAATGGCTCATAGATTATCTTTCCAAAAATCCCCCCTTATATTTTCTCATCAAAATCCACCCCCTAATTTTCCCCTCCCACCATTATAAGCCCTTGATTTTAAAATGTATTGTTTGGATACAACTCTACCTGTAGAGTTTTATTAAAACTCTAGAGGATCCGGATTCAGGAATATTAGGTATGATAAAGATATGATATTATCTTTAGGATATATTATTATCTTAGAGAAATACTACCTATGTTTCTTAATAAGTGAAACACTTTTCTTTCTTGGAATAGTCACAATAAGTGCAACCAAGCTCAAAATGGTAAAAAAAGTTCAATATTATTACAAATATGCCACCAAAAAGCAAGAGGGACCACAACTTTTTTGTTTCACCACTTGAAATACCCTACTTTATTGTTGTCCCAACTTTCTCTCTCTACATTCCTTGGTATTCCCCCACTTTCTCTATGTTTCACTTATTGAGAAACGGAGGAAGTATTATCTTGGGATATTTCCAAGAACTATTTGATTAGTATTAGAGCATGTACAATGGTATATGGCTCTCCAACTAGCTCTCCACTCTCTCTCATATATTCTCTCTCTTCAAGCTACTCTCAAGAACTATGTCTAAAAACACCCAACAAATATAAAACTCTTTAAAGAGCTCTCCATTCAACTTTTCACTATTTGGTGGTCCTCATATCAATAAATGAACTTCTTTTAATATTATGATCAAAGTTATATAAATAAAGTTATTCATGTAAATTAAATATAATTACAAAAAAAATTATCTTTTTTCATAATTTATGCAATGTAGAATTTTTTGTAAAACAATTTTATTTATTTTTTTTCCTAAACACTTAAGAAAATTAAAGATTGATGGAATATAAAAAAGATAGTAATATATCAAATATTAAGCTCATTTTATAGATAAAGAAAAATTATAGTTATTGGGATAGTAATTATTACCATTTTTTTAATTTTTATAAAAAACGATCATTAAATAGTTGCAAGAAGAAAAGAAAATTTAAGTAATTGCAATAGTATGTGGGCCCCACACATAGGAGAGTTATCTCTCCTTCAACCCAAAAGGTATCTCCCCCAAGAGCCACTTAGCAAAGTGTACACCCAAGACACACCACTAGTGGAAAAAGACTCAAATGCTCCGGTTAAAAAGCCCACAAATGCTCCGTTTTTCACGCGTAGCAAACGTCATACGAGCATTTGAACATTTTACAAATGCTCCGGTTAAGAACCGGAGCATTTGTTTCATCAAATGCTCCGGTTGTGCTCAAAACCGGAGCATTTGAGCTTCTTAACATGAATAAAAAACCACAAATGCTCCGGTTTTTTGGGTAAAACCGGAGCACTTGTTCGAACAAATGCTCCGGTTTTATAAACAACCGGAGCATTTGTGAATTTTATATAGGAAAAAAAAAATTCTGTTACTGCCAGCATGCACGCTAGCAGCAGCCCACTAGCATATTACACTAATAACTTCAGTAGCCACTTTACCTTCATGGCATTGCATAAACAATTAAATACACTGGAATAAACACCATTATGGCCAAATTTTGGTTACAAATACTGTAAAGTTGAAGGGTGCCATTTTCTTAAAGCCACTAATAATTGAATGAGGTATATACAAGTAAGGACAGGGAGGGTTGTTCACCAAAAAAAAAGGACAGGGAGGGTTTATGTTTCCTATTTTATATATGAAAATTGAACAACAAAAATATGCCCCAAAACTACTAGCAGATAATACAAATCATTCAGCAAAAACCTCATAGCATCGAACATTTCGGAGCATTTGACTGCATAACATTTTTCTCTCCTTTTCCAATTCCTCAAGCTCCTCTATCTCAACTTTCAAATCCCTAATTTAGCAGGTGATACAAAATCAATCAGCAAGATAACGAACTCAAGATAGACAAAAAAAGAAATTGAATTTGATTGAAAGCATGTCATAATTGTTTGTGAGTCGAACCTTAATTGTGCATAAACAGAATGAACAAGATTGCAGACCTACCTACAGAGTATATATATAGATAGTATGTTTAAGATGACAGCACCTTAACCAACCTAGCAATAAAGAAACAACACTCTTATTAAGAGATTAAGTAACACTTAGCTTCAGAAGCCAAAATTTCTTCAAAAAACAGAAACATAACGGGAACAAATAGGAGATTGGTAAGTTTCTTTAGAGCACATGTAGTTAAAGTAGGTTCACTATAAAAAAAAATGTAGTTAAGTAGGTTACTGGTGCACTACATTTATTAAAAAATGCTAATTTGATGCAAATTTTTCAAATCATGCTAGATAACCATCAATAAGAATCTTGACATATTTACCAAAAGAAAAAGTACAAATATAATCCACAATACACATTGATCATACCTTAGATTCAATGGCTTCTCCATAGCTTGTATGCTCCTTAGCAACATATACAAGCTACGCGCTGATTAGCAGTTTTAAGTTAGGAAGAACTGCTTTGATGTGTTGTACTGGGATCTTCAAAATGATGAAAGCACACCAATTAGAACTGGAAAAATATATAAGTGATACAAACATAGTATAGTAACAAAGCATTGGTTTCACTTGAGTTAACTTTTTAGCCAGCTATGCAACGACACATCGATATGCAATATCACCGTATTGTACACGAACAGAGCTCAAGTGAAATCCAAAAGGAGTAGTCAATAATAAACATCTATCTATATTTAAAACCTATAATTCAATTAGAAAAAGAGAAAGAAATACGAGGCTAGAGAATATATAGGGATTAGAAATATAATCAACTTTATAACAGAAATACTTTATATACGGATTGTTGAATGACATCCCAGGTTTATTGTAAGGCATCCTATGTGACTTTTTATATCATAGATAAAACCTAAGGTACAATTTTAAAAAAAATCTCACACTATAATTCAATGAAGTACCTTCAGCAACTTTATCCGCTCCTTCATCGGTTCTTTGGTTCTTTAGCAACTCCTTCGGCTTCAAAGAACACCATTAACAATTTCAAATCTCTGCAAAGTGCACCAATGTTTATAAATGAATTATACAACTGCACTTAAAATGCTAAACTCAAATAGAGCTGATTTATAAAGATTGTTAAATATCTTGTAGAAGAGCACGCCATAGTACTAATGGCCAAGTTTTTTGCGGATATATATGCAAATTAAAGAAAAAGCAGCACTTAGATGAGGTCATGAGGAATCCTGTCAAAGATCAAGATTCATAACCACTTGGAAAGTAGGATTGTATATCCTCAAAGAATATATTTCAATAAAAACAACAGCCAGAAAACGATACACAGTAGTCGTAAAAATAGTACTAGCAGCTACTAATACAATATAAGCGACTGGAGAGCGTAACATGTCATAAATTAGCATACCTTAGTGTAGAATGGGTAATATAGTTTCTGGTATTTATCCTCAAGTGCTCTTCTCTCCTCAAAGAACTTCGCCTCAAGCTCATCATGCTCACTCTATATATCAAAAATAAAACCAGTTCTAGCAATGCGAGTTGAATGACGATAATAAGGAAGAACTGCTGCTGCACTAGAACAGGAAGAACTTCGGCAACTGCATCAAAGGAGCAGCGGCAATCACTGCAGCTTGGCGACGGCGGGCACCGCTCTGCAGACGACACCAAAAACCACCACATCACGGAGAGGAAGACCAAGTGGCGGCAACAAATGAGTGAGGCGAGTTCTAAACCAGAGAAGAGGGAAACTTGAGCATGCAAAAGCAAAGGCAGCGACAACACCACCAGTGATAGTGGTTGGCAAAGCGGAGACTTGCGACGATCAGAAAAGAATCAACAAACACCAACTGGGTATTAACGAAGAGGGGAAGATTTGTGGGTTTGAAGAAACAAAAAATAAGGTTTTAGTTCGATCATTTGTGAACATAAATCAGAGAAGTAAATAAAGAATTGAGCTTTAACATTCATCAAAGTCTAGCTAGTCAATGAAAACAACAATTAGACTACTATAACACAATTACAAACCAAAACATCATACAAGTGAGTATCAAGAGCACACAGCATGTCAAGCAAGATGAGGAGCTACAATATGAATTTTTCATACTCATCAAATATATTGCATCAGCAAGTAGATAATCCTAGTCATTTGCTAGTATTAGGAAAATATAATATATGAGCATATTGCACTTAAAAATTTGCGATACAAATAAAATGCCAAGCGGTTTTCAAATCCAAGAAAATGGATGAATTTGTTTCTTAGTAAGAGAGGAACGATATATAGATACAAAAACATACAAGCATAGATGCACAAACATACTAAGCCAGACTAAGGAAACAAAGCATGCAAGGTGTCATCAAGAACAGCAGCAACTACCATCATAATCTCATCAACATCAATTGGCCACTAAGAGAGATCAGGTTACATTCAAATAAAACAGCACCCAATTCATAAGACCAACTAATCAACCACAAGCACCTAAACATTGAGTAGATTTTAAGTCGAACTAAAATAGGCTCCCTGTAAAAGCACAATTAGCTAAAAATAGAGGTTCAAAATAGGCAAGAATACCTTTGAGAGCGAGAGGTCTTGAATTAGGGCTCATCAAAGCAAAATCAGTTGCGATGGAAAGTCTCAAAGGCTGATTTGACATTTTCATATCGATATTCACAAAGACTATTTGAGGAGAAGTCGTTCTCACACAAATATACTTGTACGATTCCATCGTTACATGAGTGAAAGTTTGAAGCGAGGATTGATCCCTATGCTTAGCAATGCAGGGAACAAATAAATTAAAAAAAAAAAAAAAACTAGCCTCAATGCAACCTTAAAAGAAACTGGTAATTATGTTGATTTTACAAAATTACATATCAAACATCAAAACAAGTAAATCCACCCATCTCAAAGCTGCAAATTCCAATTATATAATAAAAAAAGAGGTTAAAACCTCCTAATTTGATTTACAGATCAAAATCGTCAACCAAGGAATCAAGCTACTTCGAAATTGCAAATTCGAATACATTACATTGACTCAACTTTAGTTGAACCTTAAAAAAAAGCTGCAATTCCTCATAATCTTCCAAAATTACTCCAACGAATCACCCAAACTCAACTTCGAGCCAAAAACGCTAAAATGCATCTAAATTTCCTGAATTACGGATTAATTCTACGACTAACTAAATCAAGCTAACTAAAGATTAAGATAATAACCGAGTCAAAAAACTAGTTGAAATCAAAGCAAAACCTCAATCTCGACTAAGATTTGAGCAGATCCGACACCAAATCAAAGCATAATAAAAACGACGAAATTCCTAGGGTTTTAATTCGATACCTCCAGGTTTTCAAACAAAACAAGATTACAAATGATATAATCCGAGGAATATGAAATGAAAATTTTGAAAAATGAGGAGGAACTTACCGTTAAAGCTTCTTTCATAACAATAGGAGCATTAGCAGCGGCCATGGCTGAGTAAATCAATGAAGAAGACGATTCAAAAGAAATTGGATTTTGAGCAACGAGATCCAGGACGGTGGTTGAGTGAGATGAGAGAGAAAGACAACGGTGGTTGCGTGAGAGGAAGAAAAAGAGAGGAGGCGTACCGCGTATGAAAACCCTAAATGTACGCTTTCGGTGAAGAAAATGAAAATAGGGAAAGTGAGGGAGGTAGAGAGGAAAAGAGGAGAAAGAGAGAGGGGGAAATCAAGTATAGGGGTTCAAATTTCAATAAGCAGTTAGGGAAAAGAGAATAGAAATTTTTTTTTTATTAAAATAGTCAAATGCTTTGGTTGTTTTAAAAAACCCAAGCATTTGTGAAATTTTTTAATTCATTTTTTTTAGAAACGCTATCAAATGCTTTGGTTATTTAAACAACCCAAGCATTTGTAATGTAGCAAAAGAAGTTTTTTCCACTAGTGCACCCAAGAGCCCCATTGTTGGGTAAGAGGTGGCTCTTCATTTTCTCTCTCCTTCGAGAGCTAGTTGGAAAACTAGTTGGAGAGCCCCATTGTACATGCTCTTAGGAATAAGATATCTTTTAGAGATAGTTTCCTAGTATGAGTCATGTTGTACTCCTATATATATTGTACTCATAGTTAATTATTATATTGAACCACACATCAATATAATAAACTCTTAATACTTCCTCCCTCTAACAAATACCCTTAGGGGTCGTTTGGTTAAAGGTATGGAATGGAAAGGGAATGGAAACAAATAAAGGAGAGGAATGGTAACAAAAATGGTTAGCTTTATTAGGTGTTTGGTTCAAGCCATGGAATGGTAACCATTACCACCAAATAATGTATTTTGTTACTTGAGGGGGATGGAAAGGTAACAATTTGAGGGAGTCCATTACCACCAAATAATGGTAATGGATTGATGAGGGTTTGAACCAAACAAAAAAGAAAGGGAATCGGTAATTGATTCCGTTTCTTGGAGCCCAAAAATCACGAACCAAACGTGCTCTTTGAGTACCGCCATTGGTTGATATGAACTATAGATCATGAGGAGAGAAGGTATAAAGAGCAATAAAAAAATAGGAGAGAGAAAAAAAAAGGAGGAAAGACAGCATTGATCGCATCATTGCAACTAGACCTGGGCATGGGCCGGACCGGGCCTTTTCACGAGCTCGACCCGTGGGCTTTGGGCAATGGCGGGCCGGGCTCGAGTCCGTGAATGGTAGGTCGTGCCGTGCCAGGCCTGAAATTTTCATATTTTATCCCTGACCCGTGTTTTATGTTGTTTTTTTGGATTTTTGGCAGTTTTAGACTAAAAAACAAAGAAAAGGGGCGTTCGACCAGCGGGCGGCACCCGAGCCATATAGGCGTGATCGTGCCGGGCCTGAAATAAAATTTCTTGACCGCGGCAAGCCCACGGCCCACGTAGCGGAAAATGAGCCGGGTTGGGCCTTGAACGGGCTCAGGTAGGGTCGGGCCTTGAACGGGCTCAGGTCGGGTCGGGCCACGGCTCGCCCAGCCCATGCCCACCTCTAATTGCAACTATCCAAAATGAACAAAAAAAAGAAAGGTGGATCATTGTCCATGTGCCACATGGGAGGATGGGAAATCTACAGTGGTTCTCACATCTGCTGCATGGCAGAAATCTAACTACTCCATATTTCATCAATCTAACGGCTACAATGGCATTGAATATATCTACTGTTTAAATTTCTTTTTTTAGAAAAAAAACACCAACATCTATATTTTTTTGTCTATAAATAGAGACCAATATTGAGCTACTTCTACCCATCTTTTTTTTGAGCTCATTTTGTTATTGAAAGTCATATTTATTTTCTTTCAACATTTATCCACCATATTACTTAATTATGTGCAATATTAACGAAATTAATTTTTACTAATATTTTTTAATCACGAACATATAAATTATTTACACTCAATAATAATTAATTGATTCTTAAATAATCCATAATAAATAAAAAGATGGATGAAGAGGAGATTGAGGAGAGAAAATATATGGTGGGGTATGGTAAAAAGTAGGAAAGAGAATGTGAAGATCTAAAATTATAGATCATTCATTGGGGGTGAAAAGATCATTAAATAAAATTAATAGTAAATCATGAATGAGGTGGAAGAGAGATGAAGTATTAAAATATTTGATGATCCAAGATTTTGGATCAACCATTGGGTATACTCTTACTGCGAATAAATGAATCACAAAAATAAGAGAGTGTAAGAAATCGGCATTGAAGGAGGAGAGAGAAAATATCTGCCACTGTGCATACGACCCATGGTGAAAGTGATGAGATGAAAAAGGGAACTTCTGCTACTGCTTCTTCTTATTGTTAGTGTTGTAGAAAGACGACCACTCAACAAAACCCTAGAAAATTCCCAGACTTTCGGTGGTTATCGGGTTCATATATGGGTTTTATACTTGAAGTTGTTGTCGACTATGTGGGTTTTTCGGCTTGAGTTTTAAGGGTTTGGATTCTATACTTGTGGGGAGGCCTGTATTTTTAACATGTTTTTGTTTTTTTTGGATCTTTTTTGTTACTCGAACAAGGCTTTGAATTGGTATTTTCTTGGATAATTCAATCTGATTTTCACTTCAGAGAGGATGACTTGTCTGTGGCGATGTGGTGAGCATTGGCGGATCCAAAAATTTAAGAATGGTGGGTCACTATCTATCGACCACATGCAACTAATCCATGGATAGTTTATATCAAATAACATAACAAACTAACAATGTACTATTAGGCAAATAATTCTGAAATCAGTGATAATTATTCATACTGATGTGAATTCAAACTCAAATTTGAACTACAGATGTGATTTAAATTCAAATTTAGACAATAGTAAGTTTGAATGAATTTACATATATCAATATTCCAAAAATCTACACAATTTTACTTTCACGTTTGGCACACAAAATTTTGATCATCAATGCCACTGATTATAATGAGTAAAAGATATAAAAAGTTGACATTATGAAATAAATATCAACATACATCTAACAAAATTCTTTTTAATTGTACTCTATTCCATATAAATCACACATAATAATCAAAGTGGAGTTAGTAAATGTTTTATTATTTGAAAGCAAAGAATCACCCCAGTCAAATCAAAGATGCAAAGGAGGAAACACACCTGCTAGTAGTAACACTAAAACTTAACTTGGAACTTTGCTTCTCTCACACTTCCTCAAAATTTACTAAAACTAAACTTGTAACTTTGCTTCTCTCACACTTCCTCAAAATTTAGCACCTTTTGGAATTCATTGAAAACAAGCATTTGGACTTTAGAATTTAGGTGTTTAGATTAAAATTAACCTTTTAAAATTACCTTAACAAGCAATTAATCTTTCGAATAACCAAACCAAACTTCAAATACGACAAATCGAAGCATTAATTGAGCGAAAAATCAACGAAAATATAATGCATTAAAAACTGAAAGTTTGACCAACAAAAATTTAGATTTTAGGCGAGATGAGGAGGCTTGACATTAAAAACTTTCGAGATGAGGAGTTGTAGATGAAGGAAAACCCTCCAAGTCTGTTTCATAAGGTAAGCCTTATTCAAAAAATGCATATTTAGAATGCCCAAGCCTTCTTTTCCTTTTGGTTGGTTAAAATTTGCTCTGTTAATCGACTGAATACCTTTAGAACCATTATTTGACCACCAAAATGATTGAAAAGGGAATCAAATTTTGATGTAATGGAAGCAGGGAGAAACTCGCATGATTTAAAAAAAAATTGATGTCCTAAACAAAATGATTCGTGATGTAATTTTCGCAATTAAGACAACGAATTTCTGGTTCTTTTTACTGAATAGGGAGGAAGGCAAAGTGGAGAGAGAGAGAGGAGAGAGACTGAAGAGAGAGAGAGGGAAGAGACTGAAAAGTGAAAAGAGAAAGAGGAGAGAGTCGTGTGTCAGAGAGAGTGAGAGACTGAAGAGGAACTACTCCAGCAGTCCAGCCTGTACCTTTTTTTGTTTTTTTTTTAGAAAATTACTTCATTTTTAAAAAAAATAATGGTGGGTCACGTGACCCACCATGACTAATCATAGATCCGCCAATGGTGGTGAGGTGGAAAATGAGGCCTATGCCATTTTTGGGTGCCCTCGGGTGATGGACATTTTGGGAGGCATGTGGTTGCTCGTCTCTTTGTCACCAAGCTCTGTCCTCCCTCTGTGTGAGGTGATTGTTTGTTGGCAGAGGCTTGATTCGAGTGTGGTACAAAGGGGACTATTCTTTGCTTGGGTATTATGGGGGTGAAAGGAACAAATGGGTTTTCAAGGGCCAAGTTGCGCGTCAGCGTGTTCTGATTAAGCGAGTAGCGAGATTAGTAGAGGAGCAAGGTCAATACACCAAGCGCATCTACAAGAGCACGCTGGCAGGTCCACCAATTACAAGCGTCGAGACATGGTCACCCCCCTGCTTGTTTGATAAAGATCAATGTCGATGCATCTTTGACTGTCGAAGGTTGTGTTGACTTAGGCTTTGTTGCGCGCAACTCGACTGGGGAAGTTTTATTTTCAGCCACGAGACGTGTGAAGGCTTTTTGGGCGCTCGAAGTTGCTGAAGCAAAGGCTCTAGCTCTTGCAATGAGACTTGGAAAACGCTATGGGCTTGAAGGTGTTATCCTGGAATCGGATTGCCAAGTTGTTATCAATCGGCTCTCAAAGCATGCACTATTCCTCCCAGATATGGATTTTATTTTACATGATATTCTTTCTGTCAGTATCTCTTTTCAATCTTTTTCGTGGTCTCATGTGAAAAGATAATGGCAATTTTGTTGCCCACCATTTGGCTAAGCTAATCCCTTTTTGGGGTTGAACAAGTTTGGAAGAACCACTATCCGACGGAAGTGGCTCCATATGTACTCACTGACAATTTGGTGATGAACTAATATCAAGTTATCAACTTGACTTTTCCCCTAAAAAAAAGGCGTAATAATAATATATAAAAAATTGACATCGAGAAAAATTACATTAACTAAAAAGGAGAGTATAACCTAATGCTAATACAACTAAACAAAACAAACTGAAACTAACTTCAACTTCACTTGCTCGTACATATTTTATGAAGAAAAAACAAACTAGTACTTGTCTAATCCAAAATTAAACTTGTCTTGAGCGATGGTGGGTGGAGTTGGATTATATGCCTTGACAAAAAAGACTTGATAATAATAGTTTTAATGTAACAAATAACTCATATCAATTCTCAAGTAAGGAAGGTCAAGCACCAAACATGTGTTTTTCATATATTTGCATTACCGTAACTCGGAGGTGCTATTAGGTTAAATGGAAACGATATTGGGTGAATGGAAATTTGTGATGATAGTTACATCTTCAAGATGAGATCAAATTCACCTTACAAATTACTTGCCAATTACCATCATCTAACAACGTCTATCAATGCCAAAAAGGTAGAACATATCAAAGACGTGGGAAAAAACCCTCTCTATGCAAAAGAGAGCCTCTCCTGTTTGAGAGTATAACCTTCTTAAAAAGTTGTTTAATTACGCACGTATTCAACGTTCTTAATTAAACACGTATTCTTTTGAATCGCTTAAGTTGCAATTTGTCATTTTCAGTCAGACAAATAGCGGCACGCGTAATGTTTTCTTGGTTATTAGTAGGTTAATATGGTTCATTCGGTGTTCTATTTTCTTTCAAACAAAATAAAGCAAATTTGTAGTCTCTTCTTCTTCATCTCAACTTCTTTGGAGTTTGTTTTAGTATGGATCTCTTGCTTGATTCTCTTTGGTAAAGCTCTTCGTCGTATTGGTCCTAAGATACGGGGATTGGATCAAGACCAAATTACGGAAGCCTATTAGTTTAAGCGTGTTGTTGTTTCTCGGGTTCGTGATTACAGGGCGGTTTGAAGCCCATTCTTTGCGGTTATGGGTAGATAATTTTTGGGTGAACGAGATGCAATTGAGGTGCGCAAGGTGGGTCGACCGCTTTTTTTCTTTCTTTGTCAACATCAAGAGGATCGCCAGGCGTTGATAGTAAAAGGTTTTGCATGCTTTCAAGGTGCTCTTATTACTTTCTCTGGGTTTAGATACTATAGGTCACTGCAAGATTTGAGGTCCCCGGAAGCCACACTTTGGGTGAGGCTTGAAGGGCTTCCTTTTTTATTTGCTCAACCTGCTCTTGCAAAGAAAGCTTTCATACAACTTGGTAGGGTCTTGTTCTTTGATGATCTTACAAGGGCTCATGATCCACCAGTTCACCTGAGAGCATGCATTAGGATAAATTTAGATAATCCACTTATTCCGGGTTTCTTTTTTCAAGAAGAGGATTTACCACCATATTGGGTGGTTTGTGCATTGTAAACGTTGTGGAAGGGTGGGTCATAAGCAGAATAGATGTTGTCGATCAATGGAGCGGGTTAGGCAAGATTTCGCATTATGTATACAATCTATGTGTGGGGAACCTGAGTTTGTCTACGTTGACCCTTATCCAATTCCTTTGTATTCTAATAAAATTATAGGGTTGGCAAGAGTTGAGCCAAATCGGACTATGATCCTGGACTTATTGTTTGGTAATTCAGCTCAACATGAACATTCTTCCACTCGTTCAGATACTTCATCATCGAATAGTCCTAATGATTCACATGCAAATGATAATCCTGATGATCCGGGTCCTTCCCGGCGTTTGAAGAGGAAAGAAAGTTCTTCTTCGTCTGATTCTAGTCACTGTGGTAGTAATGACGGTAGTGAAGGAGATGATGATGATAGTTCTGTCAAACGGCATCGGGGCATGTGCCCGGAGGAGAGTAGTGTTGGTCAGAAGAGGAGGTGGTTGGAGTTGCCGGAGGATAGTAGTAGTGCAAGTGTTGTTCGTTCTAGGGTTCAGAGGGAGGACAAGTGGCAGAAGCTGAGTATTGATGACGTGGGGCGTGGAACAAAGCGGCAGTTGGCATTTACTGAGGTATCTTTAAAACGACTGAAACCATATTCTACTGTGGTGGGGCTCTATGTGTCTGACTTTGGTAATAACCCGGGTTTTGAGGTAAGTACTCATTGCAATTCCTTTAATGCTTATCCCTCTTTTTTTCTTTCGAGATTTTACCAAGCAACCCTTGGTAGATCTACTATGCCTCAATCTTGCGTGTGTAATTTGGACTTTTATGCTCCTCTTAAATTATATTGTATTTCTCATATTTGGAAATGGGGTTTGTGTTATCTTGGGGCTTGTCCTTTAAAGTCTATGTGGGGGCCCAAATCTTCGAAACATTCTTATCCCCTCCCCCACCACCTTCCTTTATTTATATCATTCTCAAAGCTTGTCACTATCTTATGCTCTGAGTTATCCCCACAAAATCTTTCCCCAGATTTGTCCTTCTCTCCTTGTTTTTCGGTTTTTCCTCAAGTCAACCTCTTTCACACTATGGAATACAATGTGAGTCAACAGTACCTGGGCCTTTCTAAAAGGGCAAAAGTGCATATCCAAGTGGGGTCGGATGACTGGCTTGAGTTTAGGGATACGGATAGGTTACTTGCTCCGGAGTCTCTAGATTTGGATCATTTTCGCCCTAGGCAGGGGTCTTTGCTTGATAATGGGCTTAATGTTGAGGCAAGTGGCCTAGCTACGTCAGTTGGGCTGGAGTCTCAGGTGGATTCGACTGTTTTGGGCCAAGAGTTTACTTTTCCTGTTTTGAAGCCAGTTCTTGTTAACCCAACTTTGACTCCCAAGTTTTTATGGGCTTCTGAAGTTGAATTGGGTGCTACTAAGGTAGTTTCTGGTAAGGTAGATGAAAAACACCCTGATGATGAGGAGTTCTTTTCTATGGATTCGGATTTTCAAGTGGAAAAGATGATGTTACTCGGTCTTAATTCTCCTCCCCCTTCGGATGGCGATGCATCTATTAGGGTTCCTAAGAAGAAGTTGCCAAAGCAGGTACGCCATGAGCGTAAGGAACGCTCTAAGGTACGCATATCTAATTGGCAGCCTACTGGGTTGCTTGCTGTTGGGTTAGCTGCTACAGTTTGTACTGGAGATAAGCGGGTATTTGAACTTGGAGATTCTTCTCAAGTTGTGGAACTGGAGGGTGGTCTGAAGAAGAAGAAAGTTCAGAAGGAGTATTATGGTAAGAAACAACTTAAGTTTGGGCTTGATGGTGAAGCCACGCTTCTGTCTGATTTGGATGCGGATGGTGCGGCTGGCCTTCAGCCTTTGCATGGAAAATGAAACTATGCAGCTGGAATTGTAGAGGCGCCATGGTGGAAGGCCCTCAGCTTTCGTTTGTCTTTCACCTTGTAAAAATGTTTGGCCTAGATGTTATGTTCTTAAGTGAAACGCTGTGTAAGGTTGATGATCTTGTCCCTTTTTGTTCTAGGTTGGGACTAGGTTGTTTTTGTGGCGTAGATGTGGAGGGCCGTAGTTGAGGTTTGTTTTTGTGCTGACCACCTAATGTAAATTTAGCTCCTCTAGTTTGTACTAAAAACTTTATCTTAAGTAAATTATGGTTTCTTTGGTTTCGAGTATTTTTTTTTTGCTTATGGTGCACCACACTTGGAAGATAGATCGGGAGTGTGGGACGCTATTTCTGCCAATCTCATTGGCTGTCAAAATGTTGTATTACTTGGGGATTTCAATCAGGTTGAGTATCAGGACCAAAAGATGGGGGGAATTCTTTTATTCGAGGGGCATCACAATTTTCTGCTTGGAAGTGTTCCCATAATTTGATTGATATTCCAGGTAAAGGACCACAATTCACATGGACTTACAATCGTGAGTTGGGTCAATTGGTGTGTGAATGTCTTGATAGGGAATATTGTGATGATAATTGGAGAACTCTTCACCCAAATGCCATCTTGACACACTTGCCCATATTCTTGTCTGATCACATCCCTATCCTTTTAGATTGGTCACCGTTGTTTCCATCTGTCAATATACCTTATAGAATGGAAGCTTGGGGGTTATTGCTTCCTGGTATGCGTGTAGTCATTGAATCTGCTTGGAGTAAGTTGGTGGCTGGTTCTCCATCGTAAAATTCGGTTTGCTACTTTGGCCTGTAAGAAGTGGTGCCTGGATTATAAGCGTGATCATGGTATTCAGTGGAATGGGCTTATGCAGGATCTTACTCAAGCCCATGAAGCTTTACCTTTGCAGGTTCATTTGTATGATTCTGCCAAACTTGCTGAGTCAAGGGAAGAGTTGTTTGTTCAGTGGTGGCATTGGCGGCAAAGAGCTAAAATTCGGTATGATCAATTAGGAGATTCTGCAACATCTTTTGTCTATAAGAGTGTTAAAATGCGGATATCTTCTAACTTTATCAAGTCGTTATGTGTTCAAGACAATGAATGGACATCATATCAGGGGGTTATTTCGGACTTGTTTACAAAGCATTTTCAAGCAATTTTCACTCCTTCACCTTCTCATGTTCCTTTGCAACTTTCCATGGTTTTCAGATTTACCCTCTTTGATGCCACATCATGTTGAATCGTTCTTAAGTCCAATTTCGGGTGAAGAGATTAAAACTGCAGCATTTAGTATGCACTCCCTCAAAACGCCGGGGCCAGATGGAGCCCCACCGCTTTTTTTAAGCATTTTTGGCATATTCTTGGGCCTAGTATTGTTGCAGCAGTGACTTCTTTTTTTGCGGGGAAGTTTATATTGAAAGATTTCAATAGGACTTTTATAGCATTAATCCCAAAAGTGATTTCTCCTCATGTTGTGAACCAATTTCGTCCTATAAAAGAAATGAAGAAGAACCTTACATCTTGAGATGAGATCTTAAGCCAAGCAGTAGGGGTGTTCATGGGTGGTTAACCGTCCCGAGACAACATTTCGGTTCGGTAAACGAAAGTTTCGGTTCACTATTTTTGCGAACCATAACCGTAACCGTTTAGACCGGTTACCGCCTAAACGGGTAATCGCTTTTTCGGTACGGTTTTTTGGTTGACCATTAACCGTTATTTAAGTTATACTATAATATTTTACTTACTATACATATATATTTTCTATTTTTTTGTGCATATACTTTAATATTATATATACGCTAATATAAAAATGTATTATAAAATGGATAATAAATCCATTGGAAAATATAAGTAACTAAGAATTCACTCCATTTCCTAATTATAGTGTTTTTCTTAGTACTAAATTTCAAAATAATCACATACTTCCTTTAATTGTTGTAGCTTAGTAACAAATATTAGAATTAATGTAATGGTTGGAAAATGTTTCACAATAATTAAAATAGAAAAAATATTTCGGTATTTCGGTTAACCGTTCACTCAAAAATCATAACCGTAACCGTACCGTTTAACCGTTAATTTTATCGGTTCGGTAATCCACTGTTAAAATATTTTTTTATCGGTACGGTTACCACCCATTTAGACCGGTTTTCCGGTTTTTCATACGGTTTTTCGGTTTTGGTTTTTTATGAACACCCCTACCAAGCAGGTGGAGCACGTCGGTACGGAATAGCAGAGGAAGAAATACTATTAGGAATATTGTGTTTGGATCCTCTAGAGTTCTAAAATAACTTTACAAGGTAGAGTTTGATCAATATCAACCATTGAATAAAAAATCAATGGCTCATAGATTATCTTTCCAAAAATCCCCCCCATATTTTCTCATCAAAATCCACCCCCTAATTTTCCCCTCCCACCAATATGAGCCCTTGATTTTAAAATGTATGGTTTGGATACAACTCTACCTGTAGAGTTTTATTAAAACTCTAGAGGATCCGGATTCAGGAATATTAGGTATGATAAAGATATGATATTATCTTTAGGATATATTATTATCTTAGAGAAATACTACCTATGTTTCTAAATAAGTGAAACACTTTTCTTTCTTGGAATAGTCACAATAAGTGCAACCAAGCTCAAAATGGTAAAAAAAGTTCAATATTATTACAAATATGCCACCAAAAAGCAAGAGGGGACCACAACTTTTTTGTTTCACCACTTGAAATACCCTACTTTATTGTTGTCCCAACTTTCTCTCTCTACATTCCTTGGTATTCCCACTTTTCTACATGTTTCACTTATTGAGAAACGGATGAAGTATTATAATTGGGATATTTCCAAGAACTATTTGATTAGTATTAGAGCATGTACAATGGTATATGGCTCTCCAACTAGCTCTCCACTCTCTCTCATATATTCTCTCTCTTCAAGCTACTCTCAAGAACTATGTCTAAAAACACCCAACAAATATAAAACTCTTTAAAGAGCTCTCCATTCAACTTTTCACTATTTGGTGGTCCTCATATCAATAAATGAACTTCTTTTAATATTATGATCAAAGTTATATAAATAAAGTTATTCATGTAAATAAAATATAATTACAAAAAAAATTATCTTTTTTCATAATTTATGCAATGTAGAATTTTTTTTAAAACAATTTTTTTTATTTTTTTTCCTAAACACTTAAGAAAATTAAAGATTGATGGAATATAAAAAAGATAGTAATATATCAAATATTAGGCTCATTTTATAGATAAAGAAAAATTATAGTTATTGGGATAGTAATTATTACCATTTTTTTAATTTTTATAAAAAAAGAACATTAAATAGTTGCAAGAAGAAAAGAAAATTTAAGTAATCGCAATAGTATGTGGGCCCCACACATAGGAGAGTTATCTCTCCTTCAACCCAAAAGGTATCTCCCCCAAGAGCCACTTAGCAAAGTGTACACCCAAGACACACCCAAGAGCCCCATTGTTGGGTAAGAGGTGGCTCTTCATTTTCTCTCTCCTTCGAGAGCTAGTTGGAAAACTAGTTGGAGAGCCCCCATTGTACATGCTCTTAGGAATAAGATATCTTTTAGAGATAGTTTCCTAGTATGAGTCATGTTGTACTCCTATATATATTGTACTCATAATTCATTATTATATTGAACCACACATCAATATAATAAACTCTTAATACTTCCTCCCTCTAACAAATACCCTTAGGGGTCGTTTGGTTAAAGGTATGGAATGGAAAGGGAATGGAAACAAATAAAGGAGAGGAATGGTAACAAAAATGGTTAGCTTTATTAGGTGTTTGGTTCAAGCCATGGAATGGTAACCATTACCACCAAATAATGTATTTTGTTACTTGAGGGGGAGGGAAAGGTAACAATTTGAGGGAGTCCATTACCACCAAATAATGGTAATGGATTGATGAGGGTTTGAACCAAACAAAAAAGAAAGGTAATCGGTAATTGATTCCGTTTCTTGGAGCCCAAAAATCACGAACCAAACGTTCTCTTAGAGTATCACCATTGGTTGATATGAACTATAGATCATGAGGAGAGAAGATATAAAGAGCAATAAAAAAATAGGAGAGAGAAAAAAAAAAGGAGGAAAGACAGCATTGATCGCATCATTGCAACTAGACCTGGGCATGGGCCGGACCGGGCCTTTTCACGAGCTCGGCCCGCGGGCTTTGGGCAATGGCGGGCCGGGCTCGAGTCCGTGAATGGTAGGTCGTGCTGTGCCAGGCCTGAAATTTTCATATTTTATCCCTGACCCGTGTTTTATGTTGTTTTTTTGGATTTTTGGCAGTTTTAGACTAAAAAATAAAGAAAAGGGGTGTTCGGCCCGCGGGCGGCACCCGAGCCATATAGGCGTGATCGTGCCGGGCCTGAAATAAAATTTCTTGACCGTGGCAAGCCCACGGCCCACGTAGCGGGAAATGAGCCGGGTCGGGCCATGAACGGGCTCAGGTAGGGTCGAGCCTTGAACGGGGTCGGGTCGGGCCACGGGCTCGTCCAGTCCATGTCCACCTCTAATTGCAACTATCCAAAATGAACAAAAAAAAGAAAGGTGGATCATTGTCCATGTGCCACATGGGAGGATGGGAAATCTACAGTGGTTCCCACATCTGCTGCATGGCAGAAATCTAACTACTTCATATTTCATCAATCTAACGGCTACAATGGCATTGAATATATCTACTGTTTAAATTTCTTTTTTTAGAAAAAAAAACACCAACATCTATATTTTTTTGTCTATAAATAGAGACCAATATTGAGCTACTTATACCCATCTTTTTTTTGAGCTCATTTGTTATTGAAAGTCAGATTTGTTTTCTTTCAACATTTATCCACCATATTACTTAATTATGTGCAATATTAACGAAATTAATTTTTACTAATATTTTTTAATCACGAACATATAAATTATTTACACTCAATAATAATTAATTGATTCTTAAATAATCCATAATAAATAAAAAGATGGATGAAGAGGAGATTGAGGAGAGAAAATATATGGTGGGGTATGGTAAAAAGTAGGAAAGAGAATGTGAAGATCTAAAATTATAGATCATTCATTGGGGGTGAAAAGATCATTAAATAAAATTAATAGTAAATCATGAATGAGGTGGAAGAGATATGAAGTATTGAAATATTTGATGATCCAAGATTTTGGATCAACCATTGGGTATACTCTTACTGCGAATAAATGAATCACAAAAATAAGAGAGTGTAAGAAATCGGCATTGAAGGAGGAGAGAGAAAATATCTGCCACTGTGCATACGACCCATGGTGAAAGCGATGAGATGAAAAAGGGAACTTCTGCTACTGCTTCTTCTTATTGTTAGTGTTGTAGAAAGACGACCACTCAACAAAACCCTAGAAAATTCCCAGACTTTCGGTGGTTATCGGGTTCATATATGGGTTTTATACTTGAAGTTGTTGTCGACTATGTGAGTTTTTCGGCTTGAGTTTTAAGGGTTTGGATTCTATACTTGTGGGGAGGCCTGTATTTTTAACATGTTTTTGTTTTTTTTGGATCTTTTTTGTTACTCGAACAAGGCTTTGAATTGGTATTTTCTTGGATAATTCAATCTGATTTTCACTTCATAGAGGATGACTTGTCTGTGGCGATGTGGTGAGCATTGGCGGATCCAAAAATTTAAGAATGGTGGGTCACTATCTATCGACCACATGCAACTAATCCATGGATAGTTTATATCAAATAACATAACAAACTAACAATGTACTATTAGGCAAATAATTCTGAAATCAGTGATAATTATTCATACTGATGTGAATTCAAACTCAAATTTGAACTACAGATGTGATTTAAATTCAAATTTAGACAATAGTAAGTTTGAATGAATTTACATATATCAATATTCCAAAAATCTACACAATTTTACTTTCACGTTTGGCACACAAAATTTTGATCATCAATGCCACTGATTATAATGAGTAAAAGATATAAAAAGTTGACATTATGAAATATATATCAACATACATCTAACAAAATTATTTTTAATTGTACTCTATTCCATATAAATCACACATAATAATCAAAGTGGAGTTAGTAAATGTTTTATTATTTGAAAGCAAAGAATCACCCCAGTCAAATCAAAGATGCAAAGGAGGAAACACACCTGCTAGTAGTAACACTAAAACTAAACTTGGAACTTTGCTTCTCTCACACTTCCTCAAAATTTACTAAAACTAAACTTGTAACTTTGCTTCTCTCACACTTCCTCAAAATTTAGCACCTTTTGGAATTCATTGAA
Source organism: Beta corolliflora (assembly GCA_947648045.1). Taxonomy (NCBI): domain Eukaryota; kingdom Viridiplantae; phylum Streptophyta; class Magnoliopsida; order Caryophyllales; family Amaranthaceae; genus Beta; species Beta corolliflora. Next base: position 128,555 of record CANSZD010004111.1, read on the forward strand.
AACAAGCAATTGGACTTTAGAATTTAGGTGTTTAGATTAAAATTAACCTTTTAAAATTACCTTAACAAGCAATTAATCTTTCGAATAACCAAACCAAACTTCAAATACGACAAATCGAAGCATTAATTGAGCGAAAAATCAACGAAAATATAATGCATTAAAAACTGAAAGTTTGACCAACAAAAATTTAGATTTTAGGCGAGATGAGGAGGCTTGACATTAAAAACTTTCGAGATGAGGAGTTGTAGATGAAGGAAAACCCTCCAAGTCTGTTTCATAAGGTAAGCCTTATTCAAAAAATGCATATTGAGAATGCCCAAGCCTTCTTTTCCTTTTGGTTGGTTAAAATTTGCTCTGTTAATCGACTGAATACCGTTAGAACCATTATTTGACCACCAAAATGATTGAAAAGGGAATCAAATTTTGATGTAATGGAAGCAGGGAGAAACTCGCATGATTTAAAGAAAAAAATTGATGTCCTAAACAAAATGATTCGTGATGTAATTTTCGCCATTAAGACAACGAATTTCTGGTTCTTTTTACTGAATAGGGAGGAAGGCAAAGTGGAGAGAGAGAGAGGAGAGAGACTGAAGAGAGAGAGGGAAGAGACTGAAAAGTGAAAAGAGAAAGAGGAGAGAGTCGTGTGTCAGAGAGAGTGAGAGACTGAAGAGGAACTACTCCAGCAGTCCAGCATGTACCTTTTTTTGTTTTTTTTTTAGAAAATTACTTCATTTTTAAAAAAAATAATGGTGGGTCACGTGACCCACCATGACTAATCATAGATCCGCCAATGGTGGTGAGGTGGAAAATGAGGCCTATGCCATTTTTGGGTGCCCTCGGGTGATGGACATTTTGGGAGGCATGTGGTTGCTCGTCTCTTTGTCGCCAAGCTCTGTCCTCCCTCTGTGTGAGGTGATTGTTAGTTGGCAGAGGCTTGATTAGAGTGTGGTACAAAGGGGACTATTCTTTGCTTGGGTATTATGGGGGTGAAAGGAACAAATGGGTTTTCAAGGGCCAAGTTGCGCCTCAGCGTGTTCTGATTAAGCGAGTAGCGAGATTAGTAGAGGAGCAAGGTCAATACACCAAGCGCATCTACAAGAGCACGTTGGCAGGTCCACCAATTACGAGCGCCGAGACAAGGTCACCCCCTGCTTGTTTGATAAAGATCAATGTCGATGCATCTTTGACTGTCGAAGGTTGTGTTGACTTAGGCGTTGTTGCGTGCAACTCGACTGGGGAAGTTTTATTTTCAGCCACGAGACGTGTGAAGGCTTTTTGGGCGCTCGAAGTTGCTGAAGCAAAGGCTCTAGCTCTTGCAATGAGACTTGGAAAACGCTATGGGCTTGAAGGTGTTATCCTGGAATCGGATTGCCAAGTTGTTATCAATCGGCTCTCAAAGCATGCACTATTCCTCCCAGATCTGGATTTTATTTTACATGATATTCTTTCTGTCAGTATCTCTTTTCAATCTTTTTCGTGGTCTCATGTGAAAAGATAATGGCAATTTTATTGCCCACCATTTGGCTAAGCTAATCCCTTTTTGGGCTTGAACAAGTTTGGAAGAACCATTACCCGACGGAAGTGGCTCCATATGTACTCACTGACAATTTGGTGATGAACTAATATCAAGTTATCAACTTGACTTTTCCCCTAAAAAAAGGCGTAATAATAATATATAAAAAATTGACATCGAGAAAAATTACATTAACTAAAAAGGAGAGTATAACCTAATGCTAATACAACTAAACAAAACAAACTGAAACTAACTTCAACTTCACTTGCTCGTACATATTTTATGAAGAAAAAACAAACTAGTACTTGTCTAATCCAAAATTAAACTTGTCTTGAGCGATGGTGGGTGGAGTTGGATTATATGCCTTGACAAAAAAGACTTGATAATAATAGTTTTAATGTAACAAATAACTCATATCAATTCTCAAGTAAGGAAGGTCAAGCACCAAACATGTGTTTTTCATATATTTGCATTACCGTAACTCGGAGGTGCTATTAGGTTAAATGGAAACGATATTGGGTGAATGGAAATTTGTGATGATAGTTACATCTTCAAGATGAGATCAAATTCACCTTACAAATTACTTGCCAATTACCATCATCTAACAACGTCTATCAATGCCAAAAAGGTAGAACATATCAAAGACGTGGGAAAAAACCCTCTCTAGGCAAAAGAGAGCCTCTCCTGTTTGAGAGTATAACCTTCTTAAAAAGTTGTTTAATTACGCACGTATTCAAAGTTCTTAATTAAACACGTATTCTTTTGAATCGCTTAAGTTGCAATTTGTCATTTTCAGTCAGACAAATAGCGACACGCGTAATGTTTTCTTGGTTATTAGTAGGTTAATATGGTTCATTCGGTGTTCTATTTTCTTTCAAACAAAATAAAGTAAATTTGTAGTCTCTTCTTCTTCATCTCAACTTCTTTGGAGTTTGTTTTAGTATGGATCTCTTGCTTGATTCTACTGGTAAAGCTCTTCGTCGTATTGGTCCTAAGATACAGGGATTGGATCAAGACCAAATTACGGAAGCCTATTAGTTTAAGCGTGTTGTTGTTTCTCAGGTTCGTGATTACAGGCAGTTTGAAGCCCATTCTTTGCAGTTATGGGTAGATAATTTTTGGGTGAACGAGATGCAATTGAGGTGCGCAAGGTGGGTCGACTGTTTTTCTTTCTTTGTCAACATCAAGAGGATCGCCAGGCGTTGATAGTAAAAGGTTTTGCATGCTTTGAAGGTGCTCTTATTACTTTCTCTCGGGTTTAGATACTATAGGTCCTTTGCAAGATTTGAGGTCTCCGGAAGCCACACTTTGGTTGAGGCTTGAAGGGCTTCCTTTTTTATTTGCTCAACCTGCCCTTGCAAAGAAAGCTTTCATGCAACTTGGTAGGGTCTTGTTCTTTGATGATCTTACAAGGGCTCATGATCCACCAGTTCACCTGAGAGCATGCATTAGGATAAATTTAGATAATCCACTTATTCCGGGTTTCTTTTTTCAAGAAGAGGATTTACCACCATCTTGGGTGGTTTTCCGTTATGAAGGGGTTTTTGTGCATTGTAAACGTTGTGGAAGGGTGGGTCATAAGCAAAATAGATGTCGTCGATCAATGGAGCGGGTTAGGCAAGATTTCGCATTATGTATACAATCTATGTGTGGGGAACCTGAGTTTGTCTACGTTGACCCTTATCCAATTCCTTTGTATTCTAATAAAATTATAGGGTTGGCAAGAGTTGAGCCAAATCGGACTATGATCCTGGACTTATTGTTTGGTAATTCAGCTCAACATGAACATTCTTCCACTCGTTCAGATACTTCATCATCGAATAGTCCTAATGATTCACATGCAAATGATAATCCTGATGATCCGGGTCCTTCCCGGCGTTTGAAGAGGAAAGAAAGTTCTTCTTCGTCTGATTCTAGTCACTGTGGTAGTAATGACGGTAGTGAAGGAGATGATGGTGATAGTTCTGGCAAACGGCATCGGGGCATGTGCCCGGAGGAGAGTAGTAGTGCAAGTGTTGTTCGTTCTAGGGTTCAGAGGGAGGACAAGTGGCAGAAGCTGAGTATTGATGACGTGGGGCGTGGAACAAAGCGGCAGTTGGCATTTACTGAGGTATCTTTAAAACGACTGAAACCATATTCTACTGTGGTGGGGCTCTATGTGTCTGACTTTGGTAATAACCCGGGTTTTGAGGTAAGTACTCATTGCAATTCCTTTAATGCTTATCCCTCTTTTTTTCTTTCGAGATTTTACCAAGCAACCCTTGGTAGATCTACTATGCCTCAATCTTGCGTGTGTAATTTGGACTTTTATGCTCCTCTTAAATTATATTGTATTTCTCATATTTGGAAATGGGGTTTGTGTTATCTTGGGGCTTGTCCTTTAAAGTCTATGTGGGGGCCCAAATCTTCGAAACATTCTTATCCCCTCCCCCACCACCTTCCTTTATTTATATCATTCTCAAAGCTTGTCACTATCTTATGCTCGAGTTATCCCCACAAAATCTTTCCCCATTTGTCCTTCTCTCCTTGTTTTTGGTTTTCCTCAAGTCAACCTCTTTCACACTATGGAATACAATGTGAGTCAACAGTGCACTGGGCCTTTCTAAAAGGGCAAAAGTGCATATCCAAGTGGGGGTCGGATGACCGGCTTGAGTTTAGGGATACGGATAGGTTACTTGCTCCGAGTCTCTAGATTTGGATCATTTTCGCCCTAGGCAGGGTCTTTGCTTGATAATGGGCTTAATGTTGAGGCAAGTGGCCTAGCTACGTCGGTTGGCCGGAGTCTCGGGTGGATTCGACTGTTTTGGGCCAAGAGTTTACTTTTCCTGTTTTGAAGCCGGGTTCTTGTTAACCCAACTTTGACTCCCAAGTTTTTATGGGCTTCCAAGTTGAATTGGGTGCTACTAAGGTAGTTTCTGGTAAGGTAGATGAAAAACACCCTGATGATGAGGAGTTCTTTTCTATGGATTCGGATTTTCAAGTGGAAAAGATGATGTTACTCGGTCTTAATTCTCCTCCCCCTTCGGATGGCGATGCATCTATTAGGGTTCCTAAGAAGAAGTTGCCAAAGCAGGTACGCCATGAGCGTAAGGAACGCTCTAAGGTACGCATATCTAATTGGCAGCCTACTGGGTTGCTTGCTGTTGGGTTAGCTGCTACAGTTTGTACTGGAGATAAGCGGGTATTTGAACTTGGAGATTCTTCTCAAGTTGTGGAACTGGAGGGTGGTCTGAAGAAGAAGAAAGTTCAGAAGGAGTATTATGGTAAGAAACAACTTAAGTTTGGGCTTGATGGTGAAGCCACGCTTCTGTCTGATTTGGATGCGGATGGTGCGGCTGGCCTTCAGCCTTTGCATGGAAAATGAAACTATGCAGCTGGAATTGTAGAGGCGCCATGGTGGAAGGCCCTCAGCTTTCGTTTGTCTTTCACCTTGTAAAAATGTTTGGCCTAGATGTTATGTTCTTAAGTGAAACGCTGTGTAAGGTTGATGATCTTGTCCCTTTTTGTTCTAGGTTGGGACTAGGTTGTTTTTGTGGCGTAGATGTGGAGGGCCGTAGTTGAGGTTTGTTTTTGTGCTGACCACCTAATGTAAATTTAGCTCCTCTAGTTTGTACTAAAAACTTTATCTTAAGTAAATTATGGTTTGCTGGTTTCGAGTATTTTGTTTTTTTTGCTTATGGTGCACCACACTTGGAAGATAGATCAGGAGTGTGGGACGCTATTTCTGCCAATCTCATTGGCTGTCAAAATGTTGTATTACTTGGGGATTTCAATCAGGTTGAGTATCAGGACCAAAAGATGGGGGGAATTCTTTTATTCGAGGGGCATCACAATTTTCTGCTTGGAAGTGTTCCCATAATTTGATTGATATTCCAGGTAAAGGACCACAATTCACATGGACTTACAATCGTGAGTTGGGTCAATTGGTGTGTGAATGTCTTGATAGGGAATATTGTGATGATAATTGGAGAACTCTTCACCCAAATGCCATCTTGACACACTTGCCCATATTCTTGTCTGATCACATCCCTATCCTTTTAGATTGGTCACCGTTGTTTCCATCTGTCAATATACCTTATAGAATGGAAGCTTGGGGGTTATTGCTTCCTGGTATGCGTGTAGTCATTGAATCTGCTTGGAGTAAGTTGGTGGCTGGTTCTCCATCGTAAAATTCGGTTTGCTACTTTGGCCTGTAAGAAGTGGTGCCTGGATTATAAGCGTGATCATGGTATTCAGTGGAATGGGCTTATGCAGGATCTTACTCAAGCCCATGAAGCTTTACCTTTGCAGGTTCATTTGTATGATTCTGCCAAACTTGCTGAGTCAAGGGAAGAGTTGTTTGTTCGGTGGTGGCATTGGCGCAAAGAGCTAAAATTCGGTATGATCAATTAGGAGATTCTGCAACATCTTTTGTCTATAAGAGTGTTAAAATGCGGATATCTTCTAACTTTATCAAGTCGTTATGTGTTCAAGACAATGAATGGACATCATATCAGGGGGTTATTTCGGACTTGTTTACAAAGCATTTTCAAGCAATTTTCACTCCTTCACCTTCTCATGTTCCTTTGCAACTTTCCATGGTTTTCAGATTTACCCTCTTTGATGCCACATCATGTTGAATCGTTCTTAAGTCCAATTTCGGGTGAAGAGATTAAAACTGCAGCATTTAGTATGCACTCCCTCAAAACGCCGGGGCCAGATGGAGCCCCACCGCTTTTTTTAAGCATTTTTGGCATATTCTTGGGCCTAGTATTGTTGCAGCAGTGACTTCTTTTTTTGCGGGGAAGTTTATATTGAAAGATTTCAATAGGACTTTTATAGCATTAATCCCAAAAGTGATTTCTCCTCATGTTGTGAACCAATTTCGTCCTATAAAAGAAATGAAGAAGAACCTTACATCTTGAGATGAGATCTTAAGCCAAGCAGTAGGGGTGTTCATGGGTGGTTAACCGTCCCGAGACAACATTTCGGTTCGGTAAACGAAAGTTTCGGTTCACTATTTTTGCGAACCATAACCGTAACCGTTTAGACCGGTTACCGCCTAAACGGGTAATCGCTTTTTCGGTACGGTTTTTTGGTTGACCATTAACCGTTATTTAAGTTATACTATAATATTTTACTTACTATACATATATATTTTCTATTTTTTTGTGCATATACTTTAATATTATATATACGCTAATATAAAAATGTATTATAAAATGGATAATAAATCCATTGGAAAATATAAGTAACTAAGAATTCACTCCATTTCCTAATTATAGTGTTTTTCTTAGTACTAAATTTCAAAATAATCACATACTTCCTTTAATTGTTGTAGCTTAGTAACAAATATTAGAATTAATGTAATGGTTGGAAAATGTTTCACAATAATTAAAATAGAAAAAAATATTTCGGTATTTCGGTTAACCGTTCACTCAAAAATCATAATCGTAACCGTACCGTTTAACCGTTAATTTTATCGGTTCGGTAATCCATTGTTAAAATATTTTTTTATCGGTACATTGTTACCACCCATTTAGACCGGTTTTCCCGGTTTTTCATACGGTTTTTCGGTTTTGTTTTTTATGAACACCCCTACCAAGGGTGGAGCACGTCGGTACGGAATAGCAGAGAGGAAGAAATACTATTAGGAATATTGTGTTTGGATCCTCTAGAGTTCTAAAATAACTTTACAAGGTAGAGTTTGATCAATATCAACCATTGAATAAAAAATCAATGGCTCATAGATTATCTTTCCAAAAATCCCCCCCATATTTTCTCATCAAAATCCACCCCCTAATTTTCCCCTCCCACCAATATGAGCCCTTGATTTTAAAATGTATGGTTTGGATACAACTCTACCTGTAGAGTTTTATTAAAACTCTAGAGGATCCGGATTCAGGAATATTAGGTATGATAAAGATATGATATTATCTTTAGGATATATTATTATCTTAGAGAAATACTACCTATGTTTCTAAATAAGTGAAACACTTTTCTTTCTTGGAATAGTCACAATAAGTGCAACCAAGCTCAAAATGGTAAAAAAAGTTCAATATTATTACAAATATGCCACCAAAAAGCAAGAGGGGACCACAACTTTTTTGTTTCACCACTTGAAATACCCTACTTTATTGTTGTCCCAACTTTCTCTCTCTACATTCCTTGGTATTCCCCCACTTTCTCTATGTTTCACTTATTGAGAAACGGATGAAGTATTATAATTGGGATATTTCCAAGAACTATTTGATTAGTATTAGAGCATGTACAATGGTATATGGCTCTCCAACTAGCTCTCCACTCTCTCTCATATATTCTCTCTTCAAGCCTACTCAAGAACTATGTCTAAAAACACCCAACAAATATAAAACTCTTTAAAGAGCTCTCCATTCAACTTTTCACTATTTGGTGGTCCTCATATCAATAAATGAACTTCTTTTAATATTATGATCAAAGTTATATAAATAAAGTTATTCATGTAAATAAAATATAATTACAAAAAAAATTATCTTTTTTCATAATTTATGCAATGTAGAATTTTTTTTAAAACAATTTTTTTTATTTTTTTTCCTAAACACTTAAGAAAATTAAAGATTGATGGAATATAAAAAAGATAGTAATATATCAAATATTAGGCTCATTTTATAGATAAAGAAAAATTATAGTTATTGGGATAGTAATTATTACCATTTTTTTAATTTTTATAAAAAAAGAACATTAAATAGTTGCAAGAAGAAAAGAAAATTTAAGTAATCGCAATAGTATGTGGGCCCACACATAGGAGAGTTATCTCTCCTTCAACCCAAAAGGTATCTCCCCAAGAGCCACTTAAAGAAAGTCGTACACCCAAGACACACCCAAGAGCCCCATTGTTGGGTAAGAGGTGGCTCTTCATTTTCTCTCCTCCTGAGAGCTAGTTGGAAAACTAGTTGGAGAGCCCCATTGTACATGCTCTTAGGAATAAGATATCTTTTAGAGATAGTTTCCTAGTATGAGTCATGTTGTACTCCTATATATATTGTACTCATAATTCATTATTATATTGAACCACACATCAATATAATAAACTCTTAATACTTCCTCCCTCTAACAAATACCCTTAGGGGTCGTTTGGTTAAAGGTATGGAATGGAAAGGGAATGGAAACAAATAAAGGAGAGGAATGGTAACAAAAATGGTTAGGCTTTATTAGGTGTTTGGTTCAAGCCATGGAATGGTAACCATTACCACCAAATAATGTATTTTGTTACTTGAGGGGGGGGAAAGGTAACAATTTGAGGAGTCCATTACCACCAAATAATGGTAATGGATTGATGAGGGTTTGAACCAAACAAAAAAGAAAGGTAATCGGTAATTGATTCCGTTTCTTGGAGCCCAAAAATCACGAACCAAACGTTCTCTTAGAGTATCACCATTGGTTGATATGAACTATAGATCATGAGGAGAGAAGATATAAAGAGCAATAAAAAAATAGGAGAGAGAAAAAAAAAGGAGGAAAGACAAAGATTGATCGCATCATTGCAACTAGACTGGGCATGGGGCCGGACCGGGCCTTTTCACGAGCTCGGCCCGCGGCTTTGGGCAATGGCGGGCCGGGCTCGAGTCCGTGAATGGTAGGTCGTGCTGTGCCAGGCCTGAAATTTTCATATTTTATCCCTGACCCGTGTTTTATGTTGTTTTTTTGGATTTTTGGCAGTTTTAGACTAAAAAATAAAGAAAAGGGGTGTTCGGCCCGCGGGCGGCACCCGAGCCATATAGGCGTGATCGTGCCGGGCCTGAAATAAAATTTCTTGACCGTGGCAAGCCCACGGCCCACGTAGCGGGAAATGAGCCGGGTCGGGCCATGAACGGGCTCAGGTAGGGTCGAGCCTTGAACGGGGTCGGGTCGGGCCACGGGCTCGTCCAGTCCATGTCCACCTCTAATTGCAACTATCCAAAATGAACAAAAAAAAGAAAGGTGGATCATTGTCCATGTGCCACATGGGAGGATGGGAAATCTACAGTGGTTCCCACATCTGCTGCATGGCAGAAATCTAACTACTTCATATTTCATCAATCTAACGGCTACAATGGCATTGAATATATCTACTGTTTAAATTTCTTTTTTTAGAAAAAAAAACACCAACATCTATATTTTTTTGTCTATAAATAGAGACCAATATTGAGCTACTTATACCCATCTTTTTTTTGAGCTCATTTGTTATTGAAAGTCAGATTTGTTTTCTTTCAACATTTATCCACCATATTACTTAATTATGTGCAATATTAACGAAATTAATTTTTACTAATATTTTTTAATCACGAACATATAAATTATTTACACTCAATAATAATTAATTGATTCTTAAATAATCCATAATAAATAAAAAGATGGATGAAGAGGAGATTGAGGAGAGAAAATATATGGTGGGGTATGGTAAAAAGTAGGAAAGAGAATGTGAAGATCTAAAATTATAGATCATTCATTGGGGGTGAAAAGATCATTAAATAAAATTAATAGTAAATCATGAATGAGGTGGAAGAGATATGAAGTATTAAAATATTTGATGATCCAAGATTTTGGATCAACCATTGGGTATACTCTTACTGCGAATAAATGAATCACAAAAATAAGAGAGTGTAAGAAATCGGCATTGAAGGAGGAGAGAGAAAATATCTGCCACTGTGCATACGACCCATGGTGAAAGCGATGAGATGAAAAAGGGAACTTCGCTCTCGCTTCTTCTTATTGTTAGTGTTGTAGAAAGACGACCACTCAACAAAACCCTAGAAAATTCCCAGACTTTCGGTGGTTATCGGGTTCATATATGGGTTTTATACTTGAAGTTGTTGTCGACTATGTGAGTTTTTCGGCTTGAGTTTTAAGGGTTTGGATTCTATACTTGTGGGGAGGCCTCGTATTTTTAACATGTTTTTGTTTTTTTTGGATCTTTTTTGTTACTCGAACAAGGCTTTGAATTGGTATTTTCTTGGATAATTCAATCTGATTTTCACTTCATAGAGGATGACTTGTCTGTGGCGATGTGGTGAGCATTGGCGGATCCAAAAATTTAAGAATGGTGGGTCACTATCTATCGACCACATGCAACTAATCCATGGATAGTTTATATCAAATAACATAACAAACTAACAATGTACTATTAGGCAAATAATTCTGAAATCAGTGATAATTATTCATACTGATGTGAATTCAAACTCAAATTTGAACTACAGATGTGATTTAAATTCAAATTTAGACAATAGTAAGTTTGAATGAATTTACATATATCAATATTCCAAAAATCTACACAATTTTACTTTCACGTTTGGCACACAAAATTTTGATCATCAATGCCACTGATTATAATGAGTAAAAGATATAAAAAGTTGACATTATGAAATATATATCAACATACATCTAACAAAATTATTTTTAATTGTACTCTATTCCATATAAATCACACATAATAATCAAAGTGGAGTTAGTAAATGTTTTATTATTTGAAAGCAAAGAATCACCCCAGTCAAATCAAAGATGCAAAGGAGGAAACACACCGCTAGTAGTAACACTAAAACTAAACTTGGAACTTTGCTTCTCTCACACTTCCTCAAAATTTACTAAAACTAAACTTGTAACTTTGCTTCTCTCACACTTCCTCAAAATTTAGCACCTTTTGGAATTCATTGAAAACAAGCAATTGGACTTTAGAATTTAGGTGTTTAGATTAAAATTAACCTTTTAAAATTACCTTAACAAGCAATTAATCTTTCGAATAACCAAACCAAACTTCAAATACGACAAATCGAAGCATTAATTGAGCGAAAAATCAACGAAAATATAATGCATTAAAAACTGAAAGTTTGACCAACAAAAATTTAGATTTTAGGCGAGATGAGGAGGCTTGACATTAAAAACTTTCGAGATGAGGAGTTGTAGATGAAGGAAAACCCTCCAAGTCTGTTTCATAAGGTAAGCCTTATTCAAAAAATGCATATTGAGAATGCCCAAGCCTTCTTTTCCTTTTGGTTGGTTAAAATTTGCTCTGTTAATCGACTGAATACCGTTAGAACCATTATTTGACCACCAAAATGATTGAAAAGGGAATCAAATTTTGATGTAATGGAAGCAGGGAGAAACTCGCATGATTTAAAGAAAAAAATTGATGTCCTAAACAAAATGATTCGTGATGTAATTTTCGCCATTAAGACAACGAATTTCTGGTTCTTTTTACTGAATAGGGAGGAAGGCAAAGTGGAGAGAGAGAGAGGAGAGAGACTCAAGAGAGAGAGGGAAGAGACTGAAAAGTGAAAAGAGAAAGAGGAGAGAGTCGTGTGTCAGAGAGAGTGAGAGCGAAGAGGAACTACTCCAAGCAATTCCGGCATGTACCTTTTTTTGTTTTTTTTTTAGAAAATTACTTCATTTTTAAAAAAAATAATGGTGGGTCACGTGACCCACCATGACTAATCATAGATCCGCCAATGGTGGTGAGGTGGAAAATGAGGCCTATGCCATTTTTGGGTGCCCTCGGGTGATGGACATTTTGGGAGGCATGTGGTTGCTCGTCTCTTTGTCGCCAAGCTCTGTCCTCCCTCTGTGTGAGGTGATTGTTAGTTGGCAGAGGCTTGATTAGAGTGTGGTACAAAGGGGACTATTCTTTGCTTGGGTATTATGGGGGTCAAAGGAACAAATGGGTTTTCAAGGGCCAAGTTGCGCCTCAGCGTGTTCTGATTAAGCGAGTAGCGAGATTAGTAGAGGAGCAAGGTCAATACACCAAGCGCATCTACAAGAGCACGTTGGCAGGTCCACCAATTACGAGCGCCGAGACAAGGTCACCCCCCGCTTGTTTGATAAAGATCAATGTCGATGCATCTTTGACTGTCGAAGGTTGTGTTGACTTAGGCGTTGTTGCGTGCAACTCGACCGGGGAAGTTTTATTTTCGGCCACGAGACGTGTGAAGGCTTTTTTGGGCGCTCGAAGTTCTTTGAAGCAAAGGCTCTAGCTCTTGCAATGAGACTTGGAAAACGCTATGGGCTTGAAGGTGTTATCCTGGAATCGGATTGCCAAGTTGTTATCAATCGGCTCTCAAAGCATGCACTATTCCTCCCAGATCTGGATTTTATTTTACATGATATTCTTTCTGTCAGTATCTCTTTTCAATCTTTTTCGTGGTCTCATGTGAAAAGATAATGGCAATTTTATTGCCCACCATTTGGCTAAGCTAATCCCTTTTTGGGCTTGAACAAGTTTGGAAGAACCACTATCCGACGGAAGTGGCTCCATATGTACTCACTGACAATTTGGTGATGAACTAATATCAAGTTATCAACTTGACTTTTCCCCTAAAAAAGGCGTAATAATAATATATAAAAAATTGACATCGAGAAAAATTACATTAACTAAAAAGGAGAGTATAACCTAATGCTAATACAACTAAACAAAACAAACTGAAACTAACTTCAACTTCACTTGCTCGTACATATTTTATGAAGAAAAAACAAACTAGTACTTGTCTAATCCAAAATTAAACTTGTCTTGAGCGATGGTGGGTGGAGTTGGATTATATGCCTTGACAAAAAAGACTTGATAATAATAGTTTTAATGTAACAAATAACTCATATCAATTCTCAAGTAAGGAAGGTCAAGCACCAAACATGTGTTTTTCATATATTTGCATTACCGTAACTCCGGAGGTGCTATTAGGTTAAATGGAAACGATATTGGGTGAATGGAAATTTGTGATGATAGTTACATCTTCAAGATGAGATCAAATTCACCTTACAAATTACTTGCCAATTACCATCATCTAACAACGTCTATCAATGCCAAAAAGGTAGAACATATCAAAGACGTGGGAAAAAAACCCTCTAGGCAAAGAGAGCCTCTCCTGTTTGAGAGTATAACCTTCTTAAAAAGTTGTTTAATTACGCACGTATTCAAAGTTCTTAATTAAACACGTATTCTTTTGAATCGCTTAAGTTGCAATTTGTCATTTTCAGTCAGACAAATAGCGACACGCGTAATGTTTTCTTGGTTATTAGTAGGTTAATATGGTTCATTCGGTGTTCTATTTTCTTTCAAACAAAATAAAGTAAATTTGTAGTCTCTTCTTCTTCATCTCAACTTCTTTGGAGTTTGTTTTAGTATGGATCTCTTGCTTGATTCTCTTTGGTAAAGCTCTTCGTCGTATTGGTCCTAAGATACGGGGATTGGATCAAGACCAAATTACGGAAGCCTATTAGTTTAAGCGTGTTGTTGTTTCTCGGGTTCGTGATTACAGGCGGTTTGAAGCCCATTCTTTGCGGTTATGGGTAGATAATTTTTGGGTGAACGAGATGCAATTGAGGTGCGCAAGGTGGGTCGACTGTTTTTCTTTCTTTGTCAACATCAAGAGGATCGCCAGGCGTTGATAGTAAAAGGTTTTGCATGCTTTGAAGGTGCTCTTATTACTTTCTCTGGGTTTAGATACTATAGGTCACTGCAAGATTTGAGGTCTCCGGAAGCCACACTTTGGTTGAGGCTTGAAGGGCTTCCTTTTTTATTTGCTCAACCTGCCCTTGCAAAGAAAGCTTTCATGCAACTTGGTAGGGTCTTGTTCTTTGATGATCTTACAAGGGCTCATGATCCACCAGTTCACCTGAGAGCATGCATTAGGATAAATTTAGATAATCCACTTATTCCGGGTTTCTTTTTTCAAGAAGAGGATTTACCACCATCTTGGGTGGTTTTCCGTTATGAAGGGGTTTTTGTGCATTGTAAACGTTGTGGAAGGGTGGGTCATAAGCAAAATAGATGTCGTCGATCAATGGAGCGGGTTAGGCAAGATTTCGCATTATGTATACAATCTATGTGTGGGGAACCTGAGTTTGTCTACGTTGACCCTTATCCAATTCCTTTGTATTCTAATAAAATTATAGGGTTGGCAAGAGTTGAGCCAAATCGGACTATGATCCTGGACTTATTGTTTGGTAATTCAGCTCAACATGAACATTCTTCCACTCGTTCAGATACTTCATCATCGAATAGTCCTAATGATTCACATGCAAATGATAATCCTGATGATCCGGGTCCTTCCCGACGTTTGAAGAGGAAAGAAAGTTCTTCTTCGTCTGATTCTAGTCACTGTGGTAGTAATGACGGTAGTGAAGGAGATGATGGTGATAGTTCTGGCAAACGGCATCGGGGCATGTGCCCGGAGGAGAGTAGTGTTGGTCAGAAGAGGAGGTGGTTGGAGTTGCTTGGGAGGATAGTAGTAGTGCAAGTGTTGTTCGTTCTAGGGTTCGAGAGGGAGGACAAGTGGCGTGCGAGTATTGATGACGTGGGGCGTGGAACAAAGCGGCAGTTGGCATTTACTGAGGTATCTTTAAAACGACTGAAACCATATTCTACTGTGGTGGGGCTCTATGTGTCTGACTTTGGTAATAACCCGGGTTTTGAGGCAAGTACTCATTGCAATTCCTTTAATGCTTATCCCTCTTTTTTTCTTTCCAGATTTTACCATGCAACCCTTGGTATATCTACTATGCCTCAATCTTGCGTGTGTAATTTGGACTTTTATGCTCCTTTTAAATTATATAGTATTTCTCATATTTGGAAATGGGGTTTGTGTTATCTTGGGGCTTGTCCTTTAGAGTCTATGTGGGGGCCCAAATCTTCGAAACATTCTTATCCCCTCCCCCACCACCTTCCTTTATTTATATCATTCTCAAAGCTTGTCACTATCTTATGCTCTGAGTTATCCCCACAAAATCTTTCCCCAGATTTGTCCTTCTCTCCTTGTTTTTTCGGTTTTTCCTCAAGTCAACCTCTTTCACACTATGGAATACAATGTGAGTCACAAAGACTGGGCTTTTCTAAAAGGGCAAAAGTGCATATCCAAGTGGGGTCGGATGACTGGCTTGAGTTTAGGGATACGGATAGGTTACTTGCTCCGGAGTCTCTAGATTTGGATCATTTTCGCCCTAGGCAGGGTTCTTTGCTTGATAATGGGCTTAATGTTGAGGCAAGTGGCCTAGCTACGTCAGTTGGGCTGGAGTCTCAGGTGGATTCGACTGTTTTGGGCCAAGAGTTTACTTTTCCTGTTTTGAAGCCAGTTCTTGTTAACCCAACTTTGACTCCCAAGTTTTTGTGGGCTTCTGAAGTTGAATTGGGTGCTACTAAGGTAGTTTCTGGTAAGGTAGATGAAAAACACCCTGATGATGAGGAGTTCTTTTCTATGGATTCGGATTTTCAAGTGGAAAAGATGATGTTACTCGGTCTTAATTCTCCTCCCCCTTCGGATGGCGATGCATCTATTAGGGTTCGTAAGAAGAAGTTGCCAAAGCAGGTACGCCATGAGCGTAAGGAACGCTCTAAGGTACGCATATCTAATTGGCAGCCTACTGGGTTGCTTGTTGTTGGGTTAGCTGCTACAGTTTGTACTGGAGATAAGCGGGTATTTGAACTTGGAGATTCTTCTCAAGTTGTGGAACTGGAGGGTGGTCTGAAGAAGAAGAAATTTCAGAAGGAGTATTATGGTAAGAAACAACTTAAGTTTGGGCTTGATGGTGAAGCCACGCTTCGTCGATTTGGATGCGGATGGTGCGGGCGGCCTTCGACCTTTGCATGGAAAATGAAACTATGCGTTGGAATTGTAGAGGCGCCATGGTGGAAGGCCCTCAGCTTTCGTTTGTCTCTCACCTTGTAAAAATGTTTGGCCTAGATGTTATGTGCTTAAGTGAAACGCTGTGTAAGGTTGATGATCTTGTCCCTTTTTGTTCTAGGTTGGGAATAGGTTGTTTTTGTGGCGTAGATGTGGAGGGCCGTAGTTGAGGTTTGTTTTTGTGCTGACCACCTAATGTAAATTTAGCTCCTCTAGTTTGTACTAAAAACTTTATCTTAAGTAAATTATGGTTTGCTGGTTTCGAGTATTTTGTTTTTTTTGCTTATGGTGCACCACACTTGGAAGATAGATCAGGAGTGTGGGACGCTATTTCTGCCAATCTCATTGGCTGTCAAAATGTTGTATTACTTGGGGATTTCAATCAGGTTGAGTATCAGGACCAAAAGATGGGGGGAATTCTTTTATTCGAGGGGCATCACAATTTTCTGCTTGGAAGTGTTCCCATAATTTGATTGATATTCCAGGTAAAGGACCACAATTCACATGGACTTACAATCGTGAGTTGGGTCAATTGGTGTGTGAATGTCTTGATAGGGAATATTGTGATGATAATTGGAGAACTCTTCACCCAAATGCCATCTTGACACACTTGCCCATATTCTTGTCTGATCACATCCCTATCCTTTTAGATTGGTCACCGTTGTTTCCATCTGTCAATATACCTTATAAAATGGAAGCTTGGGGGTTATTGCTTCCTGGTATGCGTGTAGTCATTGAATCTGCTTGGAGTAAGTTGGTGGCTGGTTCTCCATCGTAAAATTCGGTTTGCTACTTTGGCCTGTAAGAAGTGGTGCCTGGATTATAAGCGTGATCATGGTATTCAATGGAATGGGCTTATGCAGGATCTTACTCAAGCCCATAAAGCTTTACCTTTGCAGGTTCATTTGTATGATTCTGCCAAACTTGTTGAGTCAAGGGAAGAGTTGTTTGTTCAGTGGTGGCATTGGCGGCAAAGAGCTAAAATTCGGTTAGGAGATTCTGCAACATCTTTTGTCTATAAGAGTGTTAAAATGCATAAATCTTCTAACTTTATCAAGTCGTTATGTGTTCGAGACAATAAATGGACATCATATCAGGGGGTTATTTCGGACTTGTTTACAAAGCATTTTCAAGCAATTTTCACTCCTTCACCTTCTCATGTTCCTTTTCAACTTTCCATGGTTTTCAGATTTACCCTCTTTGATGCCACATCATGTTGAATCGTTCTTAAGTCCAATTTCGGGTGAAGAGATTAAAACTGCAGCATTTAGTATGCACTCCCTCAAAACGCCGGGGCCAGATGGAGCCCCACCGCTTTTTTTAAGCATTTTTGGCAGATTCTTGGGCCTAGTATTGTTGCAGCAGTGACTTCTTTTTTTGCGGGGAAGTTTATATTGAAAGATTTCAATAGGACTTTTATAGCATTAATCCCAAAAGTGATTTCTCCTCAAGTTGTGAACCAGTTTCGTCCTATCATTTTATGTAACACGGTGTACAAAATCATAGCTAAAGTTCTTGTGTTACGGCTTAAACCTGTGATGATGGAGTTGGTAGGACCTACCCAAAATGTGTTTGTTCCATGGAGGTCTATGGCTGATAGTACTATTTTGGGTCATGTGTTAGTGGGGTGGCTTAATAAACATAACTCGGGGAAGCGATATTTTGGAGTCCTTAAGGTGGATTTAAATAAAGCATATGATCGCTTAAGGTGGGATTTCCTCATTTTGGTTATGAAGTCTATGGGTTTTCCACAAGTTTGGCTTGATTGGATCTATCAATGCATATCAATAGTTCAGTTCTCCCTCCTGGTTAATGGTGAACCCTCTCTTTATTTTTCTCCTACAGTAGGGCTTAGACAGGGCGATCCTTTATCACCTTTCTTATTTATTTTGTGCATGGAAGTGTTAGCCAATCGTTTAAAGCGTGCACAAGCTGAGCATGAGGTAAGGGGTGTTAGGGTCAGTAGAAATGCTCCTGAGCTGAACCATTTATTTGTTGTGGATGATGCCTTAATTTCTTGCAAGCCACGCCTGATTCTTGTCGTAGTCTTAGGAAAATTATAGATGAGTTTTGTGTTTTATCGGGGGAGATGGTGAGTTTTGAAAAATCTTATGTTAAATTTAGTAAAAATACCCCTTCCACTTTCATTCGTCTCATGAGGAAGCCATTAGGGGTTCCTAGTAAAGAGAATCTGAGTGAGTATTTAGGGTGTCCTATGGAGGTTGATGGTCGTCATGCTTTGATATTTCAAGGTTGGGTTGATAAGATAGCTAAGAAGATTAGTTCATGGCAGTATTCATCCTTGTCACAGATGGGTCGGTTGATTTTGATTAATTCTGTGTTAGCTGCCATGCTTTCACATGTTATGGCAGTTTACTTTTTGCCTGGTAAGGTTTTGAAGCGTATTTCGTCTATGTTTCTTCGCTTCTGGTGGGGTGGGTGTAAGACTACAAAGCCCGTCTATTAGCGTAAACAGGAACTTCTCTTTAAGCATGAGGGTGGTGTTGGTCTAAGGGATATTGGTAGGGTTAATGTAGCTGATGTTTTTAAGCAAGCTTGGAATATTCATTCTCAGTCTCAAACCCTCCTATCTAAGGTCATTTGTGGGAAATATGGTGCGTCACCAGTTACGCGTGCTATTCAAGGCCTGAAATTGAGGACAAGTTCTTGGAGTATGCGTAGTATGCAACGGACTGCTACGTTGATGAAAGGGGGTCTGGGCATGATGGTGAGTGATGGGTCTTCTACATCTGTTTTGCATGATAAATGGGTAGGTGGGAAGTTGCCTAAACTCAAGGCCCATGTCTTGCCTACTTCTGCTCATGAGTCATTGCCTCATTCAATAGCAGGTTTGATTCAAAATGGTCAGTGGCGAGGGTCGTTGATTTGGCATTGCTTTGAGCCTCATTATGCTCGGAGGATTTTGTCTCTTCATTTACCAGAAGTACCTGGGCTAGATAGACATTATTGGATGCCTACAACACATGGACAGTATTCCATTAGGTCCGGCTATTGGTGGTTGTTGATGGGTGGGGGGAGTTTTCTCCTGATAGATTT
Organism: Beta corolliflora; assembly: GCA_947648045.1. Classification (NCBI taxonomy): domain Eukaryota; kingdom Viridiplantae; phylum Streptophyta; class Magnoliopsida; order Caryophyllales; family Amaranthaceae; genus Beta; species Beta corolliflora. The sequence goes on from CANSZD010004111.1 coordinate 147,725, forward strand.
TGGAAGCAGTTGTGGAAGCTTGACATTTTGCCTAAGTGGAAGATGTTCATTTGAAAATTACTTAATAAGGCCCTTCCTACAGCTTCAGCTTTAATTAAGAGGAGTATCCAGGTTGATGGATTGTGCAAATTTGGATGTAGTCATGCGGAAACTTTTGAGCATCTCTTTCGGGACTGTCTAGTTGCAGCTCGTGTATGGGCATCTTCTTCTCTAGGCATTCAGGGTTTGTCTAGTTCAGGGATCTCATTGCAGGTATGGGTTCGCAATTTTCTTTTTTTATTTTTTTGTGATCTTGTAGAGCATATGGTGTCATAGAAATGAGGTACTTTTCCGGAAAGTGTTTGTTAGTCTAGTTGCTATTATGAAACTTATTGAGGTCAATAGCAAGCGTCAATGTGGAAGGATGCTGGGAGCTTCATCTTCTTCACTTCGCGTAGCTATCAAGGAACAGGTAAAGGCTCAATGTTGTTGGGGTTCTATTTCGTTACCAGTGGTGATTGTGAAGGTTGATGGAGCCTGGAAAACAACTAAGCGTGCAAGGACATGGAAGGCTGCAATTGCTTGGAGTATGGGTTGGCATCATAAGAATATTAATGGTGCAATTCCAGTGTATGCAATTGATTCCACTCAAACTGAGCTGCTAGCAATTCTCCAAGGCCTTAGAGTAGCCATTGAGGTCTCCAATAATATCATTGTTTGGACGGATTCATTGCTCGCAATTCAGTCTCTACAGCCACCTTCTTCTGCTTCGGTGTTGTATCAACCTATAGTTAGTGACATAGGTTTACTTGCTTTAAAAGTTAATTTCCTTTCTGTAACAAAAGTTAGTAGAATATGTGTTCAGGAGGCTCATGACCTATCCATTGCTGCTAGGAAGGAGTCTTAGTTTCTCTGGTTGTTTTAGTGGTGTTGCCAAAAAAAACAAAAAACAAAAAAAAACTTCTATCAAAGTGAACATTTTAGAAAACAAAAATTGCCAATACAGTGAGCCATACCTACAGATCACCACTCTTACACCATGCCGTCTACACACCATATTAAACAAAATGAAGGTAAATTATCAAGTATCCCGGTACCTACATAGCATGCACTATAATCTTCAGTTTTTCAAGTTTCAATCAGCAATAAATGCTCCGAAATCCACACCTATACACAGGATCTTTAGAGGTCAACTTCAATGGCGTCAGTTAGGTATTTAAGTTAGAATAATGATGCAATTAAAAAAACACTTCGAAGTTTGGGCAAAAAAAGGATTCCTTGACAACAAAACTAAGATGCCTTCACAGTGACAAAATTACCAAGACATGTAAGCAATTCTTGAGTCCTAGAACACTTGCTATAAAAAAAACAAAAATTCTCGTCATAATTCAAACGATATGATGATACTAATTATAGAAAACAATGAAATGCATCAGTAGAGCCTGCCCTGCCTGAAGATAGCATATTACTTCAACGGATCCGAAACAAAACCTGAAGCTTATGCCACAAGAGTGCTGGCTGTGGTAGACTCGCTGCAGGTAACGATCCAAATAAGTATATTAGCAGTTGCTAGATGGGTATAGCAGCAAAAAAGGGATATTTGGCAAAAAGAAAAGAAAAGCCAAACATGTGAAACACAACAATCTTTCACAAGGGTAGACTTACTATTTCCAGACTGGTGGGAGCTTCTTAGTTTTCTTGTAGTAACGAGCAAGTCTGTGGATCCTGCTCTCAACCAAAATCAGCCTGAATTTGGAGTCCTTGTCCTTTCTGTTCCTCTCCAAATGCTTCCTGATAGCCACTGCCTTCTTGATAAGATGGTAGAGGTCTTCTGGGATTTCAGGAGCAAGACCTAAGCAACATAAACAAATAATTAATTAGGCAAACCTGCTATTTGGAGAAAAATGAGTAATCGTGTAAGAGCAAAAGGCAGAGTGCATTGTATTACATATGAAGTGATAAGAACCACAACGCTTATCTTGTTTGTAAGAATGAAGATGTGGATCTTGTTTACAAGGTTCTCCGAAAATTTCATATTCAAGTTTTGAAAGGACAAAGTCAGATGTGCATCTAAGGGAATCTAAAAGACTAAAATCATACAGTCTAATATCACATGACAATAAACAAGCTGACAGCCTAGATACTATTGAGGGAAAACTCGGGATCGAGCAAGCATAAGCAACCTCTGCTACCAACAAACAACACAACAAAATCACAGAAACCATCACATTCCCCCTCTAACCCAATCATCAAACAATGAATTAACTGCCAATGTCAGCAAATATTAAAAGATTTTCACTAGTTTCCTGAGAACCTAATATCCCCAATCCAAACACCGATAGCTTCAAAAGCTTCGCAAGAAAACTTTACTTACTCGGAATATCAATCCAAAGATACATCAAGGAGAGAAATTTTACGTAACACCACACATTTCCATGGTAGAACTGTTTTACAATGCTCATGTTCAATCTCATCAAAGAACTCAAAATTATTGAAACAATACTCACTTTTTTTAGTTATCAGAAATTCAGCTTATTCATAGAAGAAGCTTCAATACAGATCACCTTCTAGCAAAAATAATTCTAAACCTAAAACCGCACACATGTTTGACCCATCTTATGCATGACCAATCAGCCTCACATTTCATATAAACCTTAAGTCTCACTGTCATAACCTTACATGTCACTTCTTTGGATTACTCAGACTAAGTCACTAAACAGCATAGTAAAAAGAGCTATAACATATTCCTAACTGTTATAAGTTATAAACAGATGAATTTGGGAACAAACTTTGGGATAATATAGAGGTTTTTGAAAAGAGGGTAGGAAACGTGAGTATTTGTGTGTGTGTTATAACTTATAACTTCTTCCAGACAAGTCTAGTCATTTAGTAACCGTAGATCGGTTAATCACAGGGATATCATATCTCAAATGCTAATTATGAGCCACCAAACTGCACCAGAAGCTAACCCCAACATAATAATAGTGCCTGAGCAATAAAAGCATGCAAGTACTATATAAGATCTCAAACAACAACAAAAAGTCTAGGCAACCGCAACGACAATCAGAATGTGGAATCACACATCTGTATTTGTATTATTGTCCACTTGAAATACCTTAAATTCCCTTATTTTTTAAAAAAAAAATTACAACTTGATGTTAATATATTATAACTATTGTACATCTTTCTTATAAATTGATAAACTATACATTAAAAGAATCAACCTTTTTATCATCACATTCAATATTAGCATTCACAAAATACCACCGAATCACTAAACTTACATTTACACAAATCTAACGTAGAAAAATTTGAAGAAAAGTAATGAAATTTACCATGAGCCTTAAGAATACGAAGGATCTTGCTACCAGTAACACTCTTAACTTGAGCAATACCATGAGAATCCCTCAAAATCACACCAATCTGAGAAGGAGTCAAACCCTTCTTCGCAAACTTACAAATATTCTCATCAACCTTAAAAAAACAAGAAAAATCACTTAAATTCAAAATCATTATAAAAAAAATCAAACAGATAAAGAAATAAAGAAGAAAGTTACATCTTGAGATGAGATCTTAAGCCAAGCAGGTGGAGTACGTTTGTAAGGAATAGCAGATGAAGAAATACCCTTACTGTGAACAAATCAATCACAAATAAATCAATAAAAATAAGGGAAAGTGTAAGAAAATAGCCATTGATGAAGGAGGAGAGAGAAAATACCCGCCACTGTGCATTCGACCCATGGTGAAAGCAAGAACTTCCGCTGCTTCTTCTGGTTGGTGCGGTAGAAAGAAGACGACTCAACATAAACCCTAGAAAATTCGGTGGTTATTGTGTTTTATAGTGGAGAGTTGTTTTCGAGTTTTTGGGTTTTTGGGCTTTGGTTTTAAGGGTTGGGACATTGTAACTTGGGAGGAGGGGGAGGCCCGTGTTTTTAACCTTTTTTTTGGGTTTTTTTAGGATTTTTTTTGGTAAAAACTACATTTGTTTTTACAAGTTATTGAAATTAATAACTTTAACCTTTTTTTAATAAGTTAGGACAATTATTGAATAGATGTTTTTATATCATTTAAGCATTAAACAAGTTGGATTAAATTGTGACCTGCTAATGCAGGGAACAATCGGTATTATTCATCTTCAACCTTCAACCTTTTCTTCCTATTTCTTCTCTGTGTCTTCTTCATCTTCAACCTTCAACCTTTTCTTCCTCCTTTCTTTTTCGATTTTTTCCACCCTCTGTCCCTCTCTCACTCCTACCACCACAACCCAACACCAGCCCGCCATAGCCCCCACCACCAACCACTAAAAGCCACCCGCATCAGCTCCTCTGCCATAATCGAAACATTGCCAGTAGTAATTCAAACCCAAAATTGCTACCAACTAATTTCATCATTTTGAACATGAAATCAACCCAAAAAAACTCAACAAAAGAAAAAAAATTCCTTAACCTCTGTGAAATCCCAGCTTTAAAACCTTCAATTTTCACCCTTCGTCGCTTCAAAAGAAGATGCCTTTTTGGAAAATTTCTCTTAATTAATTTCTCCAAATATGATTTCTATATTAGTACTGATACTTCTTTTTTTCTTGGAAATGTATAAGATGAACAAAGATCAAGAGAATAAGATGGTTATTTGGAAGCTTAAAAAGGACAAAACATTGTCATCACCATCACTTTCAACAACACAATATGAACCAATACAAATAATAATAAAGCATGATGATGAATAGAAAAAACAAAGCAAATGTGAAGATGATGATGTTTTCAAGTGCCAAGATGAGTTGTCAAAATATTCAGAAATTATCATCACAAATGAAGCCAATCTTAGTTTGTCAATTTTCACAGTATGAAAGCCATGTTCAAAGTTTAGCTACTCCCGAAGCCGAAAACCCACCCCTAAATTCCAAAAATCAAGTCGTCGAAAAGACCCACCCACCCCCAAACCCGAACCCCATCGCAATCCCCAAACCCGAGAACCCCCCGCCACTCCCGGCCGAAAACCTAGCTCTCGAAACGACCCCACCCCCCAAACGGAAAATACGGGGAAAGGAAATAGGGTATTGCAGCGGATCAGAGGGGTGAAGGTCGGTGGAGGGTTGAGGTGGTGGTTGTGTAGTGATGGGGCTGATTAGAGATGGTGGAGGTGATGATTATGAGCAGGTGGAGGTTAATGCGCCGGGGACTGTAGGGGGTTTGCGAAGAGGATTGGTGTAGTGGTGGCGGTGCGGTGGAGTTTGGGGAGGAGGGAGGATACGCTGAGGACTTTGTCGCTTCAATCTTAGCTTCGTCGCTGCAGGAGGAGAGAGAAATTTTATGGAGGGAAAATTTTAGAACCAGGTCAAAAGGTCAAATGAGGGGTTAAGAGGTTTAGTTTACAGGTTTACCAGGTAATCAGTAATCCAACTTGTTTAATGCTTAAATGATATAAAAGATACCTTATTCTAGGATAATCCAGTGGTTCACTTATTAAAAGAAGACCGGTTAAAGGTTGACTTATTTTAACAATTTTTCCTTTTTTTTTAAACTAGTATCTTTTGCACGCGATGCGTGCATGACATCGCGTGTAAGTGATTTTGTGGAAGTTTTTAATTTAATCGTCATTCAAGTATATTGTTCTATTCTTTGTTTTTACTGGTGCAGATGTAACGCTTTGCAGTTGTAGGGATCCTTTTTTTTCTATTTTCTTAAAAAAAATGAGAGAATGCAATTAGTAATTTTGTTTGGTTATTAGGGGTACTTTTGGCAAAGAGGGTGGACACCAAAGGGTTAGGAGTTGACATATAGAATAGAGATTTAACTATTTTTGTTATTTCTAAAGTGAGATTATTGCTACCTTATAACGGTATCCGTCTAATTTTCCATCTAGTGGGGCCCACTTTATGTTTCCCTCTCAATATTCCATCTTTTCCCACATTTTTTTGGCTCTTTATAAGCTACATAACAACCACACTGTCTTCATTTCCCAAATTCACCAAATTTTCCCTTAATTGACTTAGGGTTTATCGATTAAAGTGGTGTTCTGCTATTGCAATCAACTGATTAGGGGATTTCGCTTGTTTGATCACTGTTTTGCCACAAATTGAAGGTAAGTTATCTGAAAAGGCAAATTAGTGTTCGCATATTTGGGGAAATTGGGAAATTTTAGGCAAATTAGGGTTCATTATTAATAGCTTTATTGGGTTCGGTAATTAAGTATTTTGCAATTGCAATGTGTAGCTTGAAATGTCTTCCTCCTTTCACTCTCTTGATCAAAAGGCAAAATACAATTGTGTGTTCCAGCTAGGGATGTCAGTGGGTAATGGACCCTACCCGGATCCGTGGATCCAGATTCGTTTTTAGCGGATATGGATTCTCAAATTTTGGACCCTATGGATCCTAGTTTTTGAAAAACGGTTATGGACCGGGTCCTAAATTATAACCCGGATCCATATCCATTATCCGATTTTGAAAATTATTTTAAAATATATAATTAAAAGGGTAAAAATTAATGTTAAACTCTTAATGTTATTTATGCTCGGATTTGTTATATTAAGGTTGAATGCTTGCTTACTTCAACATCAACAATTGAAGATGTTAAATGGCGTTGTTTTGTTCTTTAAAATCTCAAATTATTGTGAAAATGAGGGTCGTTTGAAGAAAATAGGTTAGGATCCGTTATGGACCCGGATCCGTAGGTACCATTGGATCCGGATCTGAATCTTCAACTTAATTACCCAGCGGATCTGGGTAGGATCTGGATCCTTGCCTAAAAAACGGATATGGATCTGGATCCTAGAGGACCCTATCCATATCCTACACATTGCCATCTCTAGTTCCAGCAACCATTAAGAAGGCTTGGACCACTGATAATCTTGTACGGAGATTCCTTACATGTAAATTTTATGAGCCTGGAACTGAATGGCGTGGGTGCAATTATTTTGAGTGGTATGACAACGACCAACTTCGATGACAAAAGGAGGTGATAAACCAACTTGTCCTGGAATTTTGCGAATAAAACCCTAGTTTCAGGATGGTAGTGTCAGGTCAAAGGATGTTGTGGTCCTTCCCTCCTTTCTTCTATTCAGTGATGTGGTGACGAAGTTGGAGTGATAGGTCAGATAGAGAGAGAAAAGGAAATGGAGGTGGGTGAGAGGAATCAAGAGCAGTAAAGATGAAGATTAAGAGTGAAGAGTGAAATGATTCAATTTTGAGCTGTTGGGATGAATTAAAAATCAGAAAACTTAAAGTAGGCCCCAATGGATGGAAAATTAGACGGATACCGTTATAAGGTAGCAATAATCTCACTTTGGAAATAATAAATTTGGTTAAATTTTTAAAAAAAATTAATAAAGGTAGTAATTTCAATAACTTGTAAAAACAAAGGTAGTTTTTACCAAAAAATCCTTTTTTTTTATTACTCAAACAAGGCTTTGAATTGATATTTTTTTGAATAATCCAATCAGATCTAAAATTTCAGATCGGGAAAAATGTGATCCAAATGAAGATCCAAATCATTTGGGTATCTGAAATTTCGAACGGATCGGGTTGGATATCTGGTAACTAAGAATTTTTTTTTTTTAAAGAAAAAGTTCATAAAATAAGTTTCGAATCATCGGGTATCCTGTCATGGATACTTATGGATATCCAAAATTGAAATCATATTTTTGTATATAAGGTCTTAAAATCGGGTATTTTCAAATATTTTGGAGTGGATATTCGAAAATATCCAAAAAAAAAATCCCAGGATTGGAAAATCGGATATCCAAAATTGAAAATTCTCGATCCGACGATCAACCAGATCGGATATTTATTGCACACCCCTACTAGGTACAGCTACGATATTGGTTAGTAAATTCTAATTTACATGATCAATCGAACATAATTATGCACTTCCTTTGAAGGATGCTAACTGATCTCGTACTATTCTCTATTTAGAGGAGGTCGGATTTATTTAAACCCTATGGATGTGGATAAGGTATGGATCTTGGTGTGATCAAATAGGGTACAAATTTAGGACCGATAGTAGGGGTGAAAGTTATACGGATAAAAACCAAAATCCAATCCAATCCAAACTAAATTATTAATTCGGATTAGACTCAAACTATGTTCGGATTGGATTCTGATTGATTTTTTTTTTAAAATTTGGATTTCCGAATTGGATCGGATTGAGGGTGATTGGATCCAAAAATCCAAAATAACCGAATAGTAAATAGGCCCTATATTTTATATTTATAATTAGGCCTAAGTGATTTCCTTTTTTTAAAAAAACCCCTAAATGGTCCGACAACCCTTCCTATCCCCTAAAAGTTAAAACCCTAACTTGCTGCTGTAAAGTTAAATATATGCTATGTAGTTGAACATGTTGTTATGCTGGTTGGAACCTTTTGTTATAATAAATTATGAGTTTGTACTGAATTATTAGTTGTTGTTAGTTTATTAATGAATTTTTATTTTGATGCTCGCGCTTAATTCATTTCATCGAAAAAAACAGAGTTTTAAAAAATTGGATAATTCAGATCGGATCCAATCTAGTGTATGAAAATTCAGATTAGATTGTTTTGGACTCAAATTCTAATTGGTTTGGAAAATTAAAATCCAAATCATACACCGAACTTTCACCCCTAACCGATAGTATAAGACCTATTCCTACCCAAACCCTACTTATAAACCCCAATTTCTTATAGTTTAACCATCAAGATATGTCGGTCATCAATCTTATTCAATTATTGTCTCTTCTCTCACTCTCTTACTTAATACGGAGTAGTTATCTACTCTCAGTCTCTAACCATGTACCCATTTGAAATTGTCAGCAGACACCGACAATTGCACATTGCCCTTCACAATTTGCCACCCTTCAGCCTCCGGCCATCCATTCTACATATAAGAAAACTCATTGACAAGTCAGATTCTGGTATTAGGGTTACGAGTGATAGGGATAATAACCATGCAAATTGTTCCTAATCAATTTACTCTCAATCAATGGAGAAAATTAAGCAAAGAAAACTCGCAATACATGTGGATTTTATTGATCTATAAATTATTATATAAGAGGTCATATATGGTCAGAACTATTTTGATTTATAGGCTCACAATAACAAGTACTCAAACCCGCGAACGTACCTTCTCAATTAGTATTGCTAAATATTTATTCTCATTTTTATCGTTTCAATAGGGAAGGAGTGTTGTTGAGCAGGAAGCAAATACATCAAGGGGGTATACATCATACAAACACACATGAATCGGTCATCAACTTGATTATCTCTGTCTTTTTTAGAAGGATGAGAGGGTCCATATTAATAAATCAAGGATGTTGTCAATTTAATAATATTGGTTGCTTAGTAAAACCCTTAAATGACTCAAAAAAGCTCCTCAGTAATTTCATTCATGATTAGAACTTGCTCTTATAGTCACTTGGATCGATTCAATAAAAACGTTTATGATCATGGTATTAGCCATGACTTTGGTATCTCTTAACCATTTGTATTTTTATTTTTAATAGGATTAACCAATGTTGAAATTATTAATGATATCTTTTTATGAGAATTGTTTTATAATTATTACTTTGTATATAAGGAGCCACAAAGAGAAAATGTTGTAGTCAAGATCCCAATTTTGGTCTTCAATACTATCTATTTCATGTCACTAAATCCCTGTTCATTTCACCATTTTAAAAATGAGATTATCTTTATAGATAAAATCAGTTTTAAGTGCGCTGCTTTCATCAAATTTAAAAACTAATAATTAGCTCTCTCTAAAGAAAACTATAACTTGTTAAATTAGTTTTATTCAGTATTTATCAGAAAAATAAGTTCTATTTATCAAATTTTTTTAATAGTAATTATTCTTTTGATTTATAAGAATCAAACTTATATTATGTAAGGAAATATAAAAATCAATTTTAATCAATAAAAATCAGTTCTTTTTTTTATTTAACTTGTAAAAATAATTTCAAATAGTTGAAAACAAGGTAAAATTAAGATGACAAAATAAAAAATAAAGCAAACTTTCACTCATCAAAAGTGAAATTTTTTTCAACAAATTTAAATAAGGAAAATTTGTCAGAAACAACCTTTTATAAGACACTTTTTGTCAGAAACAACCTTTTAAATTTTTTTTTGTCAAAACAAACCTTAAACCAAAATATTTTTGTCACATTAAACCTTTGGGCGGAAAAAGACCATTGACTTAGTTTTCGGGCGTTGACCATCCCAAGCCCCACCCACGAAACCACCCCCCACCCCACGAAATCGCCCCTCGCTTTCCCCCACCCTCGAAACCACAGCTCACTTCCCCCACCCTCAAAACCATCAACCTCACTTCCCCCACCCCGAAACCACCCCTTCCTTTTTCTTCGTTAGGGTTTAGGTTTGTTCGAGTGGGGATTTAGAGTTTGAGGGGCACGATTGAGGGTGGAGGGGGAGGGGTCGAGGGTCGTTTTGAGGTGGGAGAATGGGAGGGGGCGTTCATTGGTGGGGTGGAGGAAAGGGAGCGAGGGTGGGGAAAAGGGAGGAGTAGGGTCTCGGGGTGGGGGGCTAAGGTGTGTCGGGTTAGGGTCGCCGACGTGGGAGGGGGTTTCGGGGAAGAGGGTGGGGTGGCTGCCGTGAAAGGGAAGAGGTTTAGGGGAAGAGGGAGGGGTGGCCGCCGTGAAAGGGCGGTTTCGTGGGTGGCCGGGAAGTGGGGGCGGTTTCGTGGGTGGGGCTAGGGTGGTCAACGCTTGAAAACAAAGTCAATGGTATTTTTTCCGGCCAAAGGTGTGTTCTCGCAAAAATATTTTGGTTTAAGGTTTGTTTTGACAAAAAAAAATTTAAAAGGTGGTTTCTGACAAAAAGTGTCAAAGGTTGTTTCTGACAAATTTTCCTTTAAATAATTATGTTTTTCACAAAGGGGGACACACACACGACCGATACAAAAAATTGCAGAAATTGAATAGCAAGAGAAAGCTCATTGGAAACAAACAACTGCCATCTTTCTGCCATTCCTCCCCAGATCTTCACTCTCTCTCTTTCTCTCTCCTCTCTTCCCTGTAAAACTTTTAGGGTTTGTTTATCGAATTCCAACAACGATGCCTCAAAGTGGTAAACTTATGCCAAATTTAGATCAACAAAGTACAAAACTCCTCAATCTCACTGTTCTTCAACGATTTGATCCTTGCATTCAAGATATTCTTCTTACTGCTGCTCATGTCGCCTTATACGAATTCAGCATGGGTCAAAATCAATGGGTTCGTTATCTTTTCATCTTCATCTCTTCTTTTTTTCTTCAGATTTTTCGATTTTCGCGTTTTTTTTAACAATTTTTTTTTGTATATTCAGAGTCGCAAGGATGTTCAGGGTTCACTCTTTGTTGTTAAAAGGTATGTGAATTTTCTTCGATTGAAGTTCGCAATCAAATTTAATGTGTACTAATTGCTGTTTAATTTCGCAATCTTTGCATTTTATAATCGAACTCTTTTAATTATTCAATATTGCAGGAATAAAGATCCTTGGCATCAGTTCATTGTGATGAATCAAAGAAATACAGGTTAGATTTCTTCAGTGAATTTCAATTTTTCCTTTTTTTACTTTGATTTTTTTGCAATGTGTAGGTTTGATTTTTCGAAGAAATAAGGATTGTTCAATTTTTGTAGTCATAAAAAAAGTTGATGTGAATATGTATTGATATCTTCTATCAGGAGTGTGGTGATATGTATTGTAAAGAAGGGTGGAACGACGATAACTTGATAACTCTTACACGTCACAAAACCCTAGAGCTCATTTGGTTTTGTTTCTCAAATGAGTGAAATTAACATTAATGGAAAGAACTGAACACAAGTAGCGTTGATTGAATGAATACTGTCTATGTGGTCTCAAGAAAGTACGGCCAGGAAGAGAAAAATTAGTCAGAAGTGCCTAGATGTTGGAGATTATAGCGACTAATTTGTATTAAAACGACCCCCCCCAAACTATCTCGATCACTGATTTCGTTGATTTGGCGATCAATTTATAGTCTTTGTATGCAAACCATAGATTATATAAAAGGCTTTGATGGTGGTGACTTCCAAGGGGTCAAACTGTTTGCCATGCTCCAGAAAAAAATGTTGAAACTCTTTTGTTATGCGTGCCTGTTGAGAGATCGGATTCCACCACTTTGTGTTATTAAAGTTCCCTTTTTTTTGGGGTGGGGGTGGGGGTGAAGAGGGTGACAGGTGAGGGGTTAAGCTTAAGGAATGGTGGGTTGGTTCATGGTTATGTGTTGTCTAATACCATTGTGTTTTTCTGAGGGTATAGCTGGGCACTTCTTTCCAATCTGTCTTGGAAACAAAGTGATCAAAAGCAAATATGACCTTGATATTGAGGCCTCAAATGCAGGGGATGTTACTTGGACGTACCAGAGGTATCTAACATGCGTGCATCAAGACTATCAAGTGTTCATGTGTTTTCCTACTATCGTTTTCAAGGTTCACACATATGTATACATATCCATGTTAAGTATTAGATATGTGTTTGACTCAGGCACATATGTTTTATAGATATCTCATCTTTTCTTTCCTCATCATAGACTTAAATAATTTTCTTAGAGGATAGGATGTACTTATTTGTTGTATGGGTGTATGACTTTCTTTTAAATTGCTTTAGGGACTGTAATCTTTATTTGCCTCCAAGTCGAACTGTTGCTGAATCCCCCCTCCCCTTCTAGTGTGGACACTGTACAAAAATTAGTCACAGCTTGAACTTCATGAAATGTTTTGATGTAAGGATATGCATGAGCTATGAATCTTAGTTGATCTCTGAACTTGTAATTTCCTCTGATGAGCCATAATAGGGAGCTGAAGGTCTAAAAAACATGCTGTTTATATCCATGACATTTCCCCCTAATTCATTCCCCTTGTTCAACTTTATTGGGAAGACCAAGGTTCCTCCCGAGGTTAGAGCCTGAACATGGACTGTTATCCTTCGAACCATTAATGGGGTAAAGACAAGCATACAAGGTGAGGTAATTTGTTGTTTGACTTTTGAGGGGAGAAAGGGGGGGTTTGTTCAGCATGGGGAACTGATGAGTGTCTCTCTTTTTGTTTTTTTTTCCCTTAAAATATATGGCCTTTTTTTTAGAAGTGTGCAATAATTTTCATGTTACTGACTTGCTGCTCCAGCTTTATTTCGGAATTTAGTGGTTAATAGGCTTAAGAGTTAAGACTTTAGGGTGTTTGCTTAATTCACCTTTATATGCTAATCTAGTGCAAACATATAGTAGAAGTGGTGACAACTTCATATAGCAATGGCTTGATGCAAAGTTTTCATTTTAGCTTATTGATGACAAATTCTTGCATAGCACATCTTTGACTAATATAATAAACAACAGGTTTTGCACCTCTCTGGACATTACAAGTGGTGACAACTTCATAAAAGTACCCTTTTCATGGGGGTTTCCTCGGGTTACATGAGCTTGATTCCGTAGATATTTTTTTTATATCTACACATCTTTTTTATATTCATTTGTTTTATGAACTAGCAATGTAAAGTAAATAAGTGCTTTGCTAGTTTTGGTAAGGTAAACTTAGAAAAGAACTTAACAGGTTCGTATGAGCTTTATATGATCTCCTGTTGGATCTCTCGCTGTTGAGGTTGTGTTTCTATGCGCATAAGCATCTTTGGACATGACCTTTTAAGTATCAGAGTTTCTAATATATATTTAACTAAGGTTCATGATCTGTTTTCTCGCAGAAAATCTTGTGGAGAATCTCTCTGGGAATTTCGAATTTGACGTTCAAGTTCCTTATCTGCTATACAAAAATGTTGACCAAGAAGTTAATGGCATATGGTTTTATAATACACCTGAATGCGAGGTGGTTGCTGATCTCTTTAACAGGTGCTGTAACAAACTGTTAAAAATTAATATAGAGCATATATTTTCATCATTTCTGTCTCATTTGCTTTTGGTGTGTCAGTTTTATATTCCTGCATTGGCTTCATTGGCAGTAATGCCTTCCTTTCTTTTTTCATATGGTTTAGTCTGTGCATAGTCTACTGCATAAACCTTCCATTTGTTTACTTGTTCCACTCGTTTTTCCAAGTTCAAATTTCAAAATCTTTTGACCACATTTTCATACTAATATATAATAAAGAATGTTACCATGTGAGATCTTGCTAGATTTGTTTTCATGTGTATTTTCAGTATGTTAAAGTTTTAGTCACTCTGTTCTAAATTAGCTCCAATATTTGCCTTTTCATGTTCGTTAAGACACAACTTCAACAATTAATATCTCTAGTTACGCAGAGTATAAATTGTGAAAGGATATTATGAAAATTTTGCATTGAAACAAATCTAACAACATCTCACATGATAACTTTTTTTCCTCGTATACTAATAAAAGATATGGTATTAGTTGATGAACTTTGACCATAAAAAAATGTTGCAATTAATTTGGGTCAGGGAGTAGGTTTTTTTATTCTATTTTTTTTTTGTAATATGTATTTAAAGATATTAATGGTCAAAGATTTGTATTGGAGACTATGAAGAAGCATATGGTAGATTTAAATTGAGGGAGCATATTACTTGTACTCTGACATTGTTCAATATCAACTAGGTGCTTGTAATGCAGTTTATGTAACTTTTTTTTGAATTACTTCTATATTCCTAATTGTGTGTCTTGCTGCAGGATAATTGACTCGTATACAAGGAGTTCTTCAGAGCCAGTAGTGTCAAACAAAAGGTAGGATTGGACTACATGTATTCTTTAAAATCAGTGATTAATATAGGATTTGAAGAAATAACTAGGCCTTTACGACGAGTAACTTGAAGTAGATACAAATTAAGATACCACCTTTACCCTTTTTGAATCACTTCCGTGCTTTTCCAACTTCAGCATCTGATCTAGCTGTGAAATGAGTAGTTCTTAAAAATAAGATGTTTCTGCTTAATTATAAATATAAATGGTATTGTATTTGCTTTTTTTTTTTTTTTTTTTTAATTTTTATATTGAGTTCTTTTAGTTGATCTCTATTATGTTTTAATTCAATTTGAAGCGACAAAAATTTAGATCCTGTTCTATGTTACCTGGGCTTGATAATTTTTATGTCGTCTCGTCTCCGTATCGTCACGGCATGGTCTCAGGTATGAAATCTGTGTCAGACCCTACACTTTGCACTTGGACTTGACAACCCTGTAAAAGTAATATGGAAAAGTTGTAAATTAGGACCAGATCGGCACCATAAACCCTTAGATATCATCTTCTGTCCATATTTCTAGGATCAATTGCAAGGATAACTAGTAATTAACATTTAACAGAAAGGCGTAACGCGTAACTTTGGGTAATAAAGATGTTAATTACCGGGCTTTTTACTCGTGGGGAAGGCGAGCTGATTATCATTGTCGGTGCTCTGGCCAGCTGTCTTCTTCAGCAATTGCTGTCATGGCCGCTGCTATCTTGTTTCTTTCTTTGTTTTACTATCCTCTCTCTACATGTGATACTGCAGTGGTGTTGAAATATGGTGATTTATCTCTTTTCTCTATCCTCTTATCACGTGGCAACATCATCCTTTTTTTTATTGCTTTGCTTCTTTTATACTTCCTCCGTTTCTTTTTAAGTGACTAACTTCCCTTATTTGGAAATGTCACAATAAGTGACTAATTTCTCTAAATGGCAAAAAAAGTGTCCCAACTTCCATCATTTAATTGTTTCACCTACTTATGTCATTCAATACTCAAATTTGATTGGTTAAAGAAGTGGTCCCAACTTTGTCTCTCTACCCTCCGTGGTTTCCCCCCACTTTCTCTCAGTTACTTAAAAAGAAACGGAGAAAGTAGTTTAATAGGGTAAATTTCAGTCTTTGGGCTTTAGAACCCAATAGCTAATTAGCTATCTAGGGCTAGCATTTTAAAGAAGGGGCAGTTTGAGCTAATTTGTGAATATATGAATACCTAATTTATGTACAAGAATGAAGAAACATTTCGAATGAGAATATAAGAAACACTTGCCTTTTGTATGATCCCCCTTACTTTTATCGGTTGTGTAAATCACAACTTGTGATATATACGTATCTATGTACATATATGCCATGTCCCATACTTGTGTCCAAATCTTGAATCGAGTTCTCGTGTCCCAAATTTTTGGAATTGGTGGGCTTGGATACACACTCGTATCCAGTTCTCCAGTCTAGGTAACGTAGGTCCTATTATTCAAGTAGGAGCTTTGTTGATGGACCTTGTGAAGATTTTTGTGGTGCATATATATTGCACAAATAAACAAAACATCATTTTTTGAATTTCAAAAGAATAACTCTTCAATGTTGGCTTCTTATTGTGCAGTGAGTTCAAGGAACTTGAACCCGTCTCTTCTGTGCCAGTGATGGAAAGGCCATTGGAGCCAATACATGCATCGTCATCAGCTTCCGTTAATGCATCTGGTGTTACTGAGATTAGTTCTATCTCAAACTTTTTCAACGTCCGTACTCTGAAATCTTGCGCAATGTTTTTCAAGAATTAGCGTTCACCTCAGTTTAAGTTTATGCTGTTTATATGGATTCCTTCCATTAGAATGGTCAATGCCTTTAACAATTGGAAATGTGTTGGATCTCATAATCATGGCACAAAATCAGCTATAGTATACTAGCATGAGTTGTGGAACCTGTTTTTTCTCTAGTATAAAAATTGTTGATGTGAGACTTTGAATCCATCATGGTTTGTTATGCATGACATTTTTAATTGAAGTTGGGTGATTGTTTTTGTGACCTTGTCTCTTTCCCGGGCTTGTATAATACATACATTCATTACATGTCTTGTACATGACATTCTAGGTCTGATATATAGGCCATGGAATATCTCAGATGCCGGCATAGATCAACTGAACATATGTTTGTTTTTTGTTAGTTGTGTTGTGGAGTATTTAATCCTCTATGTTTAATCATTTTTCCCGTCTTTTAAAAGAAGAGATGCTTTAATGTTGAGAAGGGGGATTCTGTAGCATTATCCTCCTGTGTGGAGACTGCCACTTCTTTTATCTGCTATGAGGGGCTTTTGCATGGTAGACGATTGTTTGGCTGCATGAATTTCTGCATGGTCCTGTATATACTGCGATCTTGACCATAAATGATTGGGCAACTATTGCATACCTGTCCAAGACTTAGAGCTGTATCTGCTACTGGCTTTTTTTGCATAATCAATGACTTCGGATGCATGAATCGCTCTGCTATTCCGTGAATTATGTAGTATGTATTGGATGTTTAATTGTCAAGCAAAGAAGGAAATTTATCTGACTAGTTTGATGTGGGTTTTGTATGATTATAGACGGCGACCAATATCTCTAATTCAGGACAGCCAGTGCAAGCATATCATCCTTTCAGTGAGCAATTGGCACCGATAGGCAGTTCCAGCCTGATACCTGCTCCTTCTGGACTTCTTCAACCTTCTGTGGCCGCATCAGCTCCTCCTGTTCATTTAATTCATCATCATGAAGTTCCTGATTCAACTTACAGAAGCAATCAGATAGCAAATCTTGTCACACCTGCTATCTTTCACAACCCCCATTTTTCTTCACCTGCAGTGTCACTCCCATCTGTTTCGTCGTCCATGCAACCCAGTGCACTGCAGCCTTCATTGAATCTCCAACGCCCATACGGTGCCCCATTCCTCCAACCTTACCCTCCGCCTGCACCATCGCCTTTTCTTACACCACAGAGTGCTGCTGCACCAACACCCGGACCAGTTATTGACAGAGGCAAAGTTCGTGAAGCTCTTCTGACGCTTGTCCAGGTAATTACCCCCCAGGGCTTCTTATTCATCTGCTGTTTTACTGCAGTGAAGGTTTCCAGCCTACTGCTATAGAACTTGGTGTGCTTCATCTGAATGAACACTTGCTGCCTTACTGATTGATGGAATCAAGCTGACATAAATTTGAGGTTATGTATGGGAAATAATTCATAACTTATCAAATATAAAGTACAATTCAAAAGTTCCACAACCTATGCAATTTTGTAATTTGGTGTGCTGGAGAGTCAAATGGTACCAAGTAGAGTCAAATTGGTACCAACTTAACTATCCAACATGTGAAATAACGACATTACAAAGACTCCAACAATGAGAAGTTGGTACCAACTTAACTATCCAACATGTGAAATAACAAAATTACAAAGACTCCAACAATGAGAAGTTTATAAAAGCTCCTAAAAACATGGATCCAAGGAGTGAAGTTCAATTACATTTATTATGGGAATTGGTTCCGTGTAGAGTGGAAATCATGTGTGTTACGGACTTATGGTTGATATATTGGGGGGTGGGTAATAAGACTTACAAGCATCTGCTATTTTATTGTACTGCCTCCATTTCAACTATGTTGTTCACATTTAGATGAACAAGATTGACTTTGGCGCCTTCATTATCTTTGCCTTCTAATTCTAGGACCTTGTCACATGGATTATTGTTCAGATACTGGGAGATTCTTTTTCGTCTCAAGTAGATCGGAAAGTTCTATATTCTTTGTGTTGATGCTTATATAATTCTATGGCAAATTCTATGGTCCTTATGATCATGAATCATGATGGCTTTAGACCCACTAAATTGTGTGATTGAGTGCTGTGCTAGATTGAATCTGAAATTTGAAGGACTCACTGCTCTTGGTAAAATTTAATGTGTTTATTTGCTTTGCAGTGTGACGTATGTAGCAAATATTGCTTATATTGTGAGGGATCTGAATTCATAGGATCTGCATGATGAATTCTGTGTACCTCATCGAGTTCTTGGTCGATATCATATATTCACCATTAAATCATTTTATAGTATGTCTATGATATGCCTTTTTGGTTAGTATATAGTCATACACCATTAGATCATCGTTTAGTATGTGCATAATTATCTGAACAAAAAATGTAAACTTGAGTGCATTTTTTCTTGGTTTGCTGAGAATGTTTAAGATTGTATAGGCTGCTGTTTTTTTCCCACTTTTTATGGGAAGAGAATCTCCATATCCGGTGCTGTTTAGAGACTCAAAGTCACTTTTAATTTTTTTCAGGACAATCAATTCATCGATATGGTCTGCAAAGCATTACAACATGTGCACCAAGTGTAAGCATATTGTAGAAGAGTTGGGTGTTCTAAGGATGCATGTACAGGCTTGTGTAGTTGTGTATACCCCATTCCATGTTGGGTGCATAGTTGCTAAAATATGAACCAAAACCTACAAGGGCTGCCAGCTTTTCGCTGCATTCTAGGGGCTGAATTTGGCATCTGATCTTTTATGGGAGTTTCCGGCCTGAATTGCCAACTTCAGAGAGAGCGATTCAGATCTGTCGGTTGCTATGAGTTTGTGGCTGTTGGAGTAGATTGTCAATATTATTGTAGCTCAGTCTATATCAGTTTCGTTATGGGATTAGTGCTACCAAGGGTTTGTGGGTTGTATAATCCGTTTTCCATTCCATCTTTGTGAACTCTTGACGAATATACAAATAGCCGATGCTAGTCTACACAGGAGTACAGGACATTGGAATAGTATTTCTGTAACCAGACAGTTGAAACGTTTCATATTATTTGCAAACTAAGATTTTTTCTTTCCAAGCTCCAACTTGATTGTTGGCAAAAGAAATGGAAAATTTGAATCTTTATCTGGTGCCTGTCAAGAGTGTGTTAGAAATTTATGTTTCTTGGATCATAGGAATAGTAACGGCATATGTGGCAATGAGTGGAAAGTTCTATTTGGCTACCAGTTGGATCAAGCAAAGAGGGATAGAATTTGTGATAAGGCGAGGGCAACTGACTAATTGCACGTCTTGTTTGCTACCGAATTGTTTGCCATATTGATCATCTCTTGAAATCTTTCACGAAAGATGCACTTTTGACAAGCTTCTTAATGGTGGTCAAAATAGTGCATTGGAATTGTAGAAGTTACTTCTATAACATTGCAACGTTTGTGAAACAAAAATAAATGCTAATATATCTGCAACAAATGGTAAAATAGATATAGAATTTGCGAAGGAAGAAAGGTTGTAAATTGTGAAAGATGACTCTGAACTTTGTTGTAGAGAAGATAGTCATTTTGCATTGCTTATCAAAATTAATTCTCATGACATGAATCATTAGAGACTTTGGTACATAATTTTCTATCTAGGTTAAATGCATTAATGATCTCTTTCCACCGGTGATTGAGAATTCATCAAATTATTATTGATTTCTTATTTGGTCAGTGGCCAGAATTATGAGAGTTCTAAGCAATATTGCTATTATAATCCCTTGCACAAATGGAAGGGAGGGGAGGGGGAGGGGGAGGGGGAGGGGATTGGGATCCCACTTTGCAAGGGGAAAGAATCGAACCCTTGTCACAAGGGTGGAAGGAGGGCCTCTAACCAAGTATGCCAACCTTGATTCGTAATCTCTCACTATTTAATTATAAGACATTCTACCTAAAATAATAGTTTCACAAATAAGAAATTATAAATACCAATGTAATATTAAATGTCATTTTATGCTATCAGAGTAAGATTATTGGTCGATTTATATTGTCGATACACTATTCGATGTCAATTCTTCTTATTAATATATAACTAATGTTAACTAAATTACTAATATGCGTAAAAATGGTTTACATGTCTTACATTTTGAAACGCAAGGAGTAATCATTTTGCCATTAATTGTGAGTTTTCTTTCCGTGATCTCAGGGGAAAACTACAAATTTACATATATAAATGACTTTTGTGTTGGTAATATAGTACACCCTTAATCTAATTGGAAGCTATTAAAAAACTCCTTAGTTGACTAAAAATAATACCAAATAAACCCCTTAATTTTTCCAAAATTACAAAAATGATTAGCGATAGAAGTATGACTATTTGTACTTACCGGATCAGAAAAAATGTTAATTCATCTCCGAGATGTACAAAGTTTGTACATCAAGTGGCATTTTTATAAATTGATGTTACATTATCGTATGGGTTTAACATAAGTCGCGAATTTTAGCTAGATGAGTTCCAGGGGTGATAATTTTTAGCTAGATGAGTCGGGGACTCGGGGGATAGCTCGATCCATCCAAAGCTTCCGCAATGAAAACCGCATTCAAATGATGTAGCAATTAAAAAGATACGGAGGGAGTAGTTTACACCCACCTTTTCCCCAGTTTCTGGGAGCTGTACTAGTTACTCAATCTCTTTCTGGACTCTCAGACTTTTACTCTGTAACTTTAAATGTTGCCGTGAAAATGGCGGCGCTAATTAGAAGAATCAGCAAAAACTCGACCTCCATCTTTGGCAGCCATTTCACTCTCTCTCCTCACACAATCCCTAATTCTCTGTCTTCATCTCTCCTTTCTCGCAGAAGCATTGCTTCTAAACTCTTCGTTGGAGGTATCTCACTTCTCTCACTTCTCTACTCTCTCTGCTTCAGTCATCTTCTTCTTCGAATTATCGTTTTCATTTGCTAATTTTTATGCTTTAATTCATTTAGTTCTGTTTCGGAACGTCAATTTAATCGATGTTTGATTATAAAGAAGATGATACATTTTCCAGTACTCAATTTGAATTTCACATCTCCTATTGTTTTTAACGTTGATTAATTTGACGTTCATATTTTTTTGTTCTGTGCAAATTTGAATTTCTTTGTTTTTTTCGCAAAGGAAGAATGTTTCGGAATATGTGAAGTTTAACTTATGAGATCATAATGTAATTGGACCTAAATTTCTCAAGTTAAATTTGTTTTGATAAAATTCGGAGAGGTGCAAAATGTTGAGCAATTTGATCGTCTTAATGCGAAATATGATTAGGTCTTTTAATTGTCGAATGTTAGTGCCTCCACTTGTATTAATTACTACTACTTTTCTGCTACTACTTTTCTGCACAAGAAATTTGAATGTTAGTTAGAATTGTGGATTGCTACTACTTTTCTGCACAAGAAATTGGTCAGATTATCTTGTTTGTAGGAGTGTTTGTTTGGCTGTTCTTCTTTTTGTAAGTATTCCATAAAGACAGCTTTTAAGTGCAGCTAACTACTGAATTCTAGGCATGAACGAAGTACGGAGCGCATAATTACAAACCTCGGGTTATATTATGGAAGTTAAACTGAATTCTTTTTAAATCTGTATATGATCTTGAATTGGTAGCAATCACTATCACTTGTTTCAAATTTGCAAGTCGAAAATGAAGTACAATTCTGATCTGCTTAGTATATATAAGGTAAACTGTCTGGGGGTAGCAATTTGTATGAATTTTCAGAATTTGAGAGTCTTGTGTGAGGACTTGAGGAGTGGATCCACTTCTGCAGGAGTCTATGTATGATAGATGAACAGTATTATGTCGATGAAATGTTTATGAGTTGTGAAATAACTACATGGAAGTGTGTCCAGATCATTTGCTAATTCTTTTCTTTTAAGAGATTGGTTGGGGGGAGAAGAGAGGGTATCTTTTTCTTATTGGTGTTTTATCACTTCATGTAGTGGAGGCATGCTTGAAGGGGGATTTTGACTCTCCCCGGCAATGATGGGAGATTTTCTCATATATGCATCATTCATAGAATTTTCAAGCCTGTCAATGCTTGGCAAATGTATACTACTTCTAGGTTTTATATAATTCAAAATAATACAATAAGAAAACTTCAGTTGCCATAGAAAGGCTTAATGAGATCGAACTGCTTTTTTTATATTTCATCTTTAAGTATTTTTGTGCAATATTTTGCATGGTATTTTCTTGTGGATATAGTTTTCCACTAGAAGTTTTGGTCTCTATGGCCAGTTTGGTATAACCTTTTGCCAGCAAAGTATGGAAAAAAACCAAGTTGCCTACTTAGAAAGACCCATAGTTCCCCTTACTTGGCTGAGCACCCTTATGGTAAATTATATTACCCCGCTGTTAAATACCTCTATCATTGTTCTTTAGGACTTTCATTTTATACTACAGAGAAGACACTAGCAGAAGCATTCTCACAGTTTGGGCAAGTGATACAAGGTAACTTTAGCATCATCAAGCATCCCCCCCCCCAAAAAAAAAGCAACAAAAGGAAAAGAAAAAAATTGGTTCTGCTTAGTTCCTGTGATGATGCTAATGTTGTCTCATTTCGACAGCAAAAATTGTACACGACCGTGTCTCAGATCGATCTAAGGGTTTTGGGTTTGTAACTTACGCATCAGAAGATGAAGCTGATAAAGCCTTGACAGAGATGAATGGAATAGTATGTGTTTGTTGTATATCAAGATGCTATATGTCTTCATTATTTGAAAATAACAGTTGATAACTTGCAGCAATTACATGGGCGTGTTATCTTTGTGGAATATGCAAAGCCCAAAGTTGATTTTCGTGCGAAAATGCCCATAGCACGAGGACCGCCTGACAACTGCTGATGCTGAATATATTCGATCACTTTGTCTATACACGACATGGAAACATTGAAGGGATGAAAATACGAGTCCAGCAATTTGCCTACATAATTAGGTTAATAAAGTTGCTATATACATTGGGTATTTGGGTTTATATTCCACTCTTAGTCTCTCCTGAGTATACTGCCATAGAGACGATGGATAGTTTCAGCAGCTTCATGTCAATGGAAGTTTACTAATGTCAACTAGAAACTGCTCTTCACAGGTAAAATTGAAAATCTGCAATGCGGTAAAGTTTCTCTTAATACTCCTATACTTATAGTGGGAATATTACAGAGGATAAATTAATCCCAACTTGTCTTATCCTTTAAGAGTTGTTAATACAGTTTCTTTGATGAATGATGCATTATTTACTGGATTGTAGTCGATGTCATTTCCAGTTTACCTGTCATTTTTTTTGGCAACAGGAGTTTACCTGTCATTTTTTTTGGCAACGGGAGTTTACCTGTCATTATTACCCTTTTTTCAGATTAAATGTTTTGGAAGAAAGTGAAATGATATAATCAGTCGAGTAAGTATTAGCCAATAACAGGTATTGACCAACCTGTCAAATAC
Organism: Beta corolliflora; assembly: GCA_947648045.1. Lineage (NCBI taxonomy): Eukaryota > Viridiplantae > Streptophyta > Magnoliopsida > Caryophyllales > Amaranthaceae > Beta > Beta corolliflora. The sequence continues at coordinate 171,557 of CANSZD010004111.1, forward strand.
ACTCTCACATGAACAGTAAAACCTCTAAGTTAGTCACAGCAAATGGGTAGAACTAAGAAGAATGCTGGTGGTAATTGCTACCATACAATATATTTTGATAAGGTGCTGTCTGAAATGGTATATAATTTCAAGCAAAATTAGCAAAGGTTTGATGGGCCAAATGAAGAGAGCTCGATGATATGTGGCTAACTTGAACGAGCATCAGGCTTAATTGTTTCTATTCTTTTGGTTGGTATATATATATGTATGTATATATATATATATATCGTTGATCATGTCTAACTTTGCTAACCCCTATCACATTTTTCCATTTATGTCTGTCCCAATTTCATTTCCATATTTAGAATGACTCCACTTATTCATTTTATACTCATTCCATCTTTTATTGCATTTTCTCTTTCCCACAACCTCTCCTATCATTAAACAATTCATAAAATAAATAACTACTCCAAATCTTTATTCAATATGTTCCCGCCAAACCATTATGGGAAGCACAAGTAGGATCGATCTCTACCGAGTTTTGCTTGGAGAAGCATCCTGAGCTCCAAAGTTTTTCTTGGAAAGGGGTCCTATGGCGAGTTGGTAGTGGAAATCAGATTCATATTTGGTAGGATAGTTGGCTTGGAGGCAAAGGTTTCGGTAAAATTATTTCTCCCCGTATGGTTTTTGAGGAGGATGCACATGTTTATTTGCTTATTGATCCAATTTACTTCTGTTGGAGACAGGATGTCATTAACAAAACCTTCCTTACCCTTAATGTTGAGAGAATCCGGTCAATCCCATTTACTAGAAGGCTCCCGGATGATGAGGGATGCCGGACAACAAGCCCTGATGGTGTTGTTCGGGTGAGATATGCATTTAGGCTTGCATTTGATGATGAGAACACGCTTCTTCTAGCTCGAACGGCTATGACCCTCTTTGGAGTCGCTTATGGAAGCTTAAAATTCCTCCAGAAGTGCTGAACTTTAAATGGAGGGCCTGTTGGGATATCATCCCCTATATAGTCAATCTTGCCAACAAATGGGTGCTGGATGATGTGAGGTGTGCTCGTTGTGGACAAGCTGAAAATCTGCTTCATGTCCTGCGCGACTGTCCATGGGTTTCTGAGGTGTGGGTGGATAATAGGAGCGACTGGTGCTGGGATGAAGTGATGTCTTTCAGAGAATGGTTGGCTTGGATTCTGGATTTTCTCCCAATGGATTAAGCAGGAAGCTTTTGGGATGGTTGTTTGCAAAGTTGGAACTTGGAAGGCTCGCAACGTGCTGCTTTTGAATATATACACAGCACCCCTACTGTATGCTGTACAAAGGCCTTGGACATGCTCCAGGAATTCTGCGAGGTGCAGCAAAGTAGCAAACCCCTTTGTCTTTGGCCGCTGCAAAGCTTGCTGGTATGATCGTGGCATTGTAATAAGGTCCGCCAAAATCCTTCTCCTAAAACTATGTGCCCAAAAAGAAATGAGAAACCCTTTGGAAGATGGAGAGAGTAATAGCCTAATAGGTGACAAATCCATATTACGATGACACATACTTCTATATAACTACGACCTATATATATAACATTTTTATGCAATTAATTTAATGTCTAATTGGTTCTCCTAACATCTAAGGAGAAAAATAAGAAAAAGAGACCAGAAACATTCATATGAATTCCATCTATCCTACAAATTTGTGTATACAATGTTCAAATTACATCTGCTCATTAACCTTTTGGTGACTTAAGGGAGAGAGAGAGATAAAAAAAATATTCCATTCTATTTTTTAGGAAGGAAAATTATCATCCAAAATCACTTTTATTATAGTATGTTTTGGAGTGTTATCAACTGAAAGTATAACTCTATCATTCTTCTATTTATTGAACTCTTTTCGAGAACGTGTACACAAATCTACATTTAATGAACTCTTTTCAAGAAGAGAATGGTAGATATCGATATGTAAATATACATCTAATGTATGAAGGGTAGCTTTGTTATCTTGAAGAAGAGAAGCAAAGCAAATAGATGATACCCACAAAAAGAAAAACCCCAATTCCAACACACATATTATCCAACCTTCCTTCTCTTCTCAATACTTTCTCTCTCCTCTCTCTTTTTCTCTCCAAATACTCCAAGTATCTCCTCCTTCCTTCTTCAACTCTCCCCTCCATTCCTCCTTTCCTACACAAACTTCCTCTTTTACCCTCCAACACCCTTTGTAAAATTACCAAACTATCCTTCCCATTTAAATGGGCCCCATCTACATCCTCCATCTTCAAACAAGCTTCTGTCACGTGTAACACGAGTCCACCTGGCCCACCTCCCACGCACGTGACCTCTACACTACACATCACGTGACCTTCCACTACAGCTGCGTACCTCACGTGCACCTCCCCACTCAGCCAGTGTCGCTCCACTGACACAGGGCGGAAGCTTGACACATTGACTGCACGACCTCCTGTGGGGTCCACCACGATCCAGCTCAGCTCCAGGTCAGCGTAAAGATCCTTACACGTGTCGTCGTGGCTTGGCCTTCTTATTGGGGTGGGGACAGATTCCTTGGGAGTCAGCAGGTCAATCCTAAAGGGGGAGCACCGGAACCACCCGGTAACGGTTTCAGTGTCTTGTATTTTGGAGAACATGCATTTTCCACGGTAGAAGATATCAACGGCTGAGATTAACTGATCAGGAAGTGAAGAAGATGATGATGGAGGGTGAGGATTTGGAGAGAGAAGAGGGAATGAGAGAGAAAAGAAAGTGCGGGCCCCATCTGGGAAGGAAGAGATGAGGTGGCGTAGACGTGGGGTATTCGTAGAAGGCCACGTGGAGTGACATATGTGGGACCAAAGTTGGTGGTCAGAGGAGAGAGAAGAGAGCTCTGGTGTTGCACACCCTACAGCAGCTAAGCTACACCCGTCTAGGCGAGGGAGAATGTGGGCCCGGATTACGTCGTCCGGAAGGAGAGAGAATGCGGTTGTGAGAGTAGTGGTGGTGGAAGTGGGAGGGGAAGAAGACATGGTGTGTGTTTATATTGTTGCCTGAAAGTGGGAGAATTTTTTGGGGAGGAAGTTTTTGTGAATGGAGAGGTTTATATAGGTAGGCTTAGAAAAGGTTTATAAGTGTAAAAGAGACCATCTTTAGTTTCTATCAATATAATATTTGGGGGGTTGGGGGTGATTATAGTGTGATGATTACATTGTTTGACTAATATAATGTGGGATTTTGGACATGTAATGTAGTTAGTGTAAAAGATATTTTAAGAAGATAAATTATGTATGTTTAGATTTACTAGGAGGATTGCATATGTAATGCGGAGTTATGGAGTATCGATGTATCATGGGGAATCCAATCTTTTAGATTTTGAAAATTTTGAGATGAGGAAACACATAATATCGTCAATGATTTATGGATCTAAAGGTATTATATATGTATTATGGGTTTAAGATTCTCAAGGAAATTTGCATATAGAATAATGGTGTAAAAATTTGAATTTGGAGGGTTGGCACTTGGCACTTGGCACTTGGCACATCAACTCATCAAGTTGCCTAATGGTGTAATTATTAGTAGCCCAATAATTATCTTAAAAAAAACCTCATGATAAACCCACCAATCCCTATGAGAGTTCTCGTCTATGCAATGTGAGTACACTTCATCTTATTTTAGAATTTTTTTTATATCCTCATTTAATATGTATTGTCATATACTACATCAGACTATCTGATAATAGTATGACATGTAGTCACATATAAAATCAATAATCTTACCGTATATAAGATCTACAAAGTTAATTTATTATATATTGTGGCAATCAGGGATGTACACAAGTCTAAAATCGGACCAAACTGAAATTGGTTAGACCAGTAGACTCAAATTTTCATTTTTGGTGGACCGAGAGCCAAACTAGAAAGATTTTATTTAGAATGACTGGGCCAAAATTTAGGTTTGGTCTGATAAATTTGTGCCTCTTTTAGCGCTATAAATTGCCATTTTTGTTTTTTGCAATTATTTTCTTTCTTTTCACGGCTTTTAATTAGCATTTTAAAAATCTATTCAACTCAAGTTATGAATTGTGGGACTAGACAATGAGGATAAAGATAATTTGTTTTTATTTTGAGGGGTTAGTTATGGGTTGTTGGACTTTTGCCGATAAATAAATAAATTAAAAAATAATATTTTTCAAAGTAAACAAGCTTCTTAAAAAATCTAAAATATGGACAGATATATTCAGTTTGGATTAGATTAATTCGAGACCCTAAATCAAAGAATTATATGGATCGAATACAGACCTAAATTAACCAGTCCGATCTGGTCCTAATTCGGATATGAAACATATTGTGCACATCTCCAGTGATAAAATTGACTATTGCATGCCATATTGGCATATTGCCATTAATATTGGAAGTATCTTTGTTTCCTACCTCCCAATCTTCCATGCTTCCACAAATTATATCTTACATCCTTGTCAGATTTTTTTTATTTAGAATATCTTCTTTCTATATTGTTTCATCAATGATATGCGTCTAGTAATTTGTATCATTTTTTTTTTGTTTCAATGATATTTGTATTTTATAACCTCAATGATACATTGATACAGTATATCTATAACGAAAATGGGCGGAAAGGAGTATCTGGAACCTCGTGGTGCACGAGCTCCATTTGGGCATGCTTTACTCGAGAAAGGATTCATTATAAATTATAATTAATAAATCCGAACCACACATAAAATCATCGAACCCATATCATTGACTTGCGTTTGGTAGGTCAATTCAAGTGGGCAAAACGACCAACTTTCGATTCAAGGAGGACGGGGGTGTGTCATGTCTCATGTTTTTTTTTTGACGGGCATGTCTCATGTTAACATATGGATTATAATATAAATATATAATTAATAATTCTATGCTCTCTTCGTTTCTAATTCTATGCTCCATTTCCTTTTTCGAAGTCAACCTTTTATCAATTTTAACCATAGGTTTGTCATTGCATCTAGCTTCAAACTAGCAAATTTTTATCTAATGATTTTTACTAATGCATACTCAAAGATATTACTGGTCAAATATATATCTTGAAAACCGTAAAAAAGCAAATAGAGTATACATTTAGGGACAGAGCAAGTAGTCATCTTGCTGCCAGCCTACCACTGTTATTTAAATTTAAAGTTTTGAACTTCATCTTGTTGTATGTTGTAACATTTTAACATATAAGATTTTTATTAATGCATAACTTTAACCATAGATATTTTAGATTATTTATTAAAAATCATATAAAGTACTCAATCCGTTTTCTTTTGTTGTTCCTATTTGGAATCGGGGAAGAAACCAATGCAACTCAAAAAATGGGTAAGATTCCACTATTTTAAATAAAATTAAATTAACTAAAAATAAAGATTCTTGCCCTTTTGAGTTATTTATGTTAGGCAACCAATGATACAAAGAGTTTGAGGTGTAAAAGAGTAAAGTAACTACAAACTAGTGTGGACACATTTATTGCTCTAGACAAACAATTAGGTAAAAGTTTGAGGGGTTAAAAGGTAAAAAATAACTACTAAATAGTGTGAATACATTTATTGCAACATAAAACTAATGAGAAATTTAATTCATAAATTATACTCCATCCGTCCCATAATATAAGTCTTGATTCTGTTTTTACACGGGAATTAAGGTAAGTGAAATCTTTTTTTATTTTGATAAATAGATTCATTTTTATTGGGAAACACTTATTACTTTGTTTATTTCATTTCAACAAAAAATATAAATTGGACATTTAATGTTGCACTGTTTAATGTGTAGAGAAGTTCAATGGGGTAAAAGATCCCATTTTGTCATTAATAATGGTGCATTGGGAGCTGAAATTATGATGATATTTTGGGAATTAAATTATTTTCATGAGGGTATTTTGGGTATAATTATTGATTGAAAATAGAAATATGACTTATATTTTGGGACACCTTATAAAGAAACAAGACTTATATTATGGGACGGAGGGAGTATTATTTATGGAAAGATTCAAAATAGGAACAACATATTGAAATTTCCCAATGAAGAATACAGGAACAACAAAAGACAACGGATGGAGTATATGTTATTGAAATAAACTGAACAGCTGAAATACTAAATTTCTTTTATAGGTTAGTCAAAAAATTTTGGTCAAAATTCATAGAGATTTAGCGGCAAAAGTCAAAATATAAGTTTTTTCTTACCATTGAAAGACCTGCCAATTATAACAATTATTTATGAGTTTCCAACATACAGTTTTCAATAACCCGTCATCCTATTACTTTTTATGAGTTTATGATTTCCCATTTATGATTTATGTGGACACCCTCTTTGCAACATTGAGTGGATGATACTAATTGCTGACGATCCCTATATAATCCGTTTTTGCTTTATCTTTGAAGCTAAGATCAATTTTCACATAATCTTCTTCTTTCAAATTCTTTTTTTTTATTGCAACTTTGGACATTTATTTTAGGAATTCTACTCTAAAGACTCGCACAAAGATTGTTTGACTAGACCTTTTTTTTTTTTTTTTTTTTTGAGGGGAAAAGCAAACTATATTACTCCAGAAGCAAATTATCCATGAGTACATAAGGAGCCACCTCTAGTGGATAGTGGTTCTCCCAAACTTGTTCTACTCCAAAAGGAACTACCTTAGCTAGATGATGAGCTACGAAGTTTCCCTCACGTTTAACATGAGACCACTGACACGAGTTAAAACTAGCACAAGATGACACAATGTCAAATAAAACTCCATCTAAGTCTGAAAGAAAAAAGGTGGTCTTAGAAAGACGGTTAATAACGACTTGACAATCTGATTCTATGATAACATCTTGGAGCCCGTATCTACGACCCAGCTTCGCAGCCATTGAGATGGCTTTGGCCTCAGCAATTTCGGCCGTCCAGTAGGCACGAACACGACGGACAGCAGCAAAAATAACATCACCATTCGAGTGCCTTGCAATCACCCCAAGCCCAACCCAGCCATCCACAGCTAGAGATGCATCGACATTAAGCTTCACAGCACCCACAGGAGGGCCTGACCATTGGCGAGGGCTGGAAGAGGTTACCTTCGAGTGGGAATTGTAAATCTTCTGCATATACTCTCCGTGCTCTTCAGCAAGTCTGGTGACCCTATCAAGCAGAATGTTGTGAGGTGTGGACTTATTGTTGAAAACCAGAAAATTTCGTTCGCTCCAAATGATCCAAGCCAAATAGACGCCCTTGAGCACCACTGATTTGTCAATCTCACGCCATTGAACTACACGCTCACAGAATGACGCTGAATCTGGCCTTTGACACAACGCATCACACCCTGCTGCTAGCCATACATTCGACAATCTTGGATGACCCACAAATCGCATGGTAAGTTGTTTCAATTTCACCACACCCCCATGGGCAAAGATCATCTTCGATCAAGTGTCTTTGCTTCAGCAAGCCGCGAACAGGAAGGGAGTTAGTATACAAGCGCCAAAGAAAATGACGAACCTTTGGGCTAGTGTCCATACTCCATAAATCCACCCAAGCTTGGTGAAAACAGTCCAAATTGCCTCCCTTCCCCAACATATAGGCCGTTTTGACGGAGTAGCATCCATCTTTAGTAAATGCCCACGTAATTTCGTCATTTAAGTCCACATTACTAAGAGGGATGCCAAGAATACACTTAATATCACGTTCATTGAAAATTTCTTCAACAACATCCACTTTCCATTCCCTCGTTGCCGGGTCCACAAGATCACTTACCATAGTGTAACCATCATGCTTGTCACTAGTTAAAAAGCGCCCTTCTTCATCTACAATCCAAGGATCTTCCCATAATTTGATGTTTGAACCATCCCATACACGCCATACAATCCCCTCCTTGAGAAGACTTTTTGAACTCCAAATGCTTCGCCAAGAGTAACTGTTTGAATAACCAAGAGGGGCATCCAAAAAATCACAATGACGAAAATATTTGGCTTTCATCACGCGACTAAAGAGAGTATGAGGGTAGCGAGTAAGGCGCCAAGATTGCCTACAAAGAAGAGAGTCATTAAAAACCGAGAGGTCTTTGAAACCCATACCACCGAGACATTTTGGTGTGCTCATATATTCCCAACTTTTCCAGTGAATTTTCCGTTGAGAGTCCGAGCTTCCCCACCAAAACCGCGCCATAGCAGAATGAATTTGTTGTATGACTCCACAGGGTAGCTTGTAGACACCCATCAAATAAGTAGGAATAGCTTGAATAACCGACTTCAGTAAAACTTCTTTCCCAGCTCTAGAGAGGAATTTTTCCTTCCACCCTTGGAGTTTCTTCCAAATTCTGTCAAGGAGAGATGCAAAAATCATTTTCTTTGATCTGCCATGGACAGAGGGGATACCAAGGTATTTCTCGTGCTTTTCAACCTGTCGCATATTTAGAATACTAATCAAATCTGCCTTTTGATCAATGCTGACACCCTTGCTGAAGGAGACTTCCGATTTCTCATAATTAATTTTCTGCCCGGATGCTGCTTCATAACTGTTGAGAATATCAACTATAGTAATGCATTCCTGTCGGGTTGCTCTAGCAAAGAGTAGACTGTCATCTGCAAAAAGAAGATGAGATACTTCTGGACCACTGCGGCTGGCTCGAGCTCCATGAATCTGTTTCTCCTGAACTTTCTTCTGAATCATTTTAGAGAAAGCATCAGCAATCAGAATAAAAAGATAAGGAGATAGAGGATCTCCTTGACGAAGACCCCGCCCCGGAGTAACAGAGCCACAGACACCTCCATTTATGATGAAGGAGTAAGAGACTGAAGATACACACTGCATAATCAAATTCACCCAGCGACCATCAAAACCCATAGTGAGAAGAAGCTTCCGCAGAAACCCCCATTCAACTCTGTCATAAGCTTTACTCATGTCCAGCTTCATAGAAATAACTCCTTCCCTACTTCGATTTCTATTCTTCATAGAATGAAATATTTCCATAGCTATCAAAGCATTATCAGTAATCAGACGACCCGGAACAAAGGCACTCTGATTTTCAGTAACAATAGCAGGGAGTATTTCTTTCAGTCTAATAACAATAGCTTTTGACACTAACTTATAAAGTACATTACAGAGAGCAATGGGGCGGAAATCAGCAGCTATAGTGGGGTTTTTCACTTTTGGAATCAAAGCAATATTAGTCAAATTAACACTACTTGGAGAAGTCAAACCATGTAAAATATTGCTGACAAAAAGAGTTACATCATCTCCAACAATGTGCCAAAAGCGTTGATAGAAAATAGCATGCATACCATCAGGCCCAGGAGCCTTGCAGGGACTCATTTGTTGAAGAGCAGTATAAATTTCTTCCTTGGTGAAAGGTTTGAGTAGCATTTGGTTCCACTCATCCGAAATAACTGGATCAATAAAGCTCAGCACCTCATTATAAGTCGAATCAGAAGGCCTGGTAGAAGTGAAGATTGTGTTGAAATATTTCGAAAAAATCTCCTCAATTTCATCACCCTCCTCACGCCATTCACCATTATCATCAACTAAACCCTTGACATAATTCCTTCTCTTCCTTTGGGAAGCCTTGTGGTGGAAATATTTTGTGTTTCTATCACCATCACGCACTTCCGCCACTCGAGAGCGAAGATACCAATAAGCTTCGTGTTTGGCATTGAGGTCATCGAGCTGTTTTTCCAAGTCCGCACATGCACGACAATTTTCATCAGATACGGCCTGCTGCTGAGCCTCAAGAAGGGCCTTTTCCACTGCCGCAATCTGCTTCCCCAGATGGGAAAACTTACCCGCACTCCACTGGGCCAGACTGTGGGCCATGCCCTCAATGAGACCAGTAAGCCGATCACCACAAGAATTATCCCAGGCCCGTCGGACCTCCTCTTCGCAACTCTCATCGAGCAACCAGCTCGTTTCAAAATAAAACCGCTTTTGCCTACCTCTTCACCGACTCGGGTTTTGAAGACGGGTGATGATTGCACTATGATCCGACTTGTATCTGACAGTATGTTCCACCATAACATTTGGAAAAAAATCCAGCCACGAAGAAGAGCACACAAATCGATCAAGCCGCTCTCGAATACACGTGGAAGGATTTGTCCCTCGCTCCCAAGTATACCAAGCACCCACATAACCAAGGTCCCTAAGAGCGAATTCATCCATAAAATGTCTAAAATTTTGCATCTCACGCGTCAATCTATCAGCTCCTCCCTCCTTTTCAGAGTAACACAGAATTTCATTGAAGTCCCCACCAATCAAAATAGGAAGAGTAGATTCTTCACAGAGATATTTAAGTAGGGCCCAAGTGTGGTGTTTTTCTTCTTCCTTTGCCCATCCATATACACCAATAAACCTCCATTTTCTGTCACCATCCTCCACATCACCACAAATATGGTGCTTGGAAAAGGAAACAAGAGAGAAAGTAGTTTCCTCTCTCCAATATAAGTAAAGACCACCAGCTCGACCTCTACTATCCACTCCAAAAACATGTTGAAAGCCAAGACGAGCTTTCAAAGATTCCGATTCCAGTTTGTTGATCATGGTTTCCGACACAAACACGATATCGGGGGCATAAGAAGTACTCCATTTGCGGAGTTGACGAACTGACCAAGGGTTACCCAGCCCTCGGCAGTTCCAGCACAAGATACTCATAATGCTAGGCGGGGTTGGTTAAGACCAACCTCCGCCAATTCAGTGGACATGTTCTCCTGAGTTGAGCTCGACTTTAAGCGCTTCATAGCTTCAACCTCATTTTCACACACCATCGCAAAAGCATTCCTGGAACGTTTATGAACATTGTCTGTTGGGTCCAAGTCCATTTGTTGGGCTTGGCCTGTGTCAAGAGGAGCATCTCGAGCCAACCTTTTCCAAGACTTGGGGGCCCCTTTAGTTTTGTTCGAAGCTTCAAAAACAAAAGTGGGCTGCTGAGGTGCTAAATCCACTTGTTCCCCAAAAGAAGACAAGAGAACAGGTGGGCCACTAGTAATGACAGAGGCATTGGTAAGCTGGCACTGAATTTGAGGAGCAAGATCCTCATGAGTAGCAGTGATCACCAAAGGTTGAGCTATTAAAGGTTCCTTGGGAACCGAAGCTGGGCACACAAAATCAAAATTTTGATTGTTGTCCTCCACGTTTTTTCGAGAAGTCATTGGATCAAAGAGGGTCTTCTTACATGACTGGAACTTTAATTCCTCTTCCACCTCCTTTGTACGACCTCTGCGTGGCGTTGCTTTTAAATCTAAAGACCATCCAAGCTTCTCCAACTTCTCCTCCTCAACCACCACATGACAGTCTTTCTCTGAGTGTCCCATAATACCACAAGCAAAGCAGAAAAAAGGAAGACGCTCATACGCAAAATCTACTTGAAATTCTCTTCCCCTTTTATATTTCATCTTTCTAAACCGTCGAAGCGGTCTAGTAACATCAAGCATAACCTTTACCCGTCTGTACTTCCCAAAGCCTAAAGCATCTTTTTCCATGTCAAGAACTTCCCCCATATTCCCGACAAGAGCCTTCACGACTTCGTCCGAACGATAATTAAGCGGTAAATTCTTAATTCTAACCCAGAAAGGCGAGTGAGTTAGACTTACTTTTTCAGGCTGTTCATCGCCTTCTGCTTCTTTCAGGAGGATGAGAGTATTATCAAAACACCAGGGCCTGCCCTCGAGAACTTTCGCCATGTCTCACCAGTGATAGAACTGAAAAGCATAGAGATTAGGGCTAAGGACCCTAATTACCATGCCATGGAGTGGTGCCCAAACACCAGTGATTGTGCGTTTGAAAGCCTCAACATTATAATTTCGTGCCGTCAACAAGCGCCCAAGTAGCAGTAACGAAACCGAGTTCTCATCGCTAGGGTTTAAAGTGTTTAGATCTAAAATCGCTTCCTCTTCATCATCAATGCATAAATGTGAGACAAAATCCGAAATCTCCTCATCCATAGGCGGAGGAGGACGCCACCGCAGCGGAGATTAACCAGCGAGGGTAGGGCTCTCTATCAAGGTAGAGAGAAAAACCTGTCTTTCAAGGAAGTTTTTTTGCATTTGTTTGACTAGACCTAACAACACCAGTTTCAAGCATTGTTGTGACTTGTTTCACTCCTTATTTTTGAAAGACCTTTTAAATCATGTGTGACATGCATGGTGTATGAATGTCGCCTTAAGTGGAGTCGTGGATATATCATAATTCACATAGCGGAGTCTTGTGAAAATTCAATAACACCTTTTAAACATAAAGAATCAATATAGATAATTTATGTGTATTTTTTTGCCATTGTTTGTTAGTAAAAGCATCACTAAGCTTTAAACAAAGATGACATACATTGCAGTTGCCTTAGCTAGAGCTGGTAAACGGGTCGTGTCGTGTCGTGTCGGATTCGTGTCGGGTCCAACGGTAAACGGGTTGAGCACCCTCAACCCTAACCCGACTCGTTTATTAAACGGGTTACCCGACCCATTTATCGAGAGCGCATAAACATATAAACTAAACAAATGTACATCATATATTTCTTAACCCATGTCTTATATACTAATATCTTACCTAAATAAACCAAAACCGACAACCAAATAATAAATCTTATGTATTTATGAAAAATATTCAAATTATTTCAAGTCCAACGAATAATATTGATAGTAGAATAGTAGTTAAACGGGTTGGTGATTTGTCTATTTTATATAGAGTTTTTACCCCCGTCCCTCATTGATTATTGGTCTTAATTGCGCTCTTTGGAGCCATTTTTAGTACTAATGTGCTCCTTGTAGTGTGTTTGTAGTTTCAGGATGATTATTGTAGGAATTAGCATGTTTGATGCATTTCCTACTCATTTATACCACTACAAGAGATGATGCACTTTTGAGAGCTCAAGCATTTTACTTGGGTTGGATTCTACAATTCAAGAGCTTTCCAACAAGTGGTCACTTGCTTAATTCCGACAAATAACGCAAAAGTTATGACACTTTGAAGATCGGAATTTGAGCGTCAATGACCTGATATCCGCCCGGTCGGGCGACTTGTACTTAGCCAATTTCTTCGTTCCAAGAGAACTGCAGCAAATTCCCTTGCGGGCCCGACCGGGTGACATCCGTCCGGGTTGGTCGGGCGAGGCGAACTTACTTGGAGAGAAGCAGCTGAAGAACGCCCGATCGCGCGTGACGAGAAACTTATGCTACCTGACAACCGCCCGGGTTGGTCGGGCAGGTCTGTTTTCAGGGACTTCGAAGCGCGTGTTGCGCTAACTCTTATTTTCATATAAATACTTATCCTTTTAGGGTTGAAAGACTACATTTTTTTCATTATAGTTTCAGCTTTTAGTTTTCTAAGCACATTTTAATTACTTAAGAATCCTAGTATTACTTTTTCCCAATTTACATTGAAATTTCAATAGAAGCTTTGATTTTGCAAGATTGGTTCTACAATTGGTATTTTCTTCTTCTTCTTGTTATTCTTATTCAATCCTTGATTATTTATTCACCATGTTTACTTGTTTCATCATGAGTATGTTTTCCCAAATTATGATTGAGTAGTTTATTTCTAGGGTTAAGGGGATCCATGAACATTTACGAAGGGATGTTTATAAAGTATTAATTTTTGATGATGTATGTTGATTCCTATTGAATGTATTATCTCTATTCAATCCAATTTGGCCAGATTTGATTGTTATAGTATTGCAATATTAGGTTATGCGCCGAGAGGTATAAACTTGATATTAAGGCTAGTTTCAATAGGTAGAGTTGGTATTAATAAATTGCGAGAGCCTGTTAATATCATTCTATGGTTAATTATGACTCGAGAGAGCAAATCAACCTTTTTCTTTTCAACGGGGAGAGATGGCTGAGTGGACGAAAGCGTCGGATTGCTAATCCGTTGTACGAGTCATTCGTACCGAGGGTTCGAATCCCTCTCTTTCCGTTTCTATTGATAACTGAATCTTAGTATTTGATTTATCTTTTGAATTTATTAAATATTTTTTCATCTATTTTTTTTTTCAAAATATAACTAAATATAATTACAAATCGAGAATATCATTCTAATTAGTTCGAATTAGAAACTATATTTCGTCTATATCTAATTTGAAAAAAAAAATAGATGAAAAATAAAGCTAAAGAACTCTTTTTTATTCTTCGCGCCCGGGATTGGGCGTCCGGATCATTCGATAGGAATCGAAAATGAAGAGAGAAACGATCGCATTATTCATTATTGATTGTTGTGTTTCATCCCGAATATTATTCATTGGTGAACCTACGCCCTGGACTCTTTATTATTGATATTCTTGATATAGTTATTGTCTAGTTTAGTATAATTACCAACAAACACTCGTTCCCTATAATCCAGATTTGATCGACAATTAGGAAAAGAACACTGTTTCCCTGTGGATTCGACCCTACTTCCCTGACAACTGTTTGTTAGAGGACTTTAGGATTGCTTTTGATTAGATGATACGACTTTAGCCTGTCAAAATTTGGCGCCGTTGCCGGGGAAAACGATTTTGTTTAATTTTCTTTAATTGTTTTAGAGTCTAGATTATTCATTCTCGTCTCAGAGAACACTTGTTCTTTGGGACAAAATTTCTTAATTGTTTGTTCTTTAGTTCGTCTATGCACATGTGTTTGAGTTCAGGTGCCTTCCCATTTGATCCTAAAATTGAAAGATCCTTTCATAGACAGAAGAACTTCTTCAGACAGTTGCGAGATAATTCAGGGGGAGATAAACCCTTGGATTCTGATTCTGATTCTAGACGTACTGTTCCTTCTATTCCAACAGAATCAGAGATGGCTCGGAGACTTACTGACTTTTCCCAGCCCTCCTTGGCTGAACTTCCCAAGAGTACTCAAATGCCCGAAATCGAAGCTGTTAATTTTGAGATCAAACCTGCACTGCTGAACATGATCGAAAGGAAACAATTTTGTGGTGGACCTAATGAAGACCCTAATATACATTATCAGGACTTCTGCCAATATTGTTCTACTATTAAGCAGCAGGGCGCAACACAAGATCAAATTCGGGAGATTCTTTTTCCATTTTCACTTCCAGACAAGGCAAAGATGTAGTACAATGGGATTAATCGCACCACTCTTGGGATCACAGACTGGAATACCTTGGCCTTAGCTTTCTACAGGAAGTACTACCCTCCAGAGAAGACTGCTAGGTTGCGTAGTCAGATCACAAATTTCACCCAAGGTAACGACGAATCATTATATGAGGCTTGGTAAAGATTCAAGGACCTCCAGAGAGAATATCCCCACCATGGTCTACAAAAATGGTTCCTAGTTCAGGGATTTTACAATGGTTTGGGGAACAACTCGAGACTTATTCTTGACTCCGCGGCGAACGGGAGATTCATGAAACTAGAAATTAATGCTGCACATGACTTAATCGAGGAGATGGCTATCCACAACTCTCAATATGGCAACCCTCGAGGACTAGCTAACAAGGGAGGCAAGCATGAGATTGATTCTATATCCCTATTGGTTGCACAGATGAATGCCATCAATAATAAGCTAGATAATATGCAACTCTCCTCTGCTTTAGGTACTACATCTGAGATCTTGTGTGACAATTGTGGTATAGTTGGACATTGGGCACATGAGTGTCGGAGTTCGCTTGAACAAGTTAATGCCTTCCAATCATATCGGCAGAACAACCCATATTCCAACACATACAATCCAGGATTGAAAAATCATCCGAATCTGTCATACAAGAGCACTAATGTTCTAAATCCTCCTGCACCACAACCACAGGCACAACAATTGAACCAGAGGTACTACCAACAACCTTCTCAACATCCTCCTGGTTTCTCTAGACCGCCTTTCAATCCATCTCAACAAGCACCTCCTGCCGATCCCATGATGGTTGAGATGAGAAATATGATGCTGCAGATGCAAAAAGACAGACAAAATGACAAGGCACAGATTGAGTCCATTCTAGCTCACAACAAGATGTTGGAGAACCAGTTGGCACAGTTGGCTACTTCGAACTCTACTCGACAACAAGGTGCTCTTCCAGCATAATTTGTTCAGCCGACAGACTCGGCAAACGCCATCACTCTCCGCAGTGGTTCTCATTATAATGGACCACCCATGCCTACTGATGATATTGTGAGTGTGTGAAACGATGGGGAACGAGTCCAAGATCAACCTGAAACTGACAAGGAGAACTCTAAGCAAGCGACTGAACATGGAGAGACAAATGAAGCCAAAAAGCCTGCTATTGAGGTTCCTCCTATCAAACTTCCTTTTCCAAATCGTCAACTCAAGAGTAAGTTATACCAGCAATTTGGTAAGTTTTTGGAAGTCGTCAAGAATCATCAGGTAACTGTCCCTTTCACAGAATTAATTACTCAAGTGCCTGCTTATGCAAAATTTATGAAAGATATCTTGACTAGAAAAAGGGCTTTTAATGAGGTGGAGGCAGTTGCATATACTGAGGAATGTAGTGCTTTTTTACAAAATAAGTCTCCACCAAAATTAAAAGATCTTGGTAGTTTCTCTATTCCCTATCACATTGGTAGACTATTCATTGATAAAGCATTGTGTGATTTGGTGCTAGTGTGAGTGTTATGCCATTATCTGTTTCCTCAAAATTAAATATGGGAAGTCTTAAAGTTACCAATATTACTCTACAAATGGCTGACCGTTCTGTTAAATACCCCCTAGGTATTCTAGAGGATGTGCCTGTTAGAGTAGGTAAATTTTTTATTCCCGTTGATTTTGTTGTGCTTGACATGGAGGAAGACAAGCAAATTCCAATTATTTTGGGTAGGCCATTCCTTCATACTGCAGGTGCAGTAATTGATGTGAAAAATGGTAAGCTTACACTATCTGTAGGAGATGATGAGGTCACTTTTAATCTGAGCACCGCTTTGAAAAGTCATATGCTAGTGGAAAAATGCTATAGTATTGATGTGGTTGATGTGATTTGCCATGATAACATGCCCCAAGCTCTCTCTATGGAGATCCCTTGGAGGCGGTACTTTATCTTGATTCTTCCACAGGTGATGGCAGTATTTGGAGCAATGAGGTAGATGCTATTGAGAAGGCTCTAGCAAAGTGAAGAGCTTGACCTTGGTGAATGCCAAAAGGTAAAGAGGTTAGTTCAATCTGCGTGCAATGTTGAGGTAAAGAAACCCGAACTTAAACCTCTCCCCTCTCACTTGAAGAGTTGAAGTATATGTTTTTAGATGAGCATGAGTTAAATCCTGTAATTGTCAGTACTGCACTCGATGCAAGCCAACTTTCCCAACTTCTGGCTGTTTTGAAAAATCATAAGAAGGCTATCGGTTACAGATATTGATGATTTGAAGGGTATAAGCCCCGATTTTTGTATGCACAGGATACACCTTGAGGATGATCATAAGCCATGCATTCAACCACAAAGGAGACTGAATCCAAACATGCAAGAAGTGGTTAAGAAAGAAGTGATGAAACTACTTGATGCAGGTATTATCTAGGGGTGTTCAGAAAAACCCGATCCGAATTACCCGACCCGAAAACCCGTTGACCCGCACAAAAAAACCGGGTCAAAATTTTAATTTTTTATTTTTAGCGAGTCGGGTCCCCGACCCGGTAAAAACAATAAAATTCGGGTCGGGTAATGGGCCACATATGAAGAACTCGCGGGGTACCCGATACCCGGTTTATTTTTTTTTTTACTTTCTTTCACCAGTTTGGCTGCGTGTTACTAACTTACTATGTTAGTCTTTGTAAGTTTTTGGATTTGAAGTATTTTGGCAGAAGGTGCTAAGTGAGCCATGAATATAATTTAAGTTGTAATATGCATTTTTTTAAAAATTTTGGCATGGCAGTAGGTAGGTAGCCAGTAGCTACACAAGCTTGGGAATAGTTTTTCTATGAATGTGTGTTATATTTTGGCTTGACAGTACTTAATCACTAGCAGTAGCTTCACGAGAAACAGTCAAGTTGCGGTTTGCAAACCAATATTATTATTTTTTAAAACTATATATATGGAGCCGGGTACCCGATGACCCGTCCCGAAAAAATCGGGTACCCGGTTTTTCCGGGTCGGGTCATGGACCGTATTTTCAAGTGCCCGAAAATGCGGGTACCAGCATATCCGGGTACCCGGTTATGAACACCCCTAGTATTATCTACCCTATTGATGATTCTAAATGGGTAAGTCCTGTACAAGTAGTACCAAACAAAGGTGGTATGACTGTTGTGAAAAATGAAAAGAATGAGCTAATTCCTACTAGAACTGTGACTGGATGGCGTATGTGTATAGACTATAGGAGACTCAATATGGCCACTAAAAGGACCACTTCCCTCTACCTTTTATTGACCAAATGCTGGAAAGGTTGGCTTGTCATAAAATTTCTGTTATTTGGATGAGTATTCAGGCTTTTTCCAAATTTCCATTCAACCTGATGATCAAGAAAAGACAACATTTACCTGCCCTTATGGCACTTTTGCATATCGTAGAATGCCCTTTGGTTTGTGTAATGCCCCTGCCACCTTTCAACGATGCATGATGAGTATCTTTTCTGAGTTCATAGAGTCTATCATGGAAGTCTTTATGGATGATTTTAGTGTATATGGTTCTACTTTTGATACATGCTTAGTTAATCTCACTAAACTCATGAAAAGATGCGAAGAATGTAATTTGGCCTTAAACTGGGAAAAGTGTCATTTTATGGTGATCAAGGAGTTGTTTTAGGCCATATTGTATCGATAGGGGCATCCAAGTGGATCGAGCTAAGGTCCAAGTGATTGAGCAATTACCCCCACCAACTAATGTTAAAGGGGTACGAAGTTTCCTTGGTCAAATGCGGGATTTTATCGCCGCTTCATCAAGGATTTTTTCAAAAATTGCTAAACCACTGACCCAACTCCTTCTTAAGGATGCTCCATTTGATTTTAATGATGAATGTCTTGAGTCTTTTGACAGGATCAAGCAAGCTTTGATAAGTGCACCTATTATCCGAGCTCTCGATTGGGAACTCCCTTTCGAGATAATGTGCGATGAAACAATGATTGATCACCAGAGCATGACATTTTTGTACTTTGATCTATGATAAGAATCATAATTGTGGCACTCTATATGTCCTATAAGCATGTTTGGGTTTAACTGTGAGCTTCTGTGCCTTAAAACTGCATATATTCCAATTTTTATTTTCATGTGTGTATGCCCACTTCTCTGAGGGATGCTAGAACTTGTGCTTTCTCTCCATTGATGCATTGACTATATGATGGCTAAACAAAAATGATTATGACTCTCGTAGGAAATTGCACCATAAGACCAAATAGCCTTCCCTGTATTCATTTCCCCTAGTTAACCACTCTGAGCTGAGCCTATTTCTTTTGATAACCACGCTATGAGCTCCTCATTTTCCAAAAATACATCTCTTTACCTTTGGTTGTGAAGTATTTAGGAATTGTATGTTGGTTGACATTTGATGGATGAAATTGGTTATTGGTGTGAATGAAAAAAATAATAATAATTTGTGTGCATGGAAAAAGGACTCCGTATTATTATTATTTTCGAGTCCTAAATGTTGATTCTCCTCTATCCTTATTAGCTAGTAGCTAAAGTATAAAACTTTTGAAAATGAGACAAGTAAGGCTTTCAAAGAAAAGTACAAAAGAAAAAAAAAGTGAAAAAACATTGCATCGGAAGTCTTTGCTTGGATTAAATGAAAGGAGAAATGAGATGGAAGAAAAGAAAATTGGTTGTATTTGTGTGGATTTAATATATTGTGTGGTTGTATCATCAAAGTTGTAGTAATACTTCTCTTCCTTGAGCACCACATTCCCAAATATTTACCGCACCTACTACCATGAACCCCATTACAACCTTTAATGAGTCATATGATTTTTTTGCATGTATAGTTACCTAATGTGGAGAGATGACACAATCTTATGGACTAACTTGGTGAAGTTTGGCAATTGAGTGTCATTGATCACCCTTCAAACACATAAGTGTGAGAGTTGCGATGGGCACTTGGGGTTGGATAAAAGCGGTCATTTTTCTTGCTTGGAGAGTGTTCTACAAATGAGTGGAGAGTCCCCTTGTGAGATCCTTCTCATTGATTTGTAGTGCATGTCAATTGGCCTCTTTTGATTCTTATCCCTGATTGGTGCTTATCTATTGAGCTTTACAGATTGTGATTTGTGGTGTGCTTGGATTCGATCTAGAGTCACCTAAATGTTCTTGCAACGATTTTATGTTGGGGTGAAACGACTATTACTTCCTTGAACTCTTGATTTTCGAGACGAGGTTTTGCTTAGGGACAAGCAAAAGTCTAGCTTGGGGAGTTTGATATGTCTATTTTATATAGAGTTTTTACCCCCGTCCCTCATTGATTATTGGTCTTAATTGCGCTCTTCGGAGCCATTTTTAGTACTAATGTGCTCCTTGTAGTGTGTTTGTAGTTTCAGGATGATTATTGTAGGAATTAGCATGTTTGATGCATTTTCTACTCATTTATACCACTACAAGAGATGATGCACTTTTGAGAGCTCGAGCATTTTACTTGGGTTGGATTCTACAATTCAAGAGCTTTCCAACAAGTGGTCACTTGCTTAATTCCGACAAAAAACGCAAAAGTTATGACACTTTGAAGATCGGAATTTAGGCGTCAAAGACACGATATCCGCCCGGTCGGGCGATATCCTCCCGCCCGGTCGGGTGACTTGTACTTAGCCAATTTCTTCGTTCCAAGAGAAGCTGCAGCAAACTCCCTTGCGGGCCCGACCGGGCGACATCCGCCCGGGTTGGTCGGGCGAGGCGAACTTACTTGGAGAGAAGTCCAAGAAAGCCCGATCGGGCGTGACGAGAAACTTATGCTACCTGACAACCGTCCGATCGGGCGGATTCCGCCGGGTTGGTCGGGCGGAGTGTCTTTCGGGGACTTCGAAGCGCGTGTTGCGCTAACTCTTATTTTCATATAAATACTTATCCTTTTAGGGTTGAAAGACTACGTTTTTTTTCATTATAGTTTCAGCTTTTAGTTTTCTAAGCACATTTTAATTACTCAAGAATCCTAGTATTACTTTTTCCCAATTTACATTGAAATTTCAATAGAAGCTTTGATTTTGCAAGATTGGTTCTACAATTGGTATTTCTTCTCTTCTCTTGTTATTCTTATTCAATCCTTGATTATTTATTCACCATGTTTACTTGTTTCATCATGAGTATGTTTTCCCAAATTATGATTGAGTAGTTTATTTCTAGGGTTAAGGGGATCCATGAACATTTATGAAGGGATGTTTATAAAGTATTGATTTTTGATGATGTATGTTGATTCCTATTGAATGTATTATCTCTATTCAATCCAATTTGGCCAGATTTGATTGTTATAGTATTGCAATATTAGGTTATGCGCTGAGAGGTATAAACTTGATATTAAGGCTAGTTTCAATAGGTAGAGTTGGTATTAATAAATTACGAGAGCCTGTTAATATCATTCTATGGTTAATTTCGACTCGAGAGAGCAAATCAACCTGTTTGACTGCATTATTCATTATTGATTGTTGTGTTTCATCCTGGAATATTATTCATTGGTGAACCTACGCCCTAGACTCTTTATTATTGATATTCTTGATATAGTTATTGTCTAGTTTAGTATAATTACCAACAAACACTCGTTCCCTATAATCTAGATTTGATCGACAACTAGGAAAAGAACACTGTTTCCCTGTGGATTCGACACTACTTCTCTGACTACTGTTTGTTAGAGGACTTTAGGATTACTTTTGATTAGGTGATACGACTTTAGCTTGTCAGTTGGCGTGTCGAATTCGGGTTGAAATGTTCAATCCTAACCCAACCCGTTTAATAAACGGGTCGTGTCGGGTCAACCCGCTTATTTAAACGGGTTGAAACCCTTGACCCAATCCCGTTAATGACGTGTCGGGTTCGGGTCGGATTGGCGGGTCGTGCCAACTTTTACCGCCTCTAGCCTTAGCCGACCCTGGCTTTTACACCTAACCAATGCCAATTACATATAAAATGTCCCATATTCACTATATTCCAAAATTTAGGTAAACAATTAAGTCATTCAAGTGGAAAAAGGATGTTAAAAAGTGGATCATACACTAGCTAGAAACAACTTGGTACAATGCTGCCATATTACAATCTAATTAATCAATTTGTTAGAACATAGATAATATTTTTTCTTTTGACAAAGTGAACATAGATAACTTAATATAAGATACTTTAAAATTTGAGCGAAATTCCCTTATAGTAGTAAGCTAAGTGACGTGATTTTTAATCTGCCTGAAAAAGACTTGGTAATTAGCATGATGATGACGGCGCATGGAATAGTTAAGTGATGTTTATGGCAGGTCCGCAAGATCTAGTAAAAGTTCAATTTTCATTAATTAAAATTGAAATGAACGAAGGACATTTATATATGACAAGATTATTAATATTGGCGGTGAAATTGCGTAGTCAGGAATTCGTCTCTTTATAATTTAGTCAACAGAACATACCAAATTATCAACTTCCAAGATACTTCTGGAAAAAAATAATGTAAATCAGGTGCATGCTTCTTGGCCATATATTTGGTGCTTGCTTCTTGGGCCTTGGCTTAATATGGTTTATATTGGATTAATACCCACTAAAAAGCCACAAGTCTGGTTACTATTCTTAGGAAAAAAATTATCAACTTCCAAGATACTTCTGGAAAAAAATAACGTAAATCAGGTGCATGCTTCTTGGCCATATATTTGGTGCTTGCTTCTTGGGCCTTGGCTTAATATGGTTTATATTGGATTAATACCCATTAAAAAGCCTATAAGTCCGGTTCTTATTCTTAGGAATAGTCTTTGACAATTTTGCCCTTCACACTTCACGAACCCCTCCCATGCCCTTCCTTTGTCACGTGCTTTCTTTTCCTCCCGTTTTTCCTCTGATGCTCCGTTTGGTTGGGTGTAAAACATTTTCAACGTAAAATGATTTTCATGAAAACAATTTACAATGGAAAACACAATTCCAAAATTAATTTTCCTTTGTTTCGTTCCATGTAAAAAATGATGAAATGAAAGGGAAAGTAAGGAGGTAGTGAGAGTAGTGTCTAGAGAGATAAGGAAATGGAAGGAAAACGGTTTTTCCTTCATTTTGAAGGAAAATGGTTTTCCATCATTGGGAGAAGCAATTTTACTTCCTAGGAAAAATGGTTTTACGAAAACGGTTTTCCGGGAAAATGTTTTCGGCCTACCAAACGGAGTGTGAGCCCTCCATCTTCATCTGCGTCTTCATTTTTCCTCTGAACCCTCCCTCCATCTTCATCATCATATCTAACCTAGATAATTCCCTTCATTTTCTCTCTCCTCTTTTCTCCCATTTTTACTTCATTTCTCTTCACTTGTATTGATTTCTTACTATATTTTGCAAAGAGTATGCGATTTCTTCCCATATATGAGTTTGAGCAAAGAATATGCCGGCTCACTTGATCGATTTGCTCGACCTCTTGGTTCTCTGTTCAAATGCAATCTTTTGGTGGTAAGTACAATTATCTACCTTGGTTCTAATATTTTTTCTTCGTTCCTTGATTTCCTTTAATAAATCTCCTTCCCCTCCTTTTTTCAGATTTTCATTTGCAATATCAATTTTGAATTCTGATGCTAAAGATTAGGGCTTCCTGCCATGGAGATCAATGCTCGTGACTCCATAACGGCACAAGAGGTCAGGTCTTATACTTCCCTTTCTTCCTAATTTCTTCATTCTCCAATTTCCGGTGTTTTTTTTTCTCCAGATTCATCTCTATATGTGTTCCATGACTTTAATTTTCCACGTTATTAGAATACCCAGTTAGAAATTTTGACAATTTACACTGATTTCTGAAGCTCAAATGATGGATCAAAGCTTGGATTTTTTTTAATTAGGGTTCCGTAATTTTGAGGTACGATTGCTAATTTACGTATATTGCTGCGTTTTTCGTAGTTACGGGTATTACCCACTTCGTTATTTGAGCAATTTTTTCATTTCTTGAAGTTTATTGAAGGTTTAAGTTTGATCTATTTTCTAATAATTTATTATCTTGGTTTAGTATTAAGCAGAATTACAATAAAGTTTCTGACTTTTTAACTATTTATTTGAGAATTGAGTACACTGGTCTATGAATTGTACAATAATTCTGTTTCATTTTATGTTCAAACTTCCCGGACTTGTGATTTGTAGATTTTATTCTTATGTCTTTGGCTAAATTAATTATGTTTTTGTTAGTTTGGTTTGTGATTTTATTTATGTAGTATTATCTTGGATGCTTGGTGTTTTCTGTGATATGTTATCTCGTAAATTATGTCCCCCGAGCATGCTACCCATTAAAGAAGTTGATGTTGTGATAGTTTGGTTACAGAAATTCTGAATTAGATGGTACATCTTGTTTTAGAGTTTGTTGATGCCACTGGTGAATGGTGGCTGGACATTGTTTCAGCACCTTGGTTTCGTAGTTGTGTTCGCGAAGTTTGCCATTAGTTTTTTTTGAAGAATGGCAAACCATGATTTGATCCTTGGGAAAAATCATGCAATTGATATAGACCAGGACCAGCAGCTGGTGCTTGCCCATAATCACAGCCTAGATATTCGACAAACTCACGAGCATGATCTCGGTTTGAGACAAGGGCATGAGTAGGAACTGGGTTTAGGACATTCCCACGAACACGATGAATTGGCTTTAGAACAGAACCATGATCATGAAGCGAGCGATGAACATCTTTATGAACAAGGTAATGTGTTAGGTTGTAGTGTAGTGAATGAATTAATTTAATGATTCTGGTAATGTAAATGGTAAGTTAGATGGTATTGTTGGAAATGGTGGGTTGGACTTGAACCGCGGATTGAATTTTGATGATGGAGTTGATAATGTGGAAATTAGCGGTTGTATTGACTTCAATTTGAGGGTAGATGATGATGATGGGGTTGATGAGAATGGCACTAGGGTTGAAAAGTTGGTTCTTTAAGGAAGAAAGAACATAGATTCCATTTGAATTTAGGGCTCAATGATTTAATATGCATAATTTTCAGCACTTTTCAGTGTTTTCACTTGATGAATTGTTTAACAATCTGAATGTTTGGGGGTCTGAAGATTCTTGTTTTGAATTCTATGAGTTGTATTAGGGTTTTGGTACTGCTAATTGGGTGTTAAAACATTTTTTTCTTTTTTTTATTCTTTTGATTCTTGTTTTGGTTGTACATTGGGGTTTTCGGAATTTGATTTGTTCTTTGTTTTATTTGATTGAATCAGCAAAGATGATTACAAATGCAATTTACAAGGTAACGTTCCAAAGTTCATTCTTTACTATTGTTGTTAAAAATAAGAAATTCGTATAAGATGTTCTTGAATTTTAGGCATAGTTCTTAGTTTGTTTAATTATAGATTATATCTATTATTTCTCGAATTGTCCTTGTAATTTTGAGGAAATCTATAGTTTACTTGCAGATTACCTTGTTTTAGTCGGAATTTGCATTTCTTTGTCAATCCTATGTTTTTCTTATGATATGAGATAGATTAGAAGGATTTGTGACTTGCTATATGTTGTATGGTGGTTCGAAATGTCGTGTTTTCAATCGATTGCTCTAAATAAGAAGCAATTTATTTGACTAGATAGATAAATGGATGCAGTAACTGAATTTTATTAGTGTGGAATTTGAGATTGATGTTCCTTTGTATTGTGTCTTTAAGTTTATTTTACTTTATTTACCTATTGACTGTTTATTAGATGAATATAGCGTTGTTGACATTAGTTTCAGGAATGTGATTGAAATGATTTGTTGCGTGCTCAACAGGTTTTGCTATCGTAGTTTTAGTTAATGTCGTATGTTTATTACCAATATTTTTTAATGGTGTTACAGCAAAACCTTGATGCAATTTACAGAATGATTGTTCTTTGGTGAAGCACAATAAATCGGCGACACCATTGTCCTTCAACCTTCATCCACTTTAGGGGGTTTCATGGTTAATCTTTACAATGTCTCGTAGTTTGTTTTTTCTCCCTCTTCACCTTCCAAGTTCCAGCCTTGGATCAGATTCCCCTCTCATTTGGCTTCTCCTCCATTGCTGAAATCTCTCAGTTTTTTCCTTCTGTTCTTACACTGGGTTCCTTTTATTTCAATTAATTCCATTTTTACCTCCTCTCCAAAAATGGGTTTAATCCACTCAGACTTTGAAGCTACTACAGTGACGACTAGGTTTTACTCTCTCTGTTTAGTGTTTATGTTCTTCACTATCGTTTAAACGTTCCTCTCATTTGTTTTCTCCCCACATATATGGATCTTCATTTGGAGCTACTTCAGTGATGGCTAGATTCAGTGATATTTTTGGTGAGTTAGTTGATGTTCTAGAAATTGTAGCTTTACTCTATTAGAAGGTTTGATTTGATGATAGGGATTTATTTCTTCAAACTGACATATTGTGGAGTATATTTTGTGATTAAAAAGATGTTTTCATAATGTTGGATTTTGTTGATGTGTTTGTATTAGCCTATTAGGTCTTTGGATGATTGTTTTTTTAACACTTGGTTGATCGGTCTCTGAACAATGTATTTGGCTCCTTGCTATGAAATTAGGCGATTGCCTTTACTTATGGAATGCATGCAGTATCAAGGTCAGTTCTTAAAGTTTCATCTATTGTTTGTGCAACTTGTGTTTGTTTGCATATTATATTATGTTTTTGCTACGCAGTCTAGATATTCAATATAATTCTTTTTTTAGGCTTCTTGACTTCTTGATGCTTGGTTGATTGTTTGAATACTTTGCTTGTATAAAGTGTTGTAATGATAGCCTTAATTGGTACAATATGCATTTACAGGTAACTAATTTATGTGATATGGAGATTGATGACATCATATGCTTAGTAGGATCGGCTCAGCATGGGACACATCGGCAATTGGTGCAAACAATGGCAAAGTTCAAGTAATTAATACTTTTCATAATCGAATATTTTTTACTTTCAAAATATGTATATTGTGTGTATAAAAGGATCTAATTGCTCAATTTATACTATGTTGTAATGAATATTTTTTACTTTCAAAATAAGATTATAACTACGACTATCTACTAACAACTCATAAAGGAGTAATTGAGCGGGACCTTTGGAATATTAGAGTAGGGAGATTGTGTGTATAAACGGATCTAATTGCTCAATTTCTTAGAGATTTCTATATTAAGGTGTGCACTTAGAAGATATCTTAGGATGATCAAATCCAATTTGTAAGATCGTCGACCTTCATGTAAAGAAATTTGAGATATATCCTTGAATAGGAAAACATAATGTGGGCCATAGAGGAATTTGGGCCACACAAACCCAGCAATGAAAAATAAAACAGTTTTATTTACCTAGACAATGTGATGGTTGATATACAAGTTCACATTGTGCATATAATGTGAGAGGGTGGGGAGTGAGGGGGAGGGGAGAGGGGAGAGGGAGGGAGGCGAGGGGGTGAGAGAGGGGAAGGGGGAGGGGGAGAGTGAGGGGAGAGGGAGCGAGGATGAAGGGTGAGAGGGAAGGGAGCGAGGGTGGAGGGTGAGAGGGTGAAATAAGAGGGAGCGAGGGTAGGGGTGAGAGGGGGAGGAGCGGAGGGGTGAGAGGTGAGGGGGTGGGGAGTGAGGGGAGAATGGGGGTGAGAGGGGAGGGAGGCGGAGGGTGATAGGGGATGAGAGGGTAGGGAGTGAGGGTGGGTGTTAGAGGGGGAGAGTAGCCAATGTGATTTGTATCTTTTGTTCTTTTTTCATCCGCTTTCAAGTTTGTTTATATTTATTGTATATAATGTTCTCCCATTACCTATCCTCATGTGGTGTTTGATTTGCCGCTGTCCATCATTAACTTTGTATCGGTGACAACATCTATGTGAATTTATGTTCATCATTGAAGAACTTACTTTGAATTTCCCACCCCATAGGAACTAAATCATTGAAGTAATACTTTTTCCAGAGAAAAACCACAGTCCATTGTTTGAGGGAACGATGTTCTTTTAACTACGGTCTTAAGCTTAGAAGTATGGTTTTGCATTCTTTGGTCGATGAAGGTTCTCTTCTTGTGCGCTTTACGTGCGGTTCTTGATCTTGAACCTCTTGCTTGTGATCCATCAACACTTCTGAAGTATCCACCAAGCAAGGAGATGGATGCCAAACGACGTGATGACGAGGCCCGAAGGTCAGTAGCCATTGTGATTTGTATCTTTTGTTGAAAAATTGCTTCAAGTGTCAATGAAATACATTTTCAGTATCTCGATCTTCATATCTTTTCTTGGCACTTTCTTATTGGAGAGAATGGTCTTAAATTCTTCTGCTGAGCTCAATTTAGAAGTTGTTGTCAAGTTTATCATAGACTTCTATCCACAACTCAAAACAATTAGATCAGTTTCGACTTAAAATGTAATTTCTGGCACCAAATGGTTATATCTATCTAAAATGTTGGGTCATCAGTCAAATCCTCTCCAGGGACTTCTTCAAAAGTTTAGGATGGAAAATTTTAGGAGCATTAGTACTAGATTTAATTAGTTGATCTTTGATCATATTTGGTGAGTTAAGTACACACTTGGGTACTAAACTTTCAACAAAGTTTCAAATAAGGTACTCTACTTTTAAAAGTTGCAAATAAGGTATTCATACTAACTTCTGTTAAGTTTTCCATCCTACCCAATTTTTTATTAAAAAATTACCTTTTGGGACAGCAAATCAGAAACTAATTGGATGATTCCAAGCTATGCAATCAGCAAATCAGCAAACAACAGCTAAATTCTACAAACTCAAATTTGTTTTGGTGGTCTGCAAATGTCGCAAAGTAAGTCTCTCTTTCTTCTCATAATCTTCTCTAATTATTGTTGCCTATTTTCTTAGTTGACTATACTATACTATTCACTTATTTTCTTTGCTATATCCGTAGTAATGCTTATCCATTCCAAAATAGCGACATTGAAGCGAGGCAGCTCTAAGTTAAAAGCTAAGCTTCATCATGGTGATACCATATCATTACAATCACTTCCTCAACATAGTAATTCAGTGTGCTTGCTGTTTTTTATGCTCTTGATTGCATTCTTATCATTATACTAATAACCTAATGATGAAATGGAGCTGAACCCATCAGTTTCCGGTATTGTCTCAGTCTTTGAGTCTTTGCTGCTGAATTTAGTTTGTAATGCAACATGTTTCTACAAAATTTCTTCATATTTATATATGTATGGTTTTAAAGAAATCCTTTTTGCCATGTCCAATAAAGTGTTTTTACATGTTGCTTAGCTTATTGTGGGTCTAAAACATCGGTGTGAATATTTGATGTGTCTATTGGATGGATGGACTTAGCTTCTATGAGTAACACCCAAGACCCAACTACACAAACAAAGGATTCTTATACTCTCAAATGTCGGTATTTTGAGGTTTGCTAAAAGGACAAGGTTGAAAAATTATAGCTTAAAATGTTTATAAGGAGATTTTATCTAGGTACATGTCAACATAGAATTCACATGATATTTGGTTTATCATTATGGCTGAATTATTACGCTTGGGTGTTACGAAACATGAACCATGTTTGAGCATCCTTGTCATTAGTGGAATTATACTCCATATCATTAGTGGGACAGAAATGCTTTGAAGCAATTATATGATGATATGGACTTTATACGTATCATTCTTTACCAAGTGAGATCTCGTAGAATTGAGGGTGAAAATTGATGGGGTAATGGTAAAAAGGAGAAGATCGAGGAGGAAGTGATGATGAAGATGAGAGAAAGAGGAGGGGGTAAGAGATGGTCTTAACTTAGACTACATTTAAGTGTAATTAAGATAGAGATAAATAACATTAATAAATAATTTCCGATAACTTGTAAAGCGATAAAATATTGGTTGGAAAGGAGAAGGGGGACGAGAATTTTAAAATCTCAAAACCATAGAATTAAATAAGCGTGATATATAGAGAGTGAAAGAGAATGCAAGGGTTAAGATGAGAAATTGAAATAAAAGGGTGGAAGAGATGGAGAGTCCAAAGAGACTATTTTTAGAGTGTAATTAAAAATAAGATAAAAAAAACACTTCTAAGAGAAAGAGAAAGTAATGGTAATGGTAATGTTAATGGTAATGGTAATTGCTAGAAAGAGAAATAGAAGGCGAAAAAGTTAACTCACAAACACATAACAGAAGAGTGAGATGAAGAGAGGAGGAAGAATCAAGATGTGGTAATGGCAAAAAGGAGAATATCGAGGAGGAAGTGAGGATAAAAATGAGAGAAAGAGGAGGGGGTAAGAAATGGTATTAACTTAGACTACATTTAAGCGTAATTAAGATAGAGATAAATAACATTAATAAATCATTTCCTATAACTTGTAAATCTATAAAATATTGGTTGGGAAGGAGGAGGGGAATGAGGATTTTGAAATCTCAAAGCCATGGAATTAAATAAGCGTGATATATAGAGAGTGAAAGAGAATGCATGGGGGTAAAGATGAGTAATTGAAATAAGAGGGTGGAAGAGATGGAGAGTCTAAAGAGACTATTTTTAGAGTGTACTCAAGAATAAGATAAAAAACACTTCTAAGAGAATGAGAAAGTAATGGTAATGGTAATGGTAATGGTAATGGTAATGTTAATTACTAGAAAGAGAAAAAGAAGGTGAAAAGGTTAATTCACAAACACATAACAATAGAGTTATAATGATGAAGATGAGAGAAAGAGAAGGGGGTAAGAGATGGTCTTATCTTAGGCTACATTTAAGTGTAATTAAGATAGAGATAAATAACATTAATAAATCATTTCCTATAACTTGTAAAGCTATAAAATATTGGTTGGAAAGGAGGAGGGGGACGAGAATTTTGAAATCTCAAAGCCATGGAATTAAATAAGCGTGATATATAGAGAGTGAAAGAGAATGCAAGGGGTAAAGATGAGTAATTGAAATAAGAGGGTGGAAGAGATGGAGAGTCTAAAGAGACTATCTTTAGAGTGTACTCAAGAATAAGATAAAAAACACTTCTTAGAGAAAGTAATGGTAATGGTAATGTTAATTGCTAGAAAGAGAAAAAGAAGGTAAAAAGGTTAATTCACAAACACATAACAGTAGAGTTATAATGATGAAGATGAGAGAAAGAGGAGGGGGGGTAAGATATGGTCTTATCTTAGGCTACATTTAAGTGTAATTAAGATAGAGATAAATAACATTAATAAATCATTTCCTATAACTTGTAAAACTATAAAATATTAGTTGGAAAGGAGGAGGGGGATGAGAATTTTGAAATCTCAAAGCCATTGAATTAAATAAGTGTGATATATAGAGAGTGAAAGAGAATGCGGGGGTAAAGATGAGAAATTGAAATAACGAGGGTGGAAGAGATGGAAAGTCTAAAGAGACTATTTTTAGTGTGTGATTAAGAATAAGGTAAAAAACACTTCTAAGAGATATAGAAAGTAATGATAATGATAATGATAATGGTAATGGTAATTGCTAGAAAGAGAAAGAGAAGGTGAAAAGGTTAATTCACAAACACATAACACTAGAGTGAGATGGAAAGCGGAGGAATCAAGATGGGGTAATGGTAAAAAGGATAATATCGAGGAGGAAGTGATGATGAATATGAGAGAAAGAGGAGGGGGGTAAGAGATGGTCTTAACTTAGACTACATTTAAGTGTTATTAAGATAGAGATAAATAACATAAATAAATCATTTCCTATAACTTGTAAATCTATAAAATATTGCTTGGAAATGAGGAGGGGGACGAGAATGTTGAAATCTCAAAGCCATAGAATTAAATAAGCGTGATATATAGAGAGTGAAAGAGAATGGAGGGGAAAGATGAAAAATTGAAATAAGAGGGTGGAAGAGATGGAGAGTCTAAAGAGACTATTTTTAGAGTGTAATTAAGAATAAGATAAAAAACACTTTTAAGAGAAAGAGAAAGTAATGGTAATGGTAATGGTAATGGTAATGGTAATGTTAATTGCTAGAAAGAGAAAAAGAAGGTGAAAAGGTTAAATCACAAACACATAACAGTAGAGTGAGATGGAGAGAGGATGAAGAATCAAGATGGGGTAATGGTAAAAAGGAGAAGATCGAGGAGGAAGTGATGATGAAGATGAGAGAAAGAGGAGGGGGTAAGAGATGGTCTTAACTTAGACTACATTTAAGTGTATAAGATATAAATAAATAACATTAATAAATCATTTCCTATAACTTGTAAAGCTATAAAATATTGGTTGGAAAGAAGGAGGGGGGATGAGAATTTTGAAATCTCAAAGCTATACTATTAAATAAGCGTGATATATAGAGAGTGAAAGAGAATGCAGGGGTAAAGATGAGAAATTGAAAATAGGAGGGTGTAAGAGATGGAGAGTCTAAAGAAACTATTTTTAGTGTGTAATTAAGAATAAGATAAAAAACACTTCTAAGAGAAGAGAAAGTAATGGTAATGGTAATGATAATGGTAATGGTAATGTTAATTGCTAGAAAGAGAAAGAGAAAGAGAAGGTGAAAAGGTTAATTCACAAACACATAACAGTAGAGTGAGATGGAGAGAGGAGGAAGAATCAAGATGGGGTAATGGTAAAAATGATAAGATCGAGGGGGAGTGATGATGAAGATGAGAGAAAGAGGAGGGGGTAAGAGATGGTCTTGACTTAGACTACATTTAAGTGTAATTTAGATAGAGATAAATAACATTAATAAATCATTTCCTATAACTTGTAAAGCTATAAAATATTGGTTGGAAAGGAGGAGTGGGACGAGAATTTTGAAATTTCAAAGCCATAGACTTTAATAAGCGTGATATATAGAGAGTGAAAGAGAATGCGGGGGGTAAAGATGAGAAATTGAAATAAAAGGGTGAAATAGATGGAGAGTCTAAAAAGACTATTTTTAGAGTGTAATTAAGAATAAGATAAAAAATACTTCTAAGAGAAAGAGAAAATAATGGTAATGGTAATGGTAATGGTAATGGTAATTGTTAGAAAGAGAAAGAGAAGGTGAAAAGGTCAATTCACAATCACATAACAATAGAGTGAGATGGAGAGAGGAGGAAGAATCAAGATCGGGTAATGGTAAAAAGGATAAGATCGAGGATGAAATGATGCTGAAGATGAGAGTAAAGAGGAGGGGGTAAGAGATGGTCTTAACTTAGACTACATTTAAGTGTAATTAAGATAGAGATAAATAACATTTATAAATCATTTCCTATAACTTGTAAATCTATAAAATATTGGTTGGAAAGGAGAAGGGGGGACGAGAATTTTGAAATTTCAAAGCCATAGAATTAAATAAGCGTGAAATATAGAGAGTGAAAGAGAATGCATTGGGTAGAGATGAGAAATTAAAATAAGAGGGTGGAAGAGATGGAGAGTCTAAAGAGACTATTTTTAGAGTGTAATTAAGAATAAGATAAAAACAATTCTAAGAGAAGAGAAAGTAATGGTAATGGTAATGGTAATGTTAATTGCTAGAAAGAGAAAAAGAAGGTGAAAAGGTTAATTCACAAACACATAAAAGTAGAGTGAGATGGAGAGAGGATAAAGAATCAAGATAGGGTAATAGTAAAAGGAGAAGATCGAGGAGGAAGTGATGATGAAGATGAGAAAAAGAGGAGGGGGGGTAAGAGATGGCCTTAACTTAGACTATATTTAAGTGTATATGATAGAGATAAATAACATTAATAAACCATTTCATATAACTTGTAAAGCTATAAAATATTGGTTGGAAAGGAGGAGTGGGACGAGAATTTTGAAATCTCAAAGCCATACATTTAAATAAGCGTGATATATAGAGAGTGAAAGAGAATGCAGGGGTAAAAATGAGAAAATGAAAATAAGAGGGTGGAAGAGATGGAGAGTCTAAAGAAACTATTTTTAGTGTGTAATTAAGAATAAGATAAAAAACACTTATAAGAGAAAGAGAAAGTAATGGTAATGGTAATGGTAATGATAATGGTAATGGTAATTGCTAGAAAGAGAAAGAGAAGGTGAAAAGGTTTATTCACAAACACATAACAGTAGAGTGAGATGGAGAGAGGAGGAAGAATCAAGATGGGGTAATGGTAAAAAGGATAAGATCGAGGAGGAAGTGATGATGAAGATGAGAGATAGAGGAGGGGGTAAGAGATGGTCTTAACTTAAACTACATTTAAGTGTAATTAAGATAGAGATAAATAACATTAATAAATCATTTCCTATAACTTGTAAAGCTATAAAATATTGGTTGGAAAGGAGAAGGGGGACGAGAATTTAGAAATCTCAAAGCCATAGAATTAAATAAGCGTGATATATAGAGAGTGGAAGAGAAAGCACGGGGTAAAGATGAGAAATTGAAATAAGAGGGTTGGGCGGGGCGCGGATGTGTCGTCGTTGTGCACCGCACCCGACCAAAGATAAAATTTCTCCTACTCTCTTTTACACTAAGGTAGTATAATGGAAGTAGGGGTCGTATCCACGGGGAAACGGGGACGAGTTTAATATTCGGCGTGATTCGAAACCTAGATTAAGCTAAGGGCCTAGAAACCTAATAATAATTACAAAGGGGGGTTTCAAGTTGATTTACGAACAAACTAAAACTAACTAGCATATAAACAAAATGAGAAATCAATTATGGAAAGATCTTGAATCGATTAACATTCACTTCAATTCATTATCGATCCTTGAACCTCCACTCTAATTATTTCCATAATTATCTATTGTCGAGAATCAATCTCGTGTTCTCCTTATTCCTAGTTGAATAGCACGATCGGCATGACTATAAAACCCTAACCAAAGGATAACCTAGTACGATAGCGTCTAAGTTCAATCCAATAGCGGCAATAAACACGAGAGAACCAACGGACACCTGCTAACGTCATACAAGCGATAAACATTCAACGGTTAATTCAATTTCCCCAAGAAATAACCAAGGCGATCGGCATCTAAGCTACTCCCTAGTTTGCTACAAATCGATAAAAGAATAAAACAATCCGATTCTATTCTTAAATCTAGCATTAGATTAATTACACAATCAAACTAGTAACATTCCTAGCATAATCATGCAAAAATCATAGAAAGCAAGCATAGAAATTAAACCATAATCAAAGAAAATAGAAAGAGAGGAAAGATCTCACAATAATGCTTGAAGCTCCATATTAATCTCGTTCAAGAACGGTTCAAGCTCCAATCGGAATAGCATAAGCCGATCCCATAATTGAAATCTACAAAAACTAAACTAGAAAATAAAAACTAAAAAGAAGACAACAAGAGAGGAGTGGAGTTTTGGAGACTCCCTCTCCTTGTGGCTTTGCCCCCTAGGTCCAAAAACAACTTTAGTATTTATACTAAAGCTCAAAAATCGGCCCGACATTTAGGCCAGGCCTAGGGGTCGCGAGGTGCGAAGTAGGTCGCGCCGTGCGGGAGTGTTACGCCTACTCGAGCCCGGGCTGGCAAAGCGGGGTCGCACCTCGCGGCGGAGTCGCGAGGTGCGAGCAAGCGAGTCGCGAGTGCGACCCATCTCGCGAGGTGCGAGATGCGGGCAGGCGGCTTGCTTGAGCCCCGGGCAACTGGCTTTTCTTTGGCGCGAGCATCTTTGGCGCGCGCAAGGCTTGCGGTAGCTTGCTTTGCGATGGTGTGGGCGTGCGGTGTTGAGCGTTAGGCGTGCGGTGTTGAGCGTGCCGCGGGGCTGGGCTATGATTGCCGAGCTTGCGGTGCGCGAGAGCTTGGTGAAGCGCGCACGAGAGCTTGGTTGGTGAGACGATGTTGTGCTTGCGTGCGGCTTGATACTTTGCTTGGCTCAAATGCACTTCACCTTGGAAGCTCGGAACATAAGACGTTAACACCGATTATCTCGCAAAGCTCCGAACTTCCGCTAAGGGTTAAAAAAAAAAAACGAACGTTAACAATTACAATCAAACCCTTAGCAAAGTGCACCCAAAGTTACGTAAATACTACGTGTAACTTGAGCGTATCAAGGGTGGAAGAGATGGAGAGTGTAAAGAGACTATTTTCGAGTGTAATTAAGAATAAGATAAAAAACACTTCTAAGAGAAAGTAATGGTAATGGTAATGGTAATTACTAGAAAGAGAAAAAGATGGTGAAAATGTTAATTCACAAACACATAACAGTAGAGTGAGATGGAGAGAGGAGGAAGAATCTAGATGGGGTAATGGTAAAAAGGAGAAGATCAAGTTGGAAGTGATGATGAAGATGAGAGAAAGAAGAGGGGGTAAGAGATGGTCTTAACTTATACTACATTTAAGTGTAATTAAGATAGAGATAAATAACATTAATAAATCATTTCCGATAACTTGTAAAGTTATAAAATATTGGTTGGAAAGGAGGAGGGGGACGAGAATTTTGAAATCTCAAAGCCATAGAATTAAATAAGCGTGATATATAGAGAGTGAAAGAGAATGCGGGGGTAAAGATGAGAAATTAAAATAAAAGGGTGAAAGAGATGGAGAATCTAAAGAGACTATTTTTAGAGTGTAATTAAGAATAAAATAAAAAAACACTTCTAAGAGAATGAGAAAGTAATGGTAATGGTAATGGTAATGGTAATTGCTAGAAGGAGAAATAGAAAGCGAAAAGGTTAATTCACAGACACATAACAGAAGAGTAAGATGGAGGGAGGAGGAAGAATCAAGATGGGGTAATGGCAAAAAGGAGAAGATCGAGTGATGGTAGGTCAAGTTCGTAAAAGATAGGCCTTAATACACCTTTTAGATTGTGCACAAGCAATCTTGGAATTGAAAAATCGAGGTTATGTTTTCTTCTCAATAGTCCATCTAGGGGTGTAAATGAGACGAAACAACTCGCGAGCTACTCGAGATCGACTCGGTCAAAACTCGGCTCGAGTAAGCTCGACTCGAGCTCGAACTCGGCTCGAGATGTTGGCGAGTCGAGTTGAGCGACTCGATACTCGACTCGAAAACTCGTGAGAAGCTCGAAAACCTAATTATCAATAGCAAAATACCTAAATTCAACATTTTTCTACCTTAGAGTTGCTTTTAACATGAGACACTTGCAAGCTACTCGAAATCTACTCGGTCAAAACTTCGACTCGGTCAAAGCTCGACTCGGTCAAAGCTCGGTCGAAACTCGGTCAAGCTCGACTCGAGTGAGCTCGACTCGGCTCGAGCTCGACTCGAAATGCTAACGAGTCGAGTCGAGTCGAGCTAGCTCAAACTCGAACTCGACTCGCATCATTTACACCCCTAAGTCCATCAACATGTCACGGTGGTTGTTATTACAAACTACGATAAAGGCCGTGTGTTTAGGATTAGCATAACAAAAAATTCTATAACTATGAAAGTGCATGTTAGTGATTGGAATACGTAGGTTTAGAATAGCCATTCCCTGAGCACTCTTTGATATAACAAATTAGTTTGAAGCCGGGGCCATTTGAGTTAAGCTTAAGGAACTTGAGTTATACATACGTGAATAGTGTAAATAGCTGCAAATGAATTGTAGTCCTAAAAAGAAGGTTGCGTACGAGTTTATATTGGTAATTTGCGGCCTATATTTAATAAATGGGAAGTGGAGCGGGATTGCATGATTAGAAATCACGTTTCATCTCATTTTTGTGTCTTCTTGTAGCTAGCATACTTCCCACGATGTAGGTCGCTCAGCGGAAAAGCAACCGAGAATCATCAACTTCTCCATCCTCCATGCTAACTCAAACGCGGGAACTCTTGAATTTTTTGTTTTTTTGGACTGTGTATGCAAGTACCATGTGTAAGTGAACGTTTTTGGGGGTGAACAATAGAACTTAAGCGGCTACTTTCTCCGGTTTGTAAATGTCTAACTAGGTGATGGATTTGGGAACTTAAAATTATGAATTAAAATGTACGCATCTTTTAGCTCCAAAGATATGATAATGTTTACAAGGTGTTGGTTTTGTAAACCCACCATTTTACTTAAATCAATTATGCTAATGCTTACATGTAATTATTCATCACCGTTTTCCCGAACTTCGGGGGCTTGCACTAACACGGGTTACATACATGTTATAATTATTAAAGAACAAAAGAAGTATTACATTAACAAAAAAAAAAAAGAAAATACTTTGTCCTAAATTAAAAACGGTCAATTTTGCTACCTTAGGAGGCCGTGCACGATGTTAGGTGTTAATGCTTAAAGATGGAGGGTTATTCGCAATGTTCGATCTAATTACCAAATACACATGTTTGTTTCCTTGAAGGGTTGACCAATAACATGGTGCATCAAATCATAACGAGTTTATCCCAAATAAGTCGTGATTAAGATAATTAGGCAACCATTTCACTAATTAATTTTTGCAAACTTGGGGACGACACACATGAGCTTATCACCACGATGCAAATGAGCTTCTTTGCACATCACCACGATGCAAATGAGCTTCTTTGCACATCGGTGCCCATGTCCTCCCAGGTCTTTGCTGGCGATGAGCCAAACAATTAAGGCGCGATCACCCACCCAAGGGGCCCTTTTGCTTGCTATTTTGCTCTACGGGCTAATACTTCTACGTTAACAATGTGTCCCCTAAAGTTAAGCCTTTGCCGAATATAAACTAATCTCTTTTCTTTGTTAGACGTGATTAAATGCTTGTAATAGATATAATAATGAGACAACATTTTGAGAAGGCTCAAGACCTTAGGCATGTTTTGTAACCCCTGGCTGTTCGCATGAACATATCATATGTGCAATATAATATAATAGCCTTATTATCTTACCTACACGTTCATATACTTTGAAATGTCTTAAATTAATTTCAACGATATTTGTATAGAACTATTCATACTAATTTTTGCTTTCTTGGGGGCGCGCGATAGCGCGCGGACCAACAACTAGTTTGAGCAAAAGTAGAGAAGGTCTTGACTCTTGAGTTCAACATTTAACGAGTTCTTTTATTTAATTGAGACATAAAACTCAAATATGGAACTTGGAATCCAAAACTTGATATTTAAAATTCTTTTATCATTTAATTGAAATATAAAACTTAAACTTAAAATTCAAAACCTAATATTCAAAAAGAATTTATTTAACTTAGTCATTAAACTCGGACTCCAAAGAGCGAAATTTATAATCTCATAGTATGAGACTAATGAGTTGTACCATGAATTTAAGGTGTTGAGCAAGGAGTTTAATTTCTCAAACAAGAGTCGAGTTTTGAGATATGAGTTTAAGGTATTGAACAATGAGTCGGATTCTAAATAATATGATGAGTTTAAGGTAGTAACCCATGACTTGAAAGCCAATACCCGAGACTTGAAAGCCGATACCCAAAACTTAGGATGCACTTTGGGATACACCATATATCCAAAATCTCCCCTTGGTATATACCATCACAAATTGAATTATCCATAGTACATTCACCTTGATATATGATCAATGACATACATTTTCATCTATCATCAAGCGCATAAAATATTCCCTTACAAAGTTTGCCATTTTGAATTTTTAACGAAGGTATCCTTGAAACTAGTCCTTTTTCTTCTCGATCGCTAAAGATATAAATAGCTATAGTTGTATGTTGACAAACGTGAAGATCAAATAGCTTCAACTAATAAACGGCGTAGGAAACAAGATTTTTGCTAGCTCGATATTACATGGTATATCCCTTACTTGCTAGCTCCTTGGCCCGATCCATAGTCTTTACACATATTTTTGATTTTTTTTCTAAGGGCTTGCATAACAGTTGTAGATAATTAAGGAAATCATAATATTAAAGGACATAGCTCCAAGATCATTTTGGACATGAGTCGTGAGGGTGCATTCGTTCCATGTCCGTCATGCATGTATTGTTTTCTCCCTTCTATGATGTCCTTGATCCATTGAAGCCCACTTTGTTGTGTGCAATTCAATCCTGCTAAAGCAAAGCTAGAAAATTCTAAATAACATAATGAGCTTAAGGTAGTAAAACCCAAGACTTAAAATCCAATACCCAAAACTTAGGATGCAATTTGGGATACACCATATATCTGAAATCTCCCCTTAGTATATACCATCACAACTTGAATTATCCACAATGCAGTCACCTCGATATATGATCAATGACATAAAATTTCATCCATCATCAACTGCATAGAATATTCCCTTACAAAGTTTGCCATTTTGATGGAAAGTATCCTTGAAACTAGTTTCTTTTCTTCTAGATCACTAAAGATATGAATAGTTATAGTTGTATGTTGACAAACGTAAAAATCAAATAGCTACAACTAATAAATGATGGAAACAAGTTTTTGCTAGCTCCCTAATATTACATGGTATATCCCTTACTTGCTAGCTCCTTGGCCCGGTCCATGGTTTTTACACATATTTTTGATTTTTTCTAGGGGCATCCGCATAATAGAAAGTAGATAATTAAGTAGGGCAGTAGGGGGAACCTTTTTACAATATACAAAATCCTACACGCCTTAAAAAGCATCAACAAACAATAGAATATAATCTCTCAAACCCTAGCCTCCCCTACCCCTTCTTCATCAATTAGGGGCTGCCATGGATGATTTCATCCATGGTAAGCCCCTTTTCCCCTTTTATTTTCAGTTTTTAGTTCATTTTCTTGTTTTGTTTAATAAATTAGTCTATCTTATGAGATTTTGTCAAACCCTGTTATGGGGTTTTTAGTTTTGTTTTGGAAATCTCCTTCTCCCCTATGGGAGTTGTGAGTATGGTTCTTTTGTTTTTAGGTATGAGGAATTATTCTCATTGGTTGAAGTTCGAGACTCAACATGAAGGTATTAGAATCTCGGATGCGGTCAACCGACTCGATCAAGAATGTTCTTCCCAAACTATATCGAGAATGATAGACTTCCTCATCAATAGGCGCTTGATTCGGCAAATACAAGAGGCTGCTTATTTGTATTGCTCGATCACGGTTCATTGTAGTTTATTCGAAGGCGAATTTGATTTAGTCTTGTTTAATTGTATCTTGTTTTTCTTTAATACCTATTGTAGATGCCGTTTGACTTTCAATTAATGAAATTTCTCTTTCAAAAAAAAAAAAAAAAAAAAAAAAAAGTAGGGCGGTAGGGGGTGTTCATAAGGTTATACGGTATTTCGGGTATCTGGATTAAGTAGGGGTATTCATAGCGGGTGCACAGTATTTCGGGTACCCGGACATGCGGGTACCCACATATGAGGTAGTTAAAAATCCGACACGTGTTCCGATCGGAAAAAATCGGGTATCCGGTTCGCGGGTACCCGATTTTTTCTAATCGGGTCATAGAATAGCAGGGAAAAGAAAACCCCGGTATCCATTGCTTAGGAAACAATTGATAAAATCTATACACATTCGATCTTTTTCTACTTTCTCATCGAGGAGTCGACTCCTAAAAATCTATACGCACACGAGATAATAGATGCGAGGTCTGCAATATCATTCCTATACTCCAAAAAAAGTCCATGTACAATGCTCCGATTCTGGCGAATATCTTAGTATGAGATAGTAGACATAGTCATAAAGATGTATGACGGGCTCGTTGTAAACACACCAAAAATACCTAAACTACCTAATATAGGGTAATTAAAGGGGTCGAATCCACGAGGAAGTAAGGTTAAGCAAGGGTTAATTCACTAATTACAATGAGCTAAATCTATCTTCAGGTTTTTTAAAAGATTAGTAACAATTCTAAAGTCTAAGATAACTAGGAGATTGACAAAACAAATTAGCAAGGCAATAAATTAAAGGAGATAAATCAAGGGTAAAGAAACTAGGGGATTCACCAACAATTAATCCAAAAATCCAACATCAAAACCAATGGGAAACAAATGGGTGATCAAAAGGGAAAATCATGCACTTAGAAACTCTAATTACTCTCTCGAGCTAATTAGAGGAGCTTAATTGGTCACTCGTGACCTATTCTCATGACATGAGCAACTAATCTAACCAAATCGAGAACAACATGATAAATTAAGCTTCCCTAAACTAGAAAATACATATTTTCATGGAAATCCTAGTCTAGCGGCCAAACTTAGTCTATCCCTAACTTCATCTCTCGATCCTTCACCGGGGATTCCAAATATGCAAGTCAGTGGTGATCGATCACCCGACAAACCAAATCAAACAAGTTTGACCCCAAATGTTAACCCCCTAACTTAGATTTAGGATCAAAAGAGTAAATGAAGGCTACATCCCTTCCCCTAGTAAGGAACTACTCACAAATCATGGAAATAAAACCAACCGAAGCTTGAAATAACTTCATCACCATAACCATGGTGGAAAGAGAAAAAGGGAAAAAATAACAACTAATAAAAATGAGATCTAATCAAACAAAGCATAAACTAAACAAGATTAGAGAAAGAGGAAGTGAAATAAACAAGAAATTACCAACTTTTAATCTTGCATAAATCGAAAATGGAGTTAAAAAGCTTGAGCCTCGACTTTCTCTCTCCTAGGGTTCTAATGTTTCAATGCTAAGCACAAAATAAATCTCACTTCATTAGAATGTAAGTTAGCTTAACCTAAAATGAGAGGAATTTGCTTTATATAGTCCTAAAATAAACTAAGCATAATTACAATATAACCCCGTACACAAGAGCATAAAACAAAGTTTGTTTTACGGAAAAACCTAGCGACATGGGTGGGTGACCCGACCCGAGTGCTCGGGTGGACCCCGGCCCGGGCGGGTCGTTTCATCGGGAGTGGCTGAACTTGGCTCCCAAATCGGCCGGGGCGGGTCATCGACTCGATCCCTCGGGTCGGATCGACCCGGTTCCTCGGGTTGGTCCTTACTCCTCTTCTTTTCCTCCTTTGCGCTCCTTGATGATTCTTTCTTCGATTCTTTGGCCCCGGTTTGTGCAAATATCCTCACGATCATGCTCCTCGGTCCGATAAACGGACCAAACACCCAAAGAAAATGTACAAAGGAGGAATATTGCACAACTTAAAGGAATTAGGTAGCAAAATTAGTCTAAACTATACTATCAAGCCTACTAAAAGCTAATCAAAAGCCAAGTAAATAAATCAAACATCAATGTATTTAAGACAACTTAGTCCCAAACCCCACAAAAAAAAACGGGATTGAGATGGAAACGATAAACAAAAATAAATAAAAACAAGATTTAAAAAATTATTTCACGAGTACCGCGTACCCGTTGGCAATTATAAACGGCCCATGACCCGGACCCGGCTTTTTTCGGTTGGGTATCCTTCCGTCAAATTCATATTTTTTTAAAAAATACCATGTTTTTTCCTAGCGGGTAGCGGGTCGGGTTTTTTAACACCC
Source organism: Beta corolliflora (assembly GCA_947648045.1). Lineage (NCBI taxonomy): Eukaryota > Viridiplantae > Streptophyta > Magnoliopsida > Caryophyllales > Amaranthaceae > Beta > Beta corolliflora. Next base: position 214,593 of record CANSZD010004111.1, read on the forward strand.
CTATAATTAAGTGTACGAAGGTTGTCCAAGTTCTATACCGGTCCATCGGACCTTTGAACCGCCATGAGTAATTTACCAAGACATTAGGTGTAGATCCGGTAAATGAATCATTATGATACCGGTATTATAGAACATAACCGTCCTATCCACCCGCTTTGCGGTACTATCCACATAGGCCATGTCAATTGGGTACGTATGCGATCCATTTACACTATACGTGGACTATGGACTTAGAGATAAGTATTAACTAAGGGATAAGTGCTGATTGAGCGGTGGGAGATATGTCCTATTATCATTAGGACACTCCTGGCCACTATATATATTCTCCATGATCGAATTATTCAAGTATATTCTTCATCCTAATTACAAAGTACTTGAGAGCCACGGATTTTCCTTTATTGACTTAGGCATTGGAGGGCGTTCCTAGGATCAACCCTCGGAGCGATCTTAACCTTAATCATTCAATTAAAGTAATGAACATAATATGTTGAATATTGAAATTGACGAAAGAAATGATATGAAATAAAAAAAAGGGATATCTTAAGAACAAAAACAAGTGGTATTGGAAACATTTGCCCTATATCATTTTGTTAGTGTTTTGATAAATTGGATATAAAGAGGAAGATGATACCTTTCTAGTTCCATGGAGACACAATTTTACTAATGGATGAAACTACATAAAAGTAAAGGTAGTGTAGACAATTATAGTGTAAGGGTTATGTATCCATCATTATTAATTACTTTGCTCAAAGCAATGAGAAGGGATAAACTTGAAGTCGCAGGATAAACTTGAAGTCAATGTTCTATTTTTAAAACTTTTACTCTTAATAATTGTGACATGACAATCATAGGTAGTGACACTCTCAATACTCCCGAAAAGTTTCTCTTTTATATATAATTGCGAATATTGAAACTTTTGCTAATAGGGACCAAAAATTTCACAGTGACATATGTAGAAGCTAAGTCTAAAACTACAAAGCCATACGAATATTAACAACCTATAGTTTTCATTGTTTCATATGAATAATCAAATAGATATTATTAACACTAACGTTATTAATTTGTAAACTGAGTCGATTGGTCATGTAATAATATTAATTCAATAACTATTGAGTACAAGAGCACATGATCCAATTTACAATAATCTATCCTAATATATTAAAAGGCGTTCCTAAATAAGGAATGATGCCACGTGACGCTCTCCCTTTTTACTCCATGTAGTGCACATACAATAAAAAAAATAGAATTTGCATAGTATAGTGTTTGATCCTGTGACTTCAAGTTTATATACTAAAGTCTTAACCACTAAACCAAGTGATATTTAGTGTTATTGTTGAACCCTAGTTTTGATGATGACAAAGGAACAAAGGTACAAACTAAGTTATAAACTAACAAGTTGTTAAGTGAATGAAATTTTCAAGATATCATTGCATTGAGCAAAGAGAATACTAAGTCTAAGGAAGAAATCAAGTTTGGATTTTAAAGACTAAGTGAAGATGCTCAAGGAGCGTCTTGGAGATGCATTGGAGCAAAGAATCAAAGCAAGACTTTTATTTTTTAGTTCCTATGTAAGGAACGACTAAGTAATGGTAAAGAACAATGGCAAAGTTAAAAGAGAATGTTTGTCCGTTCCTTTGAAAGGAACAAACGAACTGGTCCGATAAGTTAAGTTAAAGGAACTAACGAATTTAAAGGAACTTGACATATATTATTTGGTGCAACGGTTATTTTGTGTCGGTTGAAATATTGAAGCCTAAAAATTAGGAAACCGTTTTTATTTTGATAAAAAATCTGATTTTAAGGAAAATCTTTTTAAGGAAAAGATTTATTCTTCGGTTTTTTCACCATATACCCCGACAATTTTTTTTTGCACCATATACCCTTTCGAGTTTCCAAATTCACCATATACCCTCAACGTTTTAAAAAATACATCAACCTACCCTTATGACTAATGGAAGTCTAACACCGTTAGTCATTAACCCCTAATCCCCCTCCAACCCTAATTAGCTAACCTAAACTAAACCTAACTCTAACCCTAACCCCTAATCTAATACCCTAACCCTAACCACCCACCCACCACCCCCTCCCCCACCATCCACCCCACCACCCCGCAGCCCCCCCCGCCACCCCCCGCAGCCCCCTCCCCGTTCCCCCACCCCCAGCCCCCCTCCCCCCCCAGTCCCGCCCCTGCATCCCCCCCCCCCTTCCCCGGCCCAGCCAAACCCCTCCCCCTCCCCCCCCTCCCCCCCTCCCCCGAGCCCCAATACCCCCTGCTTCCCCGCAGCTCTCCTCCCCTTCCCTCACGAAAATGCGTGCGGCGGCGAGCCATGAATCGACGCCATAATTGGGGGACTATAGGCAACAGTGCTTGAATCATTTCGTCTCCGGTTCTAACTTCGACGCCGTAAGTACGACACCTTCAATGCACTCCATCAACCGAAACTATCGGTCTAATCGGTGCTTGAATCGACGGTTAACCATGGTGGCGGAGGCGAGGAGCGAGAAGGAGAGGAGTTTGTTTAGGGTTCACGTAGCGGGGAAGGGGAAGGGGAGGAGTTCGCGACGGCGGTGGGGAGGAGGGGGTTCACGCGGCGAGGGGAAGGGGAGGGGGGTTCGTGCGGCGATTGAAAGGGAGGAGAGGGTGGTGGTGACGAGGGAAGGGGAGGGGATCGGGGAAGGGAAGGGGAAGGGGAGGGGAGGGTGGTGGTGGTGACGGGGTGGTGGTTAGGGGGTGGTGGTGCGGTGGGGTAAGGGGTGGTGGTTAAGGTTAGGGCCCGAGTTAGTAGTTAGGGTTAGGGTTAGGGCCCGAGTTAGTGGTTAGGGTTAGGGCCCGAGTTAGTGAATTAGATATTAGGGTTAGGATTAGGGTTTGATTTAGGTTAGTTAATTAGGGTTAGGGGAGGATTAAGGCCTAATGACTAATGAAGTCTATCACTCGTTAGTCAAAAGGGTAAGTCGATGTATTTTTTGAAAGGTGGGGGGGTATATGGTGAATTTCAAAAGTTGAAAGGGTATATGGTGCAAAAAAAATTTATCAGTGGTATATGGTGAAAAAACCGTTTATTCTTTGTTGAAAAATAAAAATCCTTTTCGGTTTTAAAAGAAAAATATTTTAAAGATATTATTTCAATAAAAGGATTCGATTTTGGTTTTATTAATTAAAATACTTTTTAATTAAAAATCGGATTTATGGTTGTTGCACAAGTAATTCTTGAAATTTAGGAAGCAGTGTGTCAATCGTTATACACGTTCATTGAGATCGTGGAGTTCATGGGTGAATAATGGAGCGTGTTCCACTAGTTGAGGAACATCATGGGAAAAATGTTTTAACCACTATCACATGTTTTAATCCCATGTTTTACTTAATGATTTGCTATAAATACTTATGTCTAATTAAGTTTCAATTTGTGTCTGACCAAGTAATTTAGTGAGTTTAACTAATTAAAGTGTCAGTGTCTTCATTCTCTCATAAGCCTTTGTTCTTTGCCTTCTTACTCTATTCCACTAAGTTTATTGATCATTGTAATTTTGGTTTTGGGGGTAAGGGGATTTTGAGTGAAGTCTGTAAGATAGAAGCTTTGAGTGAAGCGAGTTAAAGTGAGAAAACTTCAAGTGAACAACGTGGAACAAGCGTTAAGGGAACAATTGTTTAGGAACTTGAGTTTAGGAACTCGAGTGTGGCCGTGAGTAGAATTAGGTTGTAACGAGTTGTTTGACCTAATTAGTGAAAATGTTGAGTTTAAAATCCCTAGTGGTCGAGGTTGTTTCTTCTTGTTTGGCCCAAAAGTTTTTCCTCGTAAAATTCGCTTGTGTTCCTTTGTTTAAGTTTTATAATTCCGCAAAAATAACGTTTATTTCAACACATACAATTCAACCCCCCGTCTTGCAATGTTCCCTTAAATAATAGTTATCATCTTAAACTATAATATTAATTGAGAGTTGCACGTATGTATAATTAATCGGAAGTTGGAGGCTGTTGCAAAGTAGCAATAGTGAAATATTTTTTTGGGAAAGGTGGGCTAGTGGTTGGAGAAGTATTTTTGGAAGTTGTGTTTGTATTGTGCATATAGTTTCTGGAAGGTGGTTAGTAATTTCTTAGGTTTAGGTCTCTATATTGGGCTTCTTTCACTTGGACAAAAGCTCTAATTATTATTTTCCTCAAACCTAACGGGGGCTAGGGTATGTCTCTTCTATGATACTCCATTGTTTATACAAATTGATTTAAATTTAGAGTTTTCGAGTACTCCAGCACATTTATCTCACTTGTGCGAGGAAATTTTTACTCCTCCAAATATAATTGTAGCTGAGTTTTTCCATAATTAGCAAATTCATTGCTATCAAAACAATCAAAGTCATGTTAAATTAAAACAAGAGGTTAGGTATTCAGCAGGTTAAACATCCAAAAACTAATGAAAAAAGAATGTAGATAAGGTGCAAGAATTTACGTCCATAAAACTATCAGAAGCTTGTTCCCCATTAACAGGAGCATTTGTGGCAGCAGCATGCTTGGAAGTAGGGGTAGAAGATGTCGGGATAGCAGAAGAATACTCATCAAACCAGTCAAATAATTTGCCTTTAAACAACTCCAACTCAACTTGGATTGCTCATGAATCTTTTTGTATGCCCAATCAATAAGTTGAAACTTGTATCGAGGATCAAAGACAACAGCAATAGCCATGATAGTGCTAAACTCAGACCAATACTTGTCGAATTCCTCAAACATCTTTCCAGCCATGTTCTTCAAGAACCTATCGTTACTTACCATATGCTCTTTTAAAAGCAATATCACCTTTAGCACATTAGGAAAGTAAAGGTTGGAGCGGGGATACTTTGAACCGAAAAAGTTAAGGTCACTTCATGAAATACTTGTAGAAACTTGCAGATATTTTCAATCCTAGTCCACTCATCAGAATTTGGGCAATGGACAAAATTTGCATCTATTTTTTTGTAAGTGGAGGAATGCCTTCTTATAAAACAAGGCACTATCCAACATGAGATATGTAGAATTTCAATGAGTAGGAACATCTTGTCTCGATCCTCTATTAGACTCCGGACTAACATGTTGAACACAATAATGAAATTTTTGTTTTCGACCTTGGGAACCTTTACAATACTTAACACTTTCTTTAACCTTAAAGATCGCTTCATCTATTACTTTAAACCCTCTTGCACAATCAAGTTAAGTATATGAGCACAACAACAAACATAAAAGTAGTCACCATTAGACCCCAAATCCAAGTCATATTTCAACCCTTCAACCATAGAATCATTAGACGAAGCATTGTCTAATATTGTGGATGCCACTCTCTTCTCGATACTCCATTGTTTCAACAAACTAAACATCTTTTCAGCCAATGCAACACCAGTATGGGAAGGGGAATAAAAGTAAAAGATAAAATGCTTTTATGCAAACGCCATTTTTTTATCAATATAATGAGCAGTCAATGAAATGTAGCCATCAGTAGTTACTGAAGTCCAACAAATCAGAAGTTAATGCTATTCTACTAGGAGCACGTTGCAACAATTCAACAAGTCTTAACCTCTCCTTAGAATACATCTTCAATATATCATTTTTAACTGTATGTCTTGAAATAAACTTCACATCGGGATACAAGTAAGCAAAACAACTCCTAATTAAAGCCTTCATATTCAACAAATTGAAGGGGAGGTTATGTCTAGCAATAGCAAGAGCAAGAGCAAGTAATTCACGAAATTCATCAAGTTTAAAATTAGTGGGTCTAGCTTCCATAGAACCAGAAGCATTAGATTGCAAAATTAGTTGCCCAATGTCTCTTAAAACCTTCCCCTTGCAACTCTTAATATGCCTAAGCATGTTCCCTGTCCCATGACTACTTTCAGCTATATATTTTGCCCCACATTTAACGCATTTAGATTGCATTCTCCCATTAACATCTAATTCATCAATCATCTTAAAATGATCCCAAATAGTAGAAGTCAATTTTCTTTGGCGTTTGAAGGGATTACGGTTAAGTTAGGTTTGGTCTTTTTTGCTCCCTTGGGGTTCTTGTTACTAACGACATCATCATCGGATTATATATCTCTTTGGTTTCATAGGTGGCTCCAATGGTGATTTGCACAAGTGACTCCAAAGGTGACTCCAATGGCGACTCCATAGCTGCCATTAAAATCGAAAAATCAATACAGATTACAAACCCTATATTCGAACAAAAAACATGAAATTTCGCCTAAAATCATGAAATTCGAACAAAGACAAAGAACATGTAATTTCAACAGAGTAAACATGAAATTAGGACAAAAAACATGTAATTTGGACGGAAAAAAAACATGAAATTGAAAGAAAATATAATATTATAAGTTTGAATGAACATACCTTTCGAAGTAGTGTGAGAGATTGAGACCAGAGAGAACAAAAAAAAAAGTGAGGAGAGAGAGAGAGAAAGTAAGAATAGAGAGTGGAGACGGCATAGAGTGAGGGAGAAAGAGACTGAAAAAAAGTAGGGGAGAAAGAGACTGAAAAACCCTAGAAGTACTTACAAGGCTAATTGAGTTTCGCCTCTCCTACGCTTCTTTACTAACAGCCCAAAATCTGTAAAAAAAATTAAATGCTCATAAGTCATAACGGGTTGAACGTGTTATTTGGGTTGAGAGGTTAAACCCGAACCGTTTATTATGTATGTCGGGTCGTGTCGTGTCGACCCGTGTACTTAAACGGGTCAGACCCCTCTGCCCAAACCCGCTAATAACAGGTCAATTTCGTGTCGAGTTGGCGGGTCGTGTCCCCTTTTACCACCTCTAAATGCAGTTAATACTTCTTGTATAGGTAACTGCAAATGACAATATTACAGATGAAAGTTGCCCTCAAAATTACGTGGTATACCCCTAGCTTCCTAGCTCATTGGGCTAGTCCATGGGCTATTTACTTACACTATTCTTAAGGCCAGGGGCATAATGAAACAAAATTTAGATAAGAGTTTGGACATAATTAAAGGACGTCATTTTTGATGATTTTGGACATGCTCCCTCCCTTATAGACCTTCCAAATTCCAATCCATAGTTCCATTTCCATTTTCCACCATATGAAAGCCCACCTTTATGTGCCCAATTCAATCCTACTAAAGTAACGCTACAAAATTGTGCTTCTTTATTGCTAGTTGCGACATGTCTAACGCCTCGCCACTCAGCCTGTTTTGGGGTTGAGCTTTGCTTTTTTTCTTTTGAATGCGCCATCTCTTTGTTTAACAGCTAACTCAAACACACACAAAATCATCTTCTTGACTTCTTCACTCTCTCGATGTCTCTGCTTCTTCCAAGGTTAGTAGTTTGCCATTTTTGTGTTGTAATTGTTTGTAATTTACCTCCTAATTTTGATGTTTTAGGACATTTAGATTTCTATATTTTTTGTTCAATTTCGTAGCCATTTGATCCTTTAATTGATGATAATTATCTGATTTTGTGGTTGATTTTTGAGTAATTGTTTGCTAATTTGGTAGACGTGGAGTGGATTTTGCTGGTTATGGTTTCCATTTTCTAGTAGATGATGCAGTGAAGCAATCCCTAAATTTTGGTTCTCGCATTTTGTCATCTAGGGTAGATTATATAGGTAGATGAAGATTAGTGAGGAGTTTAATTTTAGTTCTCTAGTTTTGTTTTGTTCGAATTTTGATGAGAACTGAACAATTGCCTTTCGTTTCGAAGCTTATGTTGTTTTGGGTGGTTAAAGCTGTTATTGTTAGGCGTTAGCCTATTCATTTGATAGTTTACTAGATGTTATAGAATTTGTGTTTCTTATCCCTTAGGCCAGGCTCAAGATTTTGGGGGATTATTTTTGACAAATTAGGAAGAAGGATATAATGAGATGGGATTCTCCTACTTGTACATTTAGAGGTTACAATTGAGAGCACGTTAAATTTGTTTGCTGCATTATTGCCTATTGGCATTAAGATGATGATCACTTCCTTATCAGTCAAAGGCCTGTTTGGCAATTAGCGGATAGATGTTAGCTGATTGTATTAGATGATTGTTGAAAGTTGATTTATTAGCCGATTAGACTACCTAATTATATTAGCTGTTTGTATAAAGGTGTTTCGTAAGTAGTTGATAACCGATTGCTACATAATTGTAGAAAATGACCAATAAGGATATGGGCATAATCCATTATTGTACTTTTTATTGGGGGTGTTTTTTTTTTTTTGAGAGAGTTTTGGAGTAAAAAGAGAGGTTTGAGATGAATAGAGAGGTTTGATTAGTCCAAACCTCTAATGAGAGTGGTTGAGAGAGAATTGAAGAGAGGCTTCGAGCCCCGAAAGGCTAATTTTTGAAAATGTTACTAGTAGGAGTTTTTTTGGATGAGAGGTTTTTGTGAATTTAGTTGTGTTATGTCTAATATATCCTAAAAGTTGGTCAAATGTACTACCTTTAACTTGGAAAAAAAAAACCCCACCAATAAATTATTCCAATATCCTTATTGGTCATTTCACCTAATAAAGTACCAATTAGCTAATCTATCAAATACTTTCACATAAACGAGATAGTCAAACCGGCTAATACAATCAACTAACCAACCGCTAGCAACTAATGCAATAGCTAACCGCCAACATGCCTAACCTCTAATTGCTAAACCAAGGCCAAAGTATCAAGAAGGATACTCTTTATAACGTTGAAATGAGTGTGTTTGTGAAGTCGTAAGTAACGGGAAGCGGACTCTTATAACCTTGGTATGAGGTGCTTGTATGATGTCTTCGAGATGCTGCTACTAAGAGGATTAGGTTCTTTAGATTTTGCAAGTTGTGTCATGCACGTGTGGATCTTCAGGATCGGAGCTTCGTGGGAGTTGGTTGTGTGGTATAACTTGCTGATAGATAATGTGGCTACCCATAATTTTCATGTTGGAATTTTTTTCATTGCGCAATGTTATGTAACATTAAGTTGGATGGAAAGAAAGCTTAGATTTATAAATCGAGGCTTTAATTGAAAGTAAATAGGGATGTGACCTTGAGACTCTTGATTGCCTTAGAAGTTGGTTATTATGGTGGTTTCTCTTTAACTTGTGGCTTGGTGGTTGCTGGAGAGAGAGATGAGAATTAGAGAACTCAGACTTTGAGAGGACAGCACCCAGTTATTTTCATTGTTGGTGAGGGTTTTACAATTTAACGGGGAGTTTGGTATAAGGTTCTTCAAGAAAGGAAAAGTTGGTAATCAAGATCTCTTTCCCTTTGATAATGTTTGCTTAGTGTTTTTCCCGTTTCCCGTACCCCATCAAGATCTCTTCTTTCATGATTCCCCACCTGCAAGGTTTTGAATTCCCCTCAACTCCTATGTGTTGACCAAACTCTGATCACGCTTGACTTCACCATAAACAATAATTACAATTTCCTTGACTTTCACCGTCAGCGCCCCAGCCACCACTAAAATTAGAACACCTGAAACCAGGTCAACCCCTGACCCATATACCTCATCAACCACTAAACAACCATCAATGAGACTAACTTCAGCACACAACATCTCAACCGAAAATCTCACCTCGTCAACCACCCAACCACCGAGGCGCTGACCTGAAAACCTCAGCACATTAAAACCTCAATCAAAAATCCCACCAAATCAATGGAAGAAGGAGAAGACTCAAAAAGAAAAGCATGGAAAAACCTCTTAACGTATGAATGGTGCTTTGATGGTCAAAATGACCATGAAAACTCCATATTTGGAAATTTAATGGTTGAATTAGACCA